>CP136069.1:167138563-167738563 GCA_032622095.1 Siphonodentalium dalli
TAATACAATAGATGCAATTGGCGATATAGTTATGCGACCAGTTATAGTAATTGGCAAAAGTGTGTGGCATTAGGCCTATCTATGTAAATGTGTAAATACTTGATAATGCATATATATATATATATATATATATATATATATATATATATATATATATGCATTTGTGAATAAATAAGTTTAAACAATCTATTTTAGTTAACGTTCATTTTCTTTAGTATGCACCAGCTATCCTGGGTACTCACCACACACACTCAATGGAAAGGAATACTGTCTGAGATACGATTGGAATTCAATGTACCTGATGGGCGATGCTGCTCGTGATGATTGCATGATTCTACCTGGGGCCCACCTCATCACCATAGAAAGCAGAGCGATGCTCGACGCGCTCCAGGAATTTCTTCACACTTTTGGATATGGAACAGGTAAGGTTTATTTGTAGTATCAATATGTGGACAGCAACAACGCGAATTGCGGCAGGTGTTCTAAGTCACTTTCAACTAGGTTAATAGCACAATATAATGCAAATGGTGCCCACGAATATTTTATACCGAGCATTATTGCCGAAGAACCTAAAATTAGGACAAATATGCCATAGGCCAAAATATCTGAAGAAAATTAGGATAACGTAATAAACTGTAATCCGTAATACAATCAACCGCATTGGAAGAATTTCTCATATAAATGAACGAGGAGACTCATCAGTGGTGTCCCGTCCATAGCTCGGGGGGGGGGGGGTGGGGGGTGCTGCTACGTGTAAATGCATGGGTTTAGTCCCAACTTGAGCTGATTACAATGTACACGCCCCACTTTCACTTTAAAGAAAAGAACCATTCGATAAAATCAACAAAAATAGTACTTTTAAAAATTAAAATGGGTAAATAAAATGTATTCTTTATTCCAATTTGGACATATATTCAAAGAATCACGTGGTTGCCGTAAATACGAGATGACTTTTTTCACAAGGACGTTTTATAGCAAACTTCAAGGCAACGTTCAGTTCCCTCGCTATAGTATGGTATTGGTACGCAAAACAGGGGGTTGACACAGAAGAAATTGGTAAAGAAGCGATTTTGGTGTCATTCAACGCGGGAGAATCTCTGGTACAACATATCCAAAATCCGCTTTGGGGAAAATCCAGGTTCCAAGATGGCGTCCAACATGGCCGCTGTTAGTCAAAAGAGACTCTGACTGAGATTGATTCGAATATAGTGAGAATAAATGTTGTCATATATATACAAATGTATACATTTTTGCGAAGGTAAAATATTATGCCACTCGATTATGGCAAAAATGGAACCCCTCATCCCAGATGGCCGCCAAAATGGTGGCCTAAACTCGAAAAATTTAAGTTTTTGTCTAATATCTTAAAGATCAGTTCCTGTTGTTTGATAATGGTTCAGACTGGCGACATTGATTAGTCTTATTCATGTTAATTCAGCATTGGAGCAATGAAACATACAACAAATGGTGTCCCAGACTCATCCACACCCTCAAAAATTCGCTTTTACAGAACGCGGTATAAAATTTCACAAAAATCGCCATTGGGATTCCAGTCATATATCAACAAGAAATGGACAAAACTGCACATTGTAAGTTGGGCATACCATTATCTATGAATACTCCAATTCAATGAAACCCAAATTGGCTGCCAAAATGGCGGTCAAAATATTGGAAATGGCCGATATTGCTCAGAGTGTCATTCAATCGACTATAAGTAGTGGTTGATGAATAAAATTTACTAAATAAATACGAATGTATACCTCTTTTAAAATCCGTACATATATACCATGGGGCTGAACTCTGCCTTGAAGTTTGATTTTATATTTCAGTTAGTTGTTCTGCTCATTTGCTACAATATGTTCGTTTGTTGGTCTATTTAGGTGCAGGTATATATGGGCATGGCTACTGTACACACAACACCTGAGTGTTGGGTAAAATTCATTTATGTAATGAATAAAATTTATTTCAAACAAATTTTCACAAATTGCCACATTCATTATCTCAATATTACATGACAAGGTCACAGTCCCTGACAGAAATTAGTCATAACACTAAAAGTACCGATAGGTATATACATGTTGACAAGCTCATTATCTGCACACAAATCTATATCACCACATTAGATGCGCGATTTATTGCACGAATTATTGTTGCATATTCGTTCCAAGCTCTCCCAGCGTCGATAGTTTTTCGGTGCGACGATTCGGGTGGATCTTAGTTTGTCTCTGCATCGTGTGGAATTATTTCTGTTGACAAAAATGTTATGGTGTTACGATTCTTCGGTGAGTTGCTCAATGCCAATGTGGATATTAAGTACACCAAATCGATCAACGGAAGACATTTGCCTTAATATATACTTTAGTCTCTAATCAAAATGCTAATTGTGGCCATCTTAACAGAGTTACATGCGATACAATGCGAAATAAAACACCATTTGACCTTTGAAATCAAGTTAGGGTTGGTGATAATGAAATTTTTCACTTAACCCTTTCATTACTGGAGCTGCGCTGTTGCAACATTAAAGACCCGGTGGCAGTGAATTCTCTTAGATATTGAATATATAAGAGAATGCATTGGAAACATTGATAAACAAATGCGTCACAAAAAGGCGTATGCTTGAATACACACCAAAGCTTATTTTTCTTAAACTCTTTTTCCAAAACACCTTTCAATTATTATTGAAACACACAAGAGAAAGTGTTTTAAAGTTAGTAGTAGACTTCACACAATTTTCCATTTAAAAGTGTTTTAAAAGATATACTTCAAATACAAACTCCTGGAACGGTCTAAACTTAGCAAATAATTCGGTGGGCCAGTTCATTGAAACCTATTATATCCTATAGTGCATGACAGACAATCGTGTTGACTGGTTGCTGTCAGACAAAATTTTGTTAATTTTATTTTCTACCCCGAACATGCACAGAAAGTTTGAGAAAGATACTCACCCTGTTTAACACTCTCTTTTTCTCATGCAGATTACATTTGGATTGACGGACATGATTATGAGAAGAACGACAAGTGGTATACTTGGGACCGGAAACCGCTTCCATTAATTGATTGGAAAAGCGGTAACCCTGACAACGGGACAGCTGACTGTATTTACCTATCGCCCAATACGGAGACATCCAAGTATCAGATGGCTGACTGGGATTGTGACAAAGATCTAGAACTGTATATCTGCCAAATATGAATTATGATCAGGGACATGTTAGTGAACATTCAGACGACCACGATACAATCGTACGTGGAGGAATGGGCCCGATGATATCGTGGGTAGTTTGTTCACACGATTGCGATGTCGTCGTACATGATGATATCGTAGGTTGTTCGCAAAGCATGTGATTGACTACACCTACGATCATGTCCAGCTATGGTTTTTACGTACACACGACTGCGATTATGTCGCAAGTGGAGGTAGCCAAGGCTACGCCACGATTTCGCATCTAAAATCCAACAGTGCTTGATATTATTGTTTTTACTTGCGACATTGTCGTGAGCATGCGCAATCCAACTATCGGTTACTTCCTACGACGGAAATCTGTCCACTTACGATTTAATCGTGGTCGTCTGAACGTTCACTTAGCAGAGATGGTCCATCAACTGTGTTCAAACCAATCTGAGTGAAATGAGATACGCATTCGATAATAGTCTGAAACATTCCGATACCTTTGTAATACCACCGCTTTAGGGTTTTCTCCACAGTATGTCGGGCGTTACCACTTACCTATCGCATTAAAACATTATATTTACATATCCCGTCTGTGTTACACCAGATGCTGTTTGGTGATTGGTCAACTGCCAAATGGCTCACCCGGTTTACATCACAATAATGCGAAGAGTGTATCACGAACAGGAAGTTACAAACTATTGACCTAATCTGAACTAATCACTAAACGCGGTCAGCAGAATAATTGGGCGTGCTTTTAAAAGCTCAGTCGAATTGCATCTGAACCCAGTTATTTATTTCGATCACGTTAAGGGAGCAAAGAGTTTGGAAATCGTATATTGCGCTGACTTAATGTGCTGCGTGAGCTAATCTAAAATTCTCGCAGATTTCGTGAAAATAAATAAGAATACACTCATCTTTTTTTTATGGGAATACATCAACAAAAAGAAATATAAATATACGGAATGAATGTAGTGGGTGTGTGTTATTGGGGTTTACATAATGTACCCCAGCGACCACAAAGCCGTAACCCACAATAACACAGACACACCCACACCGTTCATTTCTTAAATAAATTCCACGCTACTCTCTCCTAGTTGGCTACGGCTGAGTTCTGATGCGATTTGTGCTTGGCTGACTCTGCATGCCGTAACACTTTTCGAAACTAATGGAATACGCGTAGCTGCTCAATAGTCCTGGTACACTCAGACTGTGGTAAAATATTCAACAGTTGAAAATTTAATTGCAAATTGCGGCGGAGTGAAAATAGGTTGAAATTGTTCTTTTATCGTAATTTTCCCAACCAATTTTCGCTGTAAAATATGTTATTTTTACGCAAAAAGTCGAATATCTTCTCACGCTCAGTACAAATAGTTTGACTGAAATGGCCATCAAATTTCAGTCATTTTGTGGCGCTGAAGGGGTCACTCTCGCCATAACAGGGGTGAAGGGTAGTAGGGTACACATGTCTTGAAAATGTGCTGAAGGGTACACATGTTTTCAATTTCGAGTCTGTCATGATTTCTATTAGAGAATAATTCTTTACGTTCCAATGAAAGTTAAAAATGAACTGAAAACAAACTGCTGACAAACGCCAAACCACAAAGAACACAATTGAAGTAACTGTGTACCCTTCAGTACTTTATTTTAGGTGAGACTAACCCCTTCAGTCCTAGTGTGTGCTAGGTTGAAATGTCCCGACGTTGGTATATATAGGATATCAGTTGGAATATTCCAACTCAAATTCCAACTGAAGAGGGATGCAAATGGAGTTTCACAGAGTTGGGAGAAACGCCGTTTGCATCCCTCTTTAGTTGAAATTTGAGATGCATTTGGATGGTTGAGGGGGTTTAAAAGTTGGGACATCATACAGTACTTAACCCTTTGAGTGCCAGGTCCGATTTTTGTATCAACCCATATACCCTGTGCCAATGCATTCTCTTATATATGCGAGTCGACCATAGGTCGCCTCGCATATATAAGAGAATGCATTGGCCTAACAATTTCTTTTTACAATTTTAATAATTTATTCTTATATTCTTTAACAGACTTATTTTGTAGGTTTAGGGCCGATGAGATCGGCCCCTGGCACTCAAAGGGTTAATTGTCTTGTTTGTCTCCAACTATTGAATCTAATCTTATAAGCACGTACACGACGCATGTATCCTACAACGAAGAACACAAGAACCAACGATATTCCAACCCAATACAAAATTTATGCTGTTGCCTTTATTAATAAATAACATGCTGGAATTGCTTGCTTGGATCATGAAAAATAAAGTTTATTTTTTATATTACTTTGATTGCTAGCATATGTCCTGGATATATAAGCTGCATTTGTAAGTTTTGAGGAAGTTCTTCGATTTCATGAAGTGGGAATTCTTGGTAGCACAGCACATGAAAACAAAGATACAAGTTTTTTCTAAAGGCGTAGTTCGCAGTTTAGTAGCAAAGTTTGCCAATGTAATAGTCACTTTCGCTTAGATTGACTTTCACAGTTAACTCATCTTTGTTAACTTCGGCTTTCAGGAATCGAACCCAGCACGTTCTAAATAGATCACAGCCTACTTATAGAAATAAAAATAGTCGAAAAGTTAAGTCGAGTCGCAGGGAAGGTTTATATTGATTGATATTTATGTTGCGTCTATGTACATTTACTCTCGCTGTTGAAAATCATCTGACAAATTGCATGGCACTTGAAAATAACCGCATAATGGCTTTAACCCTTTCGTGACTGGAGCTGCGCGGTGCAGCATTAATGATCATGTGCCAGTGCAATCTCGTATATATGCGAGTCTTCCATAGGGGACCTCGCATATATAAGAGAACTTGAATGCAATGGCTTACACGGTTAAGAAGAAATATAGTTAGGTCAATGCATTCTCTTATATATGCGAGGCGCCCTATATATAAGAGAATGCATTGGCACAGGGTTTTCGCAACATTTCACGAAGCTCCAGCTGAAAGGGTTAAAAGAACATATGGAACTCGCATTGGGTAAATGTGAAAAATTTAATTAAAAAATATATATTATCATGATAAGAAGAACATCTGGAAATAATAGACATTATTGTCGACAACTTTCCAGTGACGAGAATTCGCATTTTGAAACCATTGCAGGCATTACTATTACAGTGAAAGCCAAATGCAATTATAAATGAAATCATTAAGTTTAAAATCTGTGTTTTCTGGAATATCTGTCAATGCTCTGACCTTTTGTGATGTAGACCTTCATGATTTTATCAGCATCTGCTCAACTCTATGTTGATACATTGCTGACACTACAACAGCATTGTCTACATAACAAATGTTTTATTACGTGATATTTCGCTAATAAAAATCAGAACAAAGTCAATCTGACAGATTCCATTTGCGCCATATTGGGTTAGCATTTGGCACTCAATTTTTCTAACCGTTAGGTAGGGGAGATCAAACATAAATTGAGAAAACTATTGCTCAAAGTAGTTATTTTTTACGACTATCAATCAAAAGTGAAAGCACATATCGTCATTATTAAATGCAATGACTCTCGATGGCGAAATAATTTGTGTTAGTTTATCGCTGATAGTTGCGTCCCGAATCGAGATGTAAATATTTCCGATTAAGTGTTGTTCAGACGGTGTTTTCTATGGAGTGGTATTGTAGATTTCTTTGAAAATTTCGGCGAAGTTAGTAGAACGCTACATTTCCCAGGTTGGCATATCGCCTGTGTACTAACTTATCAATTTCACGCACCGAAAAAGTCCACAATATATATATATATATTTCTGTTAACTTCAGCTTTCAGAAATCGAACCAAGCATGTTCTAAAATATAGAAATACAAATTCAGTCGAATTGTAGAAAAGGTTTATATTGTTTAATTTTATGTTGCGTTTAAAGGGGTACTGTACGCCATTTTCAATAAATTTCCGGTAATAACACCGATCTAAGATCGATAATATATAGAAACATAAGTAATTTGAGTCGAAGATGTATTCTGTAAACGCTCAGGTTAATAGGCGATCTTAAAATTTAATAATTTAACGCTTGTTAATGGGTAAAGGGAACTTACTCTATTATCATACATAAATGGATAGTAATGCCTACATGCAGATATCTCATATATATTTTGAAGACCTCTGTCTGTTTGTCTGTCTGTCTGTCTGTCTGTCTGTCTGTCTGTCTGTCTGTCTGTCTGTCTGTCTGTCTGTCCTTAATACAAATCTACGATTCTCGACCGATCGGGACGAAACTTGGTACGTGTGTGTAGTTTGACCAGGCGGTGGTCGTTGTCGTATTGGCGAGCCCGTGCGACGCCCGTGCAGCGCATGCGCAGACGAGATCTCGGAAACGGGTGGAGCTATCGACTTGAAATTTAGTATGTGAATGTATCTTGCCCCGAGTACGAATTTTATTGGGTCGCCGAGCCCGTGCAACGCCAGCTTCGCGCATGCGCAGACGAGATCTCGGAAACGGGTGGAGCTATCGACTTGAAATTTGCTATGTGAATGTATCTTGCCCCGGATACGAATTTTATCGGGTCGCGGAGCCCGTGCGACGCCAGATTCGCGCATGCGCAGACCAGATCTCGGAAACGGGTGGAGCTATCGACTTGAAATTTGCTATGTGAATGTATCTTGCCCCGGATACGAATTTTATCGGGTCGCCGAGCCCGTGCGACGCCAGCTTCGCGCATGCGCAGACGAGATCTCGGAAACGGGTGGAGCTATCGACTTGAAATTTGCTATGTGAATGTATCTTGCCCCGGATACGAATTTTATCTGGTCGCCGAGCCCGTGCGACGCCAGCTTCGCGCATGCGCAGACCAGATATTGGAAACGGGTGGAGCTATCAACTTGGAAATTTGGTTTTTGAATAGCCCGGACAACGTCGGGCTCATCGGCTAGTATGTATATATTTGAGTCAGTTGGCGAGTGGTTCAGTGGATGTATAAAGTCAATGTTATGAAAACTACTTGCGAACACCATAATCCCAATGGCACAAGCATCGCGAAAATACACAAACGCTTACAACAGTTTACGCTGAACACGAGTACAAAATATCATAAGCGAAAACGGTCTTTATAAGAGATAGATGTTTTATTGACCTACATCATAGAAGACAATATATATTTATATATATATATTTTGAAGACCTCTGTTTGTCTGTATGTTTGTCTGTCTGTCATTTATACAAATCTACGATTCTCGACCGATCGGGACGAAACTTGGTACGTGTGTGTAGTTTGACCAGGCGGTCGACGTTGTCGTATTGGCGAGCCCATGCGGTGCCCGATTCGCGCATGCGCAGACGAGATCTCGGAAACGGTGGAGCTATCGACTTGAAATTTGCTATGTGAATGTATCTTGCCCCGGATACGAATTTTATCGGGTCGCGGAGCCCGTGCGACGCCAGATTCGCGCATGCGCAGACCAGATCTCGGAAACGGGTGGAGCTATCGACTTGAAATTTGGTGTGTGAATGTATCTTGCCCCGGATACGAATTTTATCGGGTCGCCGAGCCCGTGCGACGCCAGCTTCGCGCATGCGCAGACGAGATCTCGGAAACGGGTGGAGCTATCGACTTGAAATTTGGTATGTGAATGTATCTTGCCCCGGATACGAATTTTATCGGGTCGCCGAGCCCGTGCGACGCCAGCTTCGCGCATGCGCAGACCAGATCTCGGAAACGGGTAGAGCTATCGACTTGAAATTTGGTTTTTGAATAGCCCGGACGACGTCGGGCTGGGTAGAGCTAACGACTTGAAATTTGGTTTTTGAATAGCCCGGACAACGTCGGGCTCATCGGCAAGTATATACATATATCACACGATTTGAGATGGATACTATCTACATTTGACAATAGCAATTTATATAACCACATTTTAGTACTACATTTTTGGATCAAGCAATATTTATTTCTTCCCAAAAATATAAGTTTTGTTATGGTACTTGTGGAAAAAAGGACCTTAATACTACGTTAAAGATAAATCAAGTGATTGCTAGGTTTATTCTTATGAACAAACATTTAGAAAGCTATATACCATGTACATAAAGCGAATGTGCTATCTTATTATATTTTTAGGTTGGTTTGTAATTTTCCTGATAAAACAGATCTTGTTACCATGGCAGAATGGACATTTTCGAATGAAAATAATTCACATAAATTCCTCAGTTTTGTTCAGAACAGGTCATATATTAGACATTGATGCTAATAAAGATCAAGTTCGATTATGTTTATACAGATCAAAACATATTACATGTACATCAAGACAGGTGGTCTTGTTTTATAATATCATAAACTATGTCGGCATGGTGCCACGGCATAATACTTACCTTGCCACATTCCGGCACCGTGTATATACGACACTGGAAATTGTACAGAATAATTCGATTGTTTACACAATACGTCGAGATATTTCACAAAAATATTCATGATTGTTAAAAACCAGGAAGATCAAATCCCTTTAAATAATTGGCGAGTATGTTTTTTTAGACGTTACTGGCAAAACATAAGACTAAGTAAGCATGTATTGCATGCTAGTTGAATATAATTTAACAAAGAAAGACAAAATCCATTCAAATTCGATTTCAAAATAATAATAATAAAAACAATGTCAAACATTTAATTGTTTTTCACCATTTCTGGAGTACAAATTACCCATATGGCAAATGTTATGAATTTAACAAATGAAGAGAAGAGAACAAATTAATTCAACAATGGAACGGGTAAAAAGAAACAAATAAGAAAATAAGAACCTCTTGCTGAAAATAAGTGGTCATCATCGGCGAACTGTTCCTGTTAATGTTTCAGACAAAACAGAAGACTTAGTAAGCATTTATTGCATGCCAGTTGAGCATAATATAACAACAAAGAACATTATTTATCCAAATGTAACATACTTTTTCAATATCTCCTTAAATATTATGAAATATTTCGAAAAAAAAAAATTCAAATTTTATAAATTTTTGCCATAGAAGTCCTGTCCACAATAGCCTAACACAACTTGGTTTCATAGAACTCTAGATGATGCTCAACAAAAAACACAACAAAACGTTAGTGGTACTCTACTCCGAGTATCACCCCAAAATCCATGGTCTGCAACCCCACATGCCAAGTTCGAATAATGGTTCCGTCAATTATGTTTACATGAGTCACGGCCCTTTTTCTATATCGAATTTGTCCGATTTCATTTCGTTTCATTTTGGTTTCCGACCAAACTCTTGTTAGGATTATTTTATCTGAACCAAAGTTGGTATGTGCGTTTCTCAGCCAAAAATACAGACCAAATTCAAATATGGGTTTCGTCCAAAGATTTTTACATGAGTTAAGGCTCTTTCTCAACTTAATTCACCTGATTATTATTTCATTACAATTTACAGGTAAACTAACTGGCGCAGTTAGTTGTCTCGCTTGCTTTCCGGGTGTTCAAGCAGAGTTTCGGACCTAAAGAGTGCGATGGCATATGTATATATTCAATACCCCAAATATCTTATAATTCGTTTTTATTTTATTCTTTTTTGCTTCTTCAGAAGATATATGTGTGAGCATCGATGAAATAGACGAAGCTAGAAGGTCTACGTTTGGGGGCGACCAGCTTGTCAGTATTTATCGCGGGAGAGAAAACATTTCTCCCTTAAGAATTTGTTTCTTAAATACACAGAGTATACATATAAAACAATAGTGCCATCATATGTTGATCTAACGTAACGCGAATATCTGTCGAATCTCCATAATATATAACTCAACCGACAACCCGCACCAGTATTCTCGCTTTTATTTTGAGCTCTACTTGGAATATTCCGGTTTCGCTATAAAGAAATGGATTGACATTTGATTGTTTCAAGTAGAATATGAATTTAAGAAACCATAAATTTTATCCAATTTCCCGAACGCTGTAACTGTTTTTAAAAAGGTTTTTGTATGACAAGTCACACCCACATGCAATTGATTTCACGTATAATTATGTCAATTATACAATCGAATATTAATTTATGCTTTCTAAATTTGCTTATGATGGTATCAGTGTTCGCGCTGGCACCAAAAGCGAATGTAGCCAAAAGTTTAGCCATTACCAGATTAAAAGATATATAAGCCACGTGTTTCTCTAGGGTTTAATCGACATTTAATAAAACAGAGTTTAAATTCATTTGTAATATTGTCCCTGTTATCATACATGGTCCAATATGAGTATAATCGATAATAGAACATTGAAATAACTTACAAAATATAGCGCATTCATTTAGGATCTCGCATACATAGTTTTCAACAAACAGAAACTCGTACGATTGAATTAATTGTAGATACCTTCGGGTTTTGCACAATCATCCTCGTAAAACTCAGTCACCAATAATTGTCGACAAAACGTCCCTCAAACGATAGCCACAATGTACACATATATATTATTTCCGTCGAACTATGGCATTGCTGTGTGAAAATAATACGAAATGGACACCCAAAGTATGCACAACGATTTAATCACAAATGTGCATGCACCTTCAAACCGCAGTTAGGTGACTGCCTTTTGTACAACTGCTGAATTAAATGGCACTCATGGTGTTTTATACACCTGTCTATGTAAAGTCAGGGGGAATGCTTTCAGCCTTTTTTCGCCATTTGACAAGATAGTTTAGCCATTTTTATTTATTTTGTTTGCATTTGTCTAAATTGGCTAACAGCAGCGCGAACACTGGATGGTATACACTGGATGGTATACACTGGATGGTATATATATATACATAGCCTTCTTAGCGTCGTCGTATCGGAGGTCTGTGATCGCTTTTGAAGTTTTACTGTTTGCTGAATCAGGTTCCAATGTACTTAACCCCTTTACCCAACAGAACGGCCCTGTGCCAATGCATTCTCTTATATATGCGAGTCGACCATAGGTCGCCTCGCATATATAAGAGAATGCATTGGCTTAACACACTAAAAATTATAAAATTGTTAAAGAATGTAAGAAAAAATGGTAAAAAAGTGTTAAAAAAAAAGATTTTTTTTAGGGCCAATGCATTCTCTTATATATGCGAGGCGACCTATGGTCGACTCGCATATATAAGAGAATGCATTGGCACAGGGCATAACTGTAACCATCACAATGTGGTCAATGAGCCGGTTCCAATGATATCCATATTTGTATGGTTCTATTGAGACAGACCGAAGATATTTTAGGCTGTTGAAGCTTTATTTGGCCGGTTTTGGCCGGTTTTGTTGGGTAAAGGGTTAAAGTGACATAGAGTTTCGATAGTTAACCGCTTATGTATAATGTACGTTGTTGTTTAGTTTTTTTCCACCCGCAAAAACACCATGACTTTTTTGTTGTAGAATAGTTTGTATTCAATTGCCATGTGTCGCAATAGTCCTGTGCGAAATGATGGAGTGCGCTCTGAAGTTCTATTCTGAATTAGTCACGATTGTATTATATTCGGCGTGAATGAGAATAAAATGAGAATAAAATATCAATAAATTGATCCGTAAACACGCCATAGTGGATACACTTGCAGTTTCGCGAGTCGACGGGACACTTCAATGTCATTAAAGTACATGAATGGGGAAAAGCATCATAGTCCAGGAGATCGGGAGGGTAGTGTTGCTCATATTGACGGACAAGCTGCGACCATGTTATTTTTAATGTTTTAGGTATGGTAATGAAGAAAAATCATGATAGCAAGAACAAATTTGTAGCCCTCTTTGTTTTTTTTTCGATTTTTCGGGAATTTTTCGACATTTTAAGCCCAAAATTTTCATTTTTTTTTCAATGTGTAAAGATTTCATTTTAGCATGATTTTGGTGATTAAGTTGAATAGTAATTGTGTTAATAATGTTAAATAACTAATTGTGGTGAAAAAATTAACGCAGGGAAGGTTTATATTGATTGATATTTATGTTGCGTCTATGTACATTTACTCTCGCTGTTGAAAATCATCTGACAAATTGCATGGCACTTGAAAATAACCGCATAATGGCTTTAACCCTTTCGTGACTGGAGCTGCGCGGTGCAGCATTAATGATCATGTGCCAGTGCAATCTCGTATATATGCGAGTCTTCCATAGGGGACCTCGCATATATAAGAGAACTTGAATGCAATGGCTTACACGGTTAAGAAGAAATATAGTTAGGTCAATGCATTCTCTTATATATGCGAGGCGCCCTATATATAAGAGAATGCATTGGCACAGGGTTTTCGCAACATTTCACGAAGCTCCAGCTGAAAGGGTTAAAAGAACATATGGAACTCGCATTGGGTAAATGTGAAAAATTTAATTAAAACATATATATTATCATGATAAGAAGAACATCTGGAAATAATAGACATTATTGTCGACAACTTTCCAGTGACGAGAATTCGCATTTTGAAACCATTGCAGGCATTACTATTACAGTGAAAGCCAAATGCAATTATAAATGAAATCATTAAGTTTAAAATCTGTGTTTTCTGGAATATCTGTCAATGCTCTGACCTTTTGTGATGTAGACCTTCATGATTTTATCAGCATCTGCTCAACTCTATGTTGATACATTGCTGACACTATAACAGCATTGTCTACATGACAAATGTTTTATTACGTGATATTTCGCTAATAAAAATCAGAACAAAGTCAATCTGACAGATTCCATTTGCGCCATATTGGGTTAGCATTTGGCACTCAATTTTTCTAACTGTTAGGTAGGGGAGATCAAACATAAATTGAGAAAACTATTGCTCAAAGTAGTTATTTTTTACGACTATCAATCAAAAGTGAAAGCACATATCGTCATTATTAAATGCAATGACTCTCGATGGCGAAATAATTTGTGTTAGTTTATCGCTGATAGTTGCGTCCCGAATCGAGATGTAAATATTTCCGATTAAGTGTTGTTCAGACGGTGTTTTCTATGGAGTGGTATTGTAGATTTCTTTGAAAATTTCGGCGAAGTTAGTAGAACGCTACATTTCCCAGGTTGGCATATCGCCTGTGTACTAACTTATCAATTTCACGCACCGAAAAAGTCCACAATATATATATATATATCTGTTAACTTCAGCTTTCAGAAATCGAACCAAGCATGTTCTAAAATATAGAAATAAAAATTCAGTCGAATTGTAGAAAAGGTTTATATTGTTTAATTTTATGTTTCGTTTAAAGGGGTACTGTACGCCATTTTCAATAAATTTCCGGTAATAACACCGATCTAAGATCGATAATATATAGAAACATAAGTAATTTGAGTCGAAGATGTATTCTGTAAACGCTCAGGTTAATAGGCGATCTTAAAATTTAATAATTTAACGCTTGTTAATGGGTAAAGGGAACTTACTCTATTATCATACATAAATGGATAGTAATGCCTACATGCAGATATCTCATATATATTTTGAAGACCTCTGTCTGTTTGTCTGTCTGTCTGTCTGTCTGTCTGTCTGTCTGTCCTTAATACAAATCTACGATTCTCGACCGATCGTGACGAAACTTGGTACGTGTGTGTAGTTTGACCAGGCGGTGGTCGTTGTCGTATTGGCGAGCCCGTGCGACGCCCGTGCAGCGCATGCGCAGACGAGATCTCGGAAACGGGTGGAGCTATCGACTTGAAATTTGGTATGTGAATGTATCTTGCCCCGAGTACGAATTTTATCGGGTCGCCGAGCCCGTGCGACGCCAGCTTCGCGCATGCGCAGACGAGATCTCGGAAACGGGTGGAGCTATCGACTTGAAATTTGCTATGTGAATGTATCTTGCTCCGGATACAAATTTTATCGGGTCGCCGAGCCCGTGCGACGCCAGCTTCGCGCATGCGCAGACGAGATCTCGGAAACGGGTGGAGCTATCGACTTGAAATTTGCTATGTGAATGTATCTTGCCCCGGATACGAATTTTATCTGGTCGCCGAGCCCGTGCGACGCCAGCTTCGCGCATGCGCAGACGATATCTCGGAAACGGGTGGAGCTATCGACTTGAAATTTGCTATGTGAATGTATCTTGCCCCGGATACGAATTTTATCTGGTCGCCGAGCCCGTGCGACGCCAGCTTCGCGCATGCGCAGACCAGATATTGGAAACACGTGGAGCTATCAACTTGGAAATTTGGTTTTTGAATAGCCCGGACAACGTCGGGCTCATCGGCTAGTATGTATATATTTGAGTCAGTTGGCGAGTGGTTCAGTGGATGTATAAAGTCAATGTTATGAAAACTACTTGCGAGCACCATAATCCCAATGGCACAAGCATCGCGAAAATACACAAACGCTTACAACAGTTTACGCTGAACACGAGTACAAAATATCATAAGCGAAAACGGTCTTTATAAGAGATAGATGTTTTATTGACCTACATCATAGAAGACAATATATATTTATATATATATATTTTGAAGACCTCTGTTTGTCTGTATGTTTGTCTGTCTGTCTGTCATTTATACAAATCTACGATTCTCGACCGATCGGGACGAAACTTGGTACGTGTGTGTAGTTTGACCAGGCGGTCGACGTTGTCGTATTGGCGAGCCCGTGCGGTGCCCGATTCGCGCATGCGCAGACGAGATCTCGGAAACGGTGGAGCTATCGACTTGAAATTTGCTATGTGAATGTATCTTGCCCCGGATACGAATTTTATTGGGTCGCGGAGCCCGTGCGACGCCAGATTCGCGCATGCGCAGACCAGATCTCGGAAACGGGTGGAGCTATCGACTTGAAATTTGGTGTGTGAATCTATCTTTTCCCGGATACGAATTTTATCGGGTCGCCGAGCCCGTGCGACGCCAGCTTCGCGCATGCGCAGACGAGATCTCGGAAACGGGTGGAGCTATCGACTTGAAATTTGGTATGTGAATGTATCTTGCCCCGGATACGAATTTTATCGGGTCGCCGAGCCCGTGCGACGCCAGATTCGCGCATGCGCAGACCAGATCTCGGAAACGGGTGGAGCTATCGACTTGAAATTTGGTTTTTGAATAGCCCGGACGACGTCGGGCTGGGTAGAGCTAACGACTTGAAATTTGGTTTTTGAATAGCCCGGACAACGTCGGGCTCATCGGCAAGTATATATATATATCACACGATTTGAGATGGATACTATCTACATTTGACAATAGCAATTTCTATAACCACATTTTAGTACTACATTTTTTGATCAAGAAATATTTATTTCTTCCCAAAAATATAAGTTCTACTTTGTTATGGTACTTGTGGAAAAAAGGACCTTAATACTACGTTAAAGATAAATCAAGTGATTGCTAGGTTTATTCTTATGAACAAACATTTAGAAAGCCATATACCATGTACATAAAGCGAATGTGCTATCTTATTATATTTTTAGGTTGGTTTGTAATTTTCCTGATAAAACAGATCTTGTTACCATGGCAGAATGAACATTTTCGAATGAAAATAATTCACATAAATTCCTCAGTTATGTTCAGAACAGGTCATATATTAGACATTTATGCTAATAAAGATCAAGTTCGATTATGTTTATACAGATCAAAACATATTACATGTACATCAAGACAGGTGGTCTTGTTTTATAATATCATAAACTATGTCGGCATGGTGCCACGGCATAATACTTACCTTGCCACATTCCGGCACCGTGTATATACGACACTGGAAATTGTACAGAATAATTCGATTGTTTACACAATACGTCGAGATATTTCACAAAAATATTCATGATTGTTAAAAACCCGGAAGATCAAATCCCTTTAAATAATTGGCGAGTATGTTTTTTTAGACGTTACTGACAAAACATAAGACTAAGTAAGCATGTATTGCATGCTAGTTGAATATAATTTAACAAAGAAAGACAAAATCCATTCAAATTCGATTTCAAAATAATAATAATAAAAACAATGTCAAACATTTAATTGTTTTTCACCATTTCTGGAGTACAAATGACCCATATGGCAAATGTTACGAATTTAACAAATGAAGAGAAGAGAACAAATTAATTCAACAATGGAACGGGTAAAAAGAAACAAATAAGAAAATAAGAACCTCTTGCTGAAAATAAGTGGTCATCATCGGCGAACTGTTCCTGTTAATGTTTCAGACAAAACAGAAGACTTAGTAAGCATTTATTGCATGCCAGTTGAGCATAATATAACAACAAAGAACATTATTTATCCAAATGTAACATACTTTTTCAATATGTTCTTAAATATTATGAAATATTTCGAAAAAAAAATATTCAAATTTTATAAATTTTTGCCATAGAAGTCCTGTCCACAATAGCCTAACACAACTTGGTTTCATAGAACTCTAGATGATGCTCAACAAAAAACACAACAAAACGTTAGTGGTACTCTACTTCGAGTATCACCCCAAAATCCATGGTCTGCAACCCCACATGCCAAGTTCGAATAATGGTTCCGTCAATTATGTTTACATGAGTCACGGCCCTTTTTCTACTTCGAATTTGTCCGATTTCATTTCATTTCATTTTGGTTTCCGACCAAACTCTTGTTAGGATTATTTTATCTGAACCAAAGTTGGTATGTGCGTTTCTCAGCCAAAAATACAGACCAAATTCAAATATGGGTTTCGTCCAAAGATTTTTACATGAGTTAAGGCTCTTTCTCAACTTAATTCACCTGATTATTATTTCATTACAATTTACAGGTAAACTAACTGGCGCAGTTAGTTGTCTCGCTTGCTTTCCGGGTGTTCAAGCAGAGTTTCGGACCTAAAGAGTGCGATGGCATATGTATATATTCAATACCCCAAATATCTTATAATTCGTTTTTATTTTATTCTTTTTTGCTTCTTCAGAAGATATATGTGTGAGCATCGATGAAATAGACGAAGCTAGAAGGTCTACGTTTGGGGGCGACCAGCTTGTCAGTATTTATCGCGGGAGAGAAAACATTTCTCCCTTAAGAATTTGTTTCTTAAATACACAGAGTATACATATAAAACAATAGTGCCATCATATGTCGATCTAACGTAACGCGAATATCTGTCGAATCTCCATAATATATAACTCAACCGACAACCCGCACCAGTATTCTCGCTTTTATTTTGAGCTCTACTTGGAATATTCAGGTTTCGCTATAAAGAAATGGATTGACATTTGATTGTTTCAAGTAGAATATGAATTTAAGAAACCATAAATTTTATCCAATTTCCCGAACGCTGTAACTGTTTTAAAAAAGGTTTTTGTATGACAAGTCACACCCACATCAATTGATTTCACGTATAATTATGTCAATTATACAATCGAATATTAATTTATGCTTTCTAAATTTGCTTATGATGGTATCAGTGTTCGCGCTGGCACCAAAAGCGAATGTAGCCAAAAGTTTAGCCATTACCAGATTAAAAGATATATAAGCCACGTGTTTCTCTAGGGTTTAATCGACATTTAATAAAACAGAGTTTAAATTCATTTGTAATATTGTCCCTGTTATCATACATGGTCCAATATGAGTATAATCGATAATAGAACATTGAAATAACTTACAAAATTTAGGATCTCGCATACATAGTTTTCAACAAACTGAAACTCGTACGATTGAATTAATTGTAGATACCTTCGGGTTTTGCACAATCATCCTCGTAAAACTCAGTCACCAATAATTGTCGACAATAGATCGGATACGTCCCTCAAACGATAGCCACAATGTACACATATATATTATTTCCGTCGAACTATGGCATTGCTGTGTGAAAATAATACGAAATGGACACCCAAAGTATGCACAACGATTTAATCACAAATGTGCATGCACCTTCAAACCGCAGTTAGGTGACTGCCTTTTGTACAACTGCTGAATTAAATGGCACTCATGGTGTTTTATACACCTGTCTATGTAAAGTCAGGGGGAATGCTTTCAGCCTTTTTTCGCCATTTGACAAGATAGTTTAGCCATTTTTATTTATTTTGTTTGCATTTGTCTAAATTGGCTAACAGCAGCGCGAACACTGGATGGTATACATAGAGGATCTACAACGAGTCCCCAGTTTATAGCGAAATTTACAAAACTCGTCCAGTAAATTAGGTCTGGACCTCGCCTTTGGCGAGGTCCAGACCTAATTTACTGGACGAGTTTTGTAAATTCCGATATAAACTTGGGACGAGTTGTAGATTCTATTTATTACATGATCCAAAACCTCGACAAAACATACTTAAATCAACAAATGGGACGCGAAACTAACATCAACTTCTATAAGGCATGCGATGACGTTTCACACAACTCTGCGTTGTTTGCACGCGCAAAGAAATAGTCCCATATAAATAAAGACTCTTTGGAGTATTTAATGGCGTATATTTAACGACATAACTTTTCAAACTCTTCATTCATTATAGTTTGTTGAAATTATATTGGAAGCCATAGTATTTTGAGACGTAGCGTACGGAATGTAAAGAAACCACAAACCGGAAGTCAGAGGTCACCTGGCACTATTTCCTGTTATTAAACGAACGTTTAATATCACAATTTATAGAATGGGTTTATTGAATGGAATAAAGGTAGGACCATTTGACAAGATAGTTTAGCCATTTTTATTTATTTTGTTTGCATTTGTCTAAATTGGCTAACAGCAGCGCGAACACTGGATGGTATATATAGCCTTCTTAGCGTCGTTGTATCGGAGGTCTGTGATAGCGTTTGAAGTTTTACTGTTTGCTGAATCAGGTTCCAATGTACTTAACCCTTTACCCAACAGAACGGCCCTGTGCCAATGCATTCTCTTATATATGCGAGTCGACCATAGGTCGCCTCGCATATATAAGAGAATGCATTGGCTTAACACACTAAAAATTATAAAATTGTTAAAGAATGTAAGAAAAAATGGTAAAAAGTGTTAAAAAAAAGATTTTTTTAGGCCAATGCATTCTCTTATATATGCGAGGCGACCTATGGTCGACTCGCATATATAAGAGAATGCATTGGCACAGGGCATAACTGTAACCATCACAATGTGGTCAATGAGCCGGTTCCAATGATATCCATATTTGTATGGTTCTATTGAGACAGACCGAAGATATTTTAGGCTGTTGAAGCTTTATTTGGCCGGTTTTGGCCGGTTTGTTGGGTAAAGGGTTAAAGTGACATAGAGTTTCGATTAGTTAACCGCTTATGTATAATGTACGTTGTTGTTTAGTTTTTTTCCACCCGCAAAAACACCATGACTTTTTTGTTGTAGAATAGTTTGTATTCAATTGCCATGTGTCGCAATAGTCTGTGCGAAATGATGGAGTGCGCTCTGAAGTTCTATTCTGAATTAGTCACGATTGTATTATATTCGGCGTGAATGAGAATGGACACATTTGTTAAAATATCAATAAATTGATCCGTAAACACGCCATAGTGGATACACTTGCAGTTTCGCGAGTCGACGGACACTTCAATGTCATTAAAGTACATGAATGGGGAAAAGCATCAGGGATAACCCTAATTGTCTGTTTCGTCACATAACGCTATCAAACTATTATACCAAGCTCGTACTAAGCTCTCGCAATGTGGATCCTTGCCTGGCCTGGGCTCTATACCAGTAAGGCATCCACACGGAGCTTTATTGGAATTCCGAGTTATGCCATCACGGTCCTTTTCATGACCCTCTGTGGGTTGTAACTCGAATGCTGCACTGTCAGAAAATACTGTCGCTTTGACGACGTCCGACCGTAGCAATCCGGCGGTCCCATAACGTTCGTGAATTCGTGATCGCTGTAAACTGTTGTTTTTGGGAAAAGCTGACAGTCTGACTGGTGGAATAATGTTAAGACTGTCTGACTTCGGTTTCTTTGTTGGCAAGTCCTGAATATGCGAAAACCGGCCTATAGGTGATATTTGTTCGACTAAATTTTGGCAGCTGGATTGTATTTGAGGTGGCGTATTCGAGTAGTCGGCTAAGACTTGACTGATTCAACTCGAGTGTTGGTGATGAAATTGACAGTGTATACAAACACAGATACATGTACTGGCACAAATTTATACACGCACCAAAGTAATTCACAAGAGTTTTAACGTCAACCACTAGTGACAATAATACAAGTAACAACGTATATGTCAGAATGTTAAGTGTTGACAGTGTTGTCAGTTTGAACTTGACCTGTTCAATCCAGTTGACAGTGTTCTGATTGTTTCATATCACATATATTTACCCAAGATGCTAAACGCACCAGAGTAATTAACAAAGTTTCGATGCCAACAACAACAACAACAACAACAACAACAATGAACTGACGGATTGTCACAATTCCAACTTTCTAGTACAACAAGTACAACTATTACAATTACACGGACGGATGCTTCATGTTCATCATTTTTTATCGAAACGTGTGAATGTCGCCGTTCGCCTATTTATCTATCGCATAGTTATTACGCCAATTTAAGGAATCTGTTATTGGTTCCTACCAAACTATACATGGGTCACTGCTATTGGTAGTGTATATACACAGTTTGATGCATCATGTATTCAAATTTATCGAAAAATGTGTAAATATAGGAGAATGTTGTCGCCAAGCCATCGCACAGTTATTATGGGGTCTGCTATTGGCTTGTAGATTTCAACCGAACTAGTTGTGACTGCAACTGATATTGTCGTGATGTACGCATTACCCGTTTAGTCATTAATTGTGTTTACTAGTGACTGGGCAACTTTACGCCTTACATGTTAGCAAAACGTATGCCATTCAGATGTTCTACTTTTACATAAATTTGAGTTTTAACTGTGATAGCTTTGTGGCTTATGTCTTAACTTGGGATGGCCGATTCATATGTTTTGGAATGGTCGAAATTAGTGTTACTCGTAACTGACAATCTCACCCATTTAGTTTTTTAAATATATGTTAAAAACACATTTGCTCGCCCTTGTTCCATGCACGCAATGATCTAGGCTTAAATGTCTTAGTTACATCAGGACAAGTTTATTTATTTCAATTTTACATTTTTTGAAGCTTCTTTCCAAGGGGTGTCGGAAAGGAAGTTTTTACCTCATCGTCCCATATGCAACATGCCATACTTGTAGCTTAATGTCATCTCCACTAAGGCCCATATGAGGTCCCAGTAACACACATCTGGTGCTTTTACAGTTATAATATGTTTTAAACTGTTACAAATATCAAATATGGGCACTAAAGGTCTTTAGTAAAAATGTGCATGGGTTGTAAAAAATACGTTATTGACATCTCCACCTGATACAGACCAATGTTACTCAGTAGTAATACAAAACTATTAGTTAAAATTCCTCAGTGATAAAGGGTATGTGGCATGCCACGCCAGCAGTTGAGGCATGCCAATATCCCATAATATGTCAAATATAGCGAATTATCGAAATATGAAATACCACGAAAAAGCGAAATAGGAAAATACAGCGAAATTGCGGAATAAAAAATGCATCGAAATGACGAAATAGCGCGAATTATGAAATAAGAAATTATTTTTATTAACTAAATAACGGAGATATTTGAAGAAGTGTTTTTGACGAAATAACGGGCATATTTGGAGAAGTTTTTTAAAGAGCTATATTGCTATCATGAAATCATGGACTTTATGTACTCATTTCCTAATTAGATCGATTCCAGCTGCATTTGCGTTTTTAAATTTTTCTATGGCATTTTCAATTTCAATTTTTGTTATTTCTTCGTTGAAACGAGAGTGGCATGATTCATTAAATAGTTCATTTAAGTGACCACTGAGGTCGGCCTCACTTGCAGATAATTCATTCAAATGTCTAAAATTGTCGTAAAATTCGTATATTTGGTTTTGGGGAACTATTGTCCACCGATGAGTCATTTAGCTCCATTTAAAGCATTATTTCATATATTACACTCTCCATCGAACAGGCGATGAATCTGTTCTAAAAATTGAAAGAAATCCTCTGTATCGGGCAGATATAACTTTGTCAGATGTCAGTATTGGAGGATCATGTAAAGTCATATGCCACTGACTGCGTTCTCTTTTATCTCAGAAGAAACTATATTTGAATGCAGGCTGTGACGTCTATGTGGAAACTATATTGAATGGGGCAAACTCAATTGTGTTATAACATAAACATGAGCCATTGTAATATCCATTCCGTTGACGGTTCAAGGTCCCTCATTTTGCAAGAATATGTGTATCTCTTAAACATAATGATAAAAATACTTGTAATGCTTTCTTCTATGTATCTGTTTTGCTAGCTCATTATAAGATAAGATAAGATAAGATTTTATTGTCACAACTTCAACATTGAAGGTTGACATAAAACACAAATGGAACATATACATGAACATTTCACATAGACAATAAAACAAATATTTACGTACTGTAATGTGGTACGCCAAGGCTATACGACTGACATAGGTTTATATGGTAAATCGTTACTGCTTGAGGTTGACATTAGGCACTAAGTTCTTTCGTTGCTCGAATGCGGTATATATATATATATACCTTACGATATTCTGCGTCAGGTCGTGATCGAATGAACGGAAGATAATGTTAAGGAAATATTCTTCAGTTACGTTATTGCAGTCAATGCTACTAATATTCGCGATGCTTTCAAATAATTCCCGTCTTAGCGTTCGATATGTTGGGCAATGTAAGATGAAGTGTGCTTCATCCTCTGTTTCTGCATCGCACGTCGGGCATTTTCGAAGATTTCTGGCAGGCGCTTTGCTATTGACGTCACGTTTATGCCTATCAGTTTCTATCGACAATGAGTGAGCGCTTATCCTGAGCCGGGTAAGCGCCATTAGCTCACATGTGGTATTTGGGGAGAGAAGATCGATAGTTCTCAAACTTAAACTCACGCTTGAATTTCCGATAGAAATCAAGTTTTCCATCGGTTTCAAGTCTGGATGACCACCACTGACGGTACATTGTCTCTAGTTTTGTCTTTATTGAATAGACTAGAGATGCGTTTTTGGTAGTAATTATGGGCTTAATTAATGAATTGAATAGTTTCAGATTGATTTCCGCATTAATTTCTGAGAGGGGTAGGCGACTCATTAATGCAAAAAGCGCCTTTCTCCCTTTCTGTGCAAGTTGCCCATGATTGAATTTTCCGGAAGCAAGTATATTTATACCCAAATATCGATATTCTGTGACAAGATCCAATGGATTCCCATCAATATTGAATGGCTCTTGCTTTAGTAGTTTTCCACCTGTATTAAATACGAGAACTTTAGTTTTTTCGGTGTTTACAGAAAGGTGCCATTTTTGAAAATAGTGCATTGCGTAGGCCGAATGCACTTGATGAAACAAGTACTATATCATCTGCATACATGAGACAACTAATAGCAGTGTCGTGCATATTTATTGGGTCACATGTTTTGTCCAGTACGTTGGGTAAATCGTTAATAAATATGAATGCCGTGATTCCCATCCCCATATAAATTTGACAATTGAGAAGATATAATTGTTAAAGAGACTTAATTCGGTCACCATTTGTCGAGAATGTAAACTTTGAACGCCAAAAACTCATTCGAACGATATGGAGATGGGCTGGGAGATGACTATATATAACTTTGGTGGACATTGGCGGATAGAACAATTTTATCAATGCTAGTGCATCTCCTCTCGCCACACATGACCCAAACAGCACCATGAACAACTTTAATTCATCATAGCATTAGAGAAGAACGTGCATGAATTTGGTGGAAATTATTGCTAAATATATTAGTATCATCTTTGGTTCAACTCCCCTTGTCGTGCATGACTTGAACGGCGCCACTTTTGACATATTTAAACCACGTACATTAGACTCATGCATGTATGTTATAATGGAGATGATTATACATAAGTTTGGTGGTAATCGGCAACTAACCCAATTCTTATCATAGTTATTACCACACCCCATCGCTTACACAAACGGCACCAATTTGGCGTCTATAAATCACACGATTATATTCCTCCTTTCATGGAGAAGAATAATATTTGGTGGAAATCTGTGGTAAAAATATATTATTTGTTTTTATTTAAATAAATTGTTGGTGCCCCCCCTCAGTGCACACTGACTCGAACGGCGCCATATCATGGAGGTGATTATGTATACGTTTGGTGGAAATCGGCGACAAAACTATTTAATAATTGTTTTGCTGCCCCACCCCTTTTTGCCCCTGACACCAATAGCGTCATTTTAGAAAAATTTAACCCGCACCATTATCTTCCTCGTAAAAAGTTACATATGTTAGACGGCCTTGGTGCGTGCCATCTCGATTGTACCCCGTGAAGTTATATATAGAACACATACAGACAGACAAATATTCGCAAATATATCTTGCCACCAAATGTGTTGGTTTTAAACGGCGCCACTTTTGACATCATTAAATCACACACTTAGACTCATTATGGAGATGAATATATATAAAATTGGCGAGTATACAAAATTCGTATCAAATTTAGGGCCCCCAAACGGCACCAATTTGGCGTATTTAAACCACACAATTAGATTCCTCGTAGCACGGAGAAAAATATATATCAATCTGGTGGAAATCGGCGCTAAACATAATGTTTATAAATGTTTGTGTCTCTCTCACCCTCTGTGCACCCCTGACCCGAATGGCCCCACTTTTGACATCTTTAATCCACACAAATAGACTCCTGATATATCATGGAGATGATTATTTATAAGTTCGGTGCTAATCGGCGACTAAACAATTTTTATCAAATGTATTGCACACCCCTGTACCATCTGTCACACAAACAGCACCAATATGGCGTCTTTAAATCCCACGATTAGATTCCTCGCATCATGGATTAGAATATGTATCAATTTTGTGAAAATTTGAAAATTGGCGCTAAAAATGTTGTGTATCAATGTTTGGTGCCCCTCTCCCTTGCAGTGCACCCCTGTTCGAACGCCATTTTTGACAGCTTTAAGCCACACCAGTAGACTCCTCATACCATGTGGATGATTTTGTATAAGTTTGGTGGCAACTGGCGACTGAACCAATTCTTATGAAATTTAATGCCAACCCCAATCGCATACAAACGACACCGATTTGGCGCGTTTAAATCACACACTTAGATTCTTTGTTTCATGGAGAAGAATGTGTATCAATTTGGTGGAAATCGGTGAGGGGTGATGTTTCTATCGGGTATTTTGGGCGGGCCACCCATTCTTGCCGTCAAATTCGCCGAAATCCTTCCCGTTCTTGAAAATGATCCATACCCCATTTCACCCGTCCGGATGGTACCACCGGGGTGGTGGTGTTTCTATTGGGTATTTGTGTCGGGCCCCCACCCATGCCCTCAAGAAATATTTTTGAGTTCCAAAAGTCATGTTCGTCCATGATATTAGATATATAATATCTAATCGTTATACAACAGACCGTGCATTCGTCGTGATTTCTCAAAGCGCACGGGTTATTCGCCTGATTAGGAGATTAGATAGCGACAATATGGGTCAATACTATGAAGCGTTTTCTTTGTAAGAATCTACAATTGTTTGTAAGAAATTTATCATTCCGCTAATCCTATGAACCTACGATTACAAACATACATCACAAATAGTACGTGTTCTTGATATTTACAAACATCTCCTAATCACAAAGAATGTTCGAGTACAATGAAAGTTAATTGAAAGTTATACAGTTAATGAACGTGATTAGAAAGTCTTCATATTGTGTGTCCAACATAATTTTTCAGTTTTCGCACCCTTAACCCGGATAATATACCCATCTATGATACACAGGGACGTGGCGACAAGGGGTCGATTCACCCCCTTGTGAAAATGTTTTGTCAGCTGGAAATCTCAAGTACAACCCACAGGGACGTCGCGACAAGGGGTTGGGTTATGTTTCTCGCCCCCAAACGTTTTATCAACATGTTCAATAGTTGGAAATTTGATATATACCTGAAACAACATGAATTGGAAATTGTACAACACCAATAGGTCAAACTTGTTCTCTTATTTTGTTTTTCCAACAATTTATTAGAGGGTATGTGTTTGTTTTAGACCAACATTTGCATATTTACCTCTTTTGGTCAAAAGTTTGGATTGAAATGGCCTATATTTAGAAATGGTTAAACCTTAGGGGGCGTCAGCTTGGATGTGAGGTAGCAGTAGGTGTTCATTGTAACTACTAAAATTACCCAATTTATTGAAAGTTACAACGTTAAGGAACTTGTCTAGAAGGTCTATATAGGGTGTCAAACATAAATTGTTGATTTTCACACCCTTATATAAACCGGATCATACAACCATCTCTGATTCGCAGGGACGTATCCCCCTCCCCATTATGAAAATGTTTTATCAGTGAAAATCTCATAAACAGGGACATGGTGATTGTTGTCTTGATCAACTATAGTTTATAAATGACAAATCAATAACAAAAATTAGGCGCGTTCCTAATGTGAGTATTGTTTATCGCTCAAGAATGCATAGGGGTAGATGGTGCTTATTTTCATGGGCGGATTATACTTTGAGTTTCGATCGTCGACGCGAATGCATTTGGTCACGGTAAAGGACACAAATACGAAGACGCAATCACAGTTTTCACAAATGACTACAGCATAAATGCAGTGACGTGGCCAGATGGTCTCTTCGGTGCGTCAACGTCGATATCCAACTGTACCCCCACCCCTCAATCAGAAACTTCTATTTACCCCGGTTGGCTTCTGATTTTGACTAAATATGACTAACTTAGTGTTAGTCACAAACATTTTGAGTAACTTTGGTCAAGTATTGGAATTACTTGCACTTAATTACGAAACTTACATTTTCGCCTTCCAAGTGACAAAGAAAAGTTATGACTAAATCCTGGTCATTTTGACTAATTAATTAGTCGTTTGGATCCCCATTTCTTAGTCGTTATTACTAACATCACCCTAGTAATTTTGACTAATGTTGTGCGTCAGTCACGTTGGCTGAACCAAGTTAGTCATACTGGGGGAAAACGTTTGACTAACATATGTTTGTCATATTGACTAACTTTTGTTATCAGCGTAGACAAATAATATCCTCTTGATATACGATTCCATCGCTATGTGGAATTTATAGGCAATTTTGTTTATTCAAAGGTTGCATATTGAAATTATAGAATGGATACCCCCATCACCAAACGGAGCCAACATAGCCACGTCCCTATCTCGATATATTATAAGATATCGGATCAGTTTGAAATTATAAAATGACCACCTCTCCTATAACTGAGAGCCTTATCACGTCCCTGCTTCGATACTGTGATGGCAACCCCCTGGTAAAATGGAGCCATGTTCCTGCCTCGATGTGTTATAATAAGAATAGCGGATCATTCTGAAATCATAGGATGGACACAATATATATGTTACTAGCTGGTGGACCCGACTTCGTCCGGGATGGTTCCCCTCTGCTTTTCGGCGAATTAGGCCATTTGACCTTGAATTGAACATTTTGAAGGTCAAGGTCAGGTTGGGATCACGATTTGACCCGCCCAAAACACTCTCGGACAAAAGTAACTTTAGGTATCAAATGTTGTCGAAATCCCGTCACAATTCGCGATTTAACCTTGAATTGACAATTTTGAAGGTAAAGGTCAGGTCGGGGTCATGATCTGACCCGTCCAAAACACTCACCGGACAATAGTAGCCCATGGTATCAAATTTCGTCGAAATCCGTCCATTTTACCCGATTTGACCTTGAATTTACCTTTTTTGAAGGTCAAGGTCAGGTCAGAGCAACGATTTGACCCGTCCAAAAGACTCCCAGGACAAAAGTACCTCTAGGTATCAAATTTCGTCGAAATCCGTCCAGTTTTACCCGATTTGACGTTGAATTGACATTTTTGAAGGTCAAGGTCAGATCGGGGTAACGATTTGACCCGTCCAAAACACTCCATGGACAAAAGTAACCCTAGGTAGGAAGTTTGGGCTAAATCCGCCAGGCAGTTTTCCCGGCCATAGCTAACAGACAAACAACAAACAACAGACAGACAGAAGTCCCAAAATATATAGTAGATGCCATCAAAATAATATTTTGTTTTCACAAACTGAATGATTGTAATTTGTGAAAACAATGATACCAAATTGGTTGTAGTACTCGATGGTACACTGACTTGTACTTACATACGCACTCTACAAATGAACAGTTTATTAGTTAACTTAGCGCAGACAAGTGATCACCAACTTAGCAATCCGTGTACCGATTGGATAGTATGATAAGCAATCAACCTCTCAACTTATGATTGGTTAATTCTTTTGTAAATGGGAGCAGAGTGGTGAGTTAGTTTTTTCTACGTTTTAGGGGTTTCACCCCTCGCCCAGTATAATATGTTTGTATATTCATAATTTAGTGTACAAATAATACGGCAAAATTTTCCCTGTTCTATGAAACCACTGTGATAGTTAACACAAATTTGTAATTGCAAATTAATAAATACTATTTGTATTTACTGGTATAAAATTGTTCATAGTATTGACCCCAGGTCGCGTGATCGGACAATGCATTGACAAGTACCGATAATAAACAGACAGACCACGCCTCCTAGCCTTGCAAGTGGACAAGTGTGGCACACAGGTAATACAGTCGACCAAATCTATGTCGTCCCAGCAGTGGAGAAAACCTTGGTTTTACTACTAAAACCCAGTTTAAACTGGTAGTTTAAACTAGGTCTAAACTGGAGATGCCGATTCGGACCTATATATTCGCCGACCTTGACGAATGCCAGGAAAACAATTCCAGGATACAAGGTCGGAGTGTGTAGGTGGGACTGAGCACCGATAGCAAATTTTTCGAATGCCATGTAATTATTTCCAAAATCCATGTTTAAAAAGAAATTATGACTACTAAAATTATTTTAAATGCACATGCGTATCACATGAACCATTACAGAGTATATAGTGGGGGCTGCAAGCTGATGGGGTGTGCAAATTTGGATAAAAACATGAAAATTGGTACACATATAGAGTAGACCATGGGGGTTCAGTTCGAAGCGAAACCCAAATTGGCAGACCCCCTCATATGACCTTGATGTCAAGGTCAAGGTCATCAACATGAATTTTCACTATAGGTTGTCCGGAATGTAACGGAAGCTAACGTCATGCGCACTATTATACAAAGAAGCATTAAATGACCTGGAATCACAACCGAAGAAGAAGTCCCGTAAGCACGTTAGTGAGTAGCCTTGGTCAGCTAGGGTGTTCCAGGCTATACCAGGTGAAAGCTAACGTCATGCGAATCAACCAAGGAAAATACCAGCTGAACTAAACTCGTGTACATATGTATTTGATAACTGTTTTTATTTTTATCTTAAAATACCCACACACACAAAAAAAAAAATACTAATGCAAATACACTTTGTTGATAATAATCTATCTGTTATACTGTTTTGATCACTAATTAAGCACCTTAGTCTCATCAATGTTTTTCGTTTCAATTTTACTCGTTCCCGATCTTTCCCCATTTACCTGCATTTACCCCCTTTTCATGTTATGTTTAGCTTGTTATCCGTTCGCCATTGTACCACCTTTTGTAACATGTTACCACCCCAAATTTACCAGTAACTTTTAAATATTTTTTCGATTTGTAATTTTATGCGCTTTTGTATTTCTTTGTAACGTCTCACTTATAGTTCTACTTTTTGTTGATGTCCATAATTATGTCTTATATTTGCAATTGTATTTTATGTTTAACATGTCAAGCGTTTTTATGGAGCCCGGGAGGTGACATGGTAAATATATTTTATAATCCGTGCGCACGGATTAATAATTCGTGCGCACGAATTAATAAACCGTGCGCACGAAATAGTAATCCTTGCGCACGAATTAATAATGCGTGCGCGCGAATTAGTTATCCGTGCGCACGGATTAACAATCCCCCCTTGCATTTCCCAAGGAATGTTAATGGGGATAAAGTGTCTTCGTTATATGTTGAACTGAACATAATACCATTGTTGACTAATAACCCGTCGTCGCCCTATGTTGAGTTTTACCTGGCGAGCTCCTAACATGGCATGTTTGTGGTATATATATGGGTGTGGATAACAGGTGGGGTGGACCAAAAGCTATTGTTTCAATGCCATACCTGCCACGTTGCACGGTGGACAAATCATTGCACAACGATCCATATGAGTATCTATATTATAGAGTTAAGGAAAATGGGATACTCATACTCCCCGTGACCATAAGGCACCGCGGGTCACATCTATATGCCCGTACATGTAAAAACTGTTCAGTCCGGAACTGGCTTACACATGGGTCTATTATATTCAATTCAGCCCATGAAAGGCACTTTACCCCCCCCCCTTCCCTAATTGACCCTCATTCCATCTTCCACAAAAATAAATACTGATGCATGTCTTCAGTATTTAGTCTTGCTGAAGAGGGTATCCTACATCTTACACTCCATTTCGGCCATTCCTGATATCATATATATCGGTATGGTGCAGTCGTCACTGCGCAACGATCCATTATATGCATGTATAATTTAGAGTGAAATATACTGGCATACTATCCGTGAGCATCACATAGCATCCCGGTTTATATATGTATACATGAATGTGCAGTCCGGAACTGGCTTCCACACGAGCGGGGCACACTAACTAGTCACCACGGTCCATATGGGCAAATTCTCCAATCGTGAGCCCACGTGGACATCACAGCCTAATATAATTTGTAACTAAGTAAGCCCTACTGGCATACGGTCGCATACCCCCCAAGGAAGCATCCACGTATCAAACATACTTTCATGTATAATTTGTTGTCGCAACTGCGTTGTAAAGGAGTCCGCAGGCGTGAGGCCATTTTGACTGAATTACCGATAGGACTGTATTTATATATGTTAAACCGTGCGCACGGATTATTAATTCGTGCGCACAGTTTATTAATTTGTGCGCACGGTTTATTAATTCGTGCGCACGAATTAGTAGTTCGTGCGCACGGATTACTATTTCGTGCGCACGGATTAATATTTCGTGCGCACGGATTACTATTTCGTGCGCACGGATTATTAATCCGTGCGCACGGATTATAAAATATATTTACCATGTCACCTCCCGGGCTCCATACGTTTTAAAGCACTTCGGTGGATTTTACGCTAAACAAAACTGTTATTTATTTACATTGCCTTTACTGCGGTTGAGAATTAGGTTAAGTTTGCGTATTTTCTAGTTAGGTTCTTAGTATATAATTTTATCCATTCGCTATTTACTATTATTTTAGGATGTGTGCCATGTTGGTATTGTAAGCGCATTGAAACTAATTTATTGTATAATGCGCTCTAAATGTATCTATAATAATAATAATAATAATAACAATAATAATAACTAGAGGTCAGATTCCATGGAATCAGATATACTTCCATGGTATTCCATCCCATCCCATGTGAGTGTTATGCGTATTTGTATGTTCCCCTTCGTGCGAATGCATATTGGTGCCTTACGATCCGATGGTGGACTTGCATTGACATTTCTAAATTTAATATATATTTTGGTACTTCTGTCTGTCTGTTTGTTTGTCTGTCAGCTATGGCCGGGAAAACTGCTGGACGGATTTTGACGAAATCTGATAAATGTGGGTAATTTTGCCCAGGGAGTGTTTTGGACGGGTCGAATCGTGACCCCCGACCTGACATTGGTCTTCAAAAAGGCATTCGAAGGTCAAATCGGGTAAAACCGACGGATTTCCACGAAATTCGATACCTAGGGGTACTTTTGTCCGGGGAGTCTTTTGGGCGGGTCAAGTCGTGACCCCGACCTGACATTGACCTTCGAAATGATCAGTTCAAGGTCAAATCGGGTAAAACGAACGGATTTCGACGAAATTTGATACCTAGGAAAACTTTTTTCCGGGGAGTTTTGGACATGTCAAATCGTGACAATAGGATACTTTTACAGTAGAGCGGACATACCTATATAGTATATCGGTGAGAATATTCATGCATTTGCCTTGCTTCTTGATAAGTCCGTTTGAATTTGCGTCATGAATAGAGGGTTTGAATTTGAGTAATATATATCACCCGTTACAACGTTATACGCTACCAGGGTTAAACCGTTCAATATAAATCATTAAAAAGTGTACTAATCTTGCGTTTAGATACTACTTATCACATCCACTCATCGAAAAGTTTTTATCTCAATATATGATTTTCGGAGTAATTTTCCCCATTTGATCTTCGGTGGAATTTTCCAAATCTGAACCCACCCGACACAAACACTCCCTTGAGCAGGTTGCGTTTATATTAGAGAGGTCAAATTTTGGAGGCATACCTACAGTATACCGACTTATGTACCACCGCATTAAACTCGCTCCTACATTAGCCCCGTTTGGATTTGGGGCTAAAAATCGGCTAGTGATAGACTACACAAGTATACATATTTATGATATATAGCGTTGTCACGAGTAAACCGTTCCATCTGAAAATTAGAAAATCGACCTCTGGATGCGCGTGAACACTAGCCATCAGATGTACTCGTCAAACAAAATTATCTCGATGTTTGAATTCCCCCCCTTTGCAATTTTCGTGGAATTTTCCTAAAGTCTCAACCCACACTGACACGAATTCTCCGTTGGGCATGTTACATTTATAGTATAGCCGTCAAACTACTGGGACGTACATAAAGTATGTCAACGTACCTGCTACGACATTATCTTGCTCTTTAATCAGCCGGTTTGGATTTGGCGGGAAAAATAATTGCAATATTTCCGTATCCCGTAACGCGGAAAGTCCAGGGTAAAAACATGTTTAGGCGGTAAATTCGACTCAGGATTACTCGTCCGATTCGGAATATGCAATACAAAATTTAGAGCTCTGCACTTATAAAAAAAAAAAAAAAAAAAAAAAAAAAAAACCTCAGTTTATTCATACTGGTGTATAGTGTGTGCCTATTTATGGGCGGTAACTCCGCAGGGAAAGCACGGACACAAGTTTTGATGCCCGTGGGCAGTAGGGCATATCGAGGTGTGCATACGGTCCAATTTTCGATGCTCTGCTCCTTATAATTTCCGAAATAGTAAAGTGACATTTTTTCATATAAAGGGAGATAACTCAGCTGGGTAAACGTGGACAATATTCGTTGTATGCCGATAGGTTAGAACTCATTGACCCCAACATATGTACAAACTTTCAGTTCCATAATCCCCATACTTTCAGATATTAGGACGTTGCAAAAGTGTCGAGTATAATAACAAATAATAATGAAAAATAATCGTAAAAGGGCCATAACTACGTCAAAAAACATCGCGCCGAATTCCGGATACCATTATATTTAGTAGACCTCCGATGCCTACATTCGCTAGAGATTTCGCGTTCCTACTGCAATTAGTTTCTGAGTATTTCCAAATAAACGGAAAACGACCCCAGTAGAAAAACAATACACTTCCTGGCTACGATATATCGGATCTGACCTTACCCGGCCCGTCAGATAGAGCGCGCAAACGCGCTGAGATCGGCGCTGTAGCTAATTACGCTCCAGATTCGGCGCGCGTATCGGAACGGTGTGCGACGAGAGCGCAGTGCTTATGAACGCATCGCTGTATGCGTGAGACTGTTCTTATTTCGGTCCTATCTGGTTGTTCTGTTGAGGACATGGTATGCACGGGCTATGCATTATTCCAATAAAGAGCGTTCATCGCAAGTTAATGGTAAAATATATGTTCAAATAGGACGCCTGTTTTTAAAAATAATTTTTGACTGTCCCCGACACAACACAATGCAAAATATATGTCTACGTTACTTTGGGCATCAATATAATACAGTATGGTTATATTGAATCATATGTTCCCGACTGTTATGTGCTATTTTAACATTGCATGATGTTGAGTTGGCAAGGCAAATTTCGGAATAGTATTAGCTTGATGCCAATACATAGCATTGTATACAACCTACATGTACATCGTAACTATATTTATCACATAATTAACTCACAAAATCAACTTCATAATTATTGGTAAGACACACGTTTAATATTAGCGCATGCGATGACGTCACGCCGAAGATTTTCCACTAATTGATAGAGATTCTCATATTTACCCCAAAACTCCCACTTTATTTAACTAAAATGCATAAAAATAAAAAAAACTAGGAGATATATAGTCAGGGGAATTTCGCACAATTGACCCCACCACCCCAAATACATATATAAGTCTTATATCGTGTCTTTTTTTAAAACATATTTTATTGTAATATAATATTACAAGAGGGATAGGGGCACAAATTTTAACAACTTACATCCACCCCTCTCCCATTAACATTTTAACAAATACAACGTAGATGACGAAGATAACATATATACGGGATGACGTTTTGTGTGTTTCTAATTGCTGTCTTTATGGTGGTGAGGTTAATTGTACCAAATACAAGTGTATAGAGTTATTCACCTTCCATCAAAAACTAACAGACTGGCTCTTAGTCCAGATAGGTGTTTGTCTGTTCTCGAAAAAATTCCTATGAGTTTACTCAATATAACACAATCATGCCTCGTGGTACAACCAGATAGTCGTATACACAACTGGGAATCATTATAAATCACTTTGCTGTACTATCGTATGCCGAGTTGGGTGGTCAAAGGAAGCACATGACCCATGAACAATGGTAGTCTGTCCTCATTCCCATATTCCAGCATACATGCCAGTGGACTGTTATCTTCTTAACATTGCATTTTGTTGAGTTGTGGGAGGCAAATATCGAAATATTATAAGTTGTATGTCGATAAAGAGCGTTTATAACTAATATACTTCCCGTGAGTGGAAACTGATTTCTAAATAACACACACACCGGATTGTCCTAGTTTGTCTGAAACTTTGGTTTCAGTCTTTCACAGTTAAGTGCAGGAGAAAACTATGAACATTATTATACTGATGTACATGTATGCATACCATACGACCATAGTTGAATATAATTCATGTAAATATATACATTATGCATTGTAAATAGATGCACAAATATTTTTAATGAAATGCCGGCTGCGATGGGACACCCGGGAACAGACACGCGTCAGACGAAATTATCACTTCATGGTCATTAGACATGGTAATTGACACCTCCCGGTGGACCAATATAAATCGCCCGAGTGTACACAACAGATTAAAATATGCTAACAGTCAGTCAACGATGGTGTGATATAATAACCACACACTGGTTAAATGGTCTTGCTAATTTGCTATGATGCTGGTGGGATCAGGTGAACTGTCATGCTGCTGATATGGCGAACTGATGCTGCTAAGACCACATGACCAAATAACCAGGGCGAACCAGTGTTAAATGAATATTTATAGCAATGAAGAGCGGCGATCATCATCTATACACACACACACCAATCTATATCGAAACGGACATCGAGACAACAAGGTGACACCCGTCAGGTCACGGGCGCGTCGACAGGGATGTGAGCTATGGTAACTCCGTGTGTATCATTAGTTGTGGGAGCAGGCCACAGCGGTGAAAGTGACCACCTTACTATAAGTGTGACACAGTGCATGTATGTCATAGGTGAGATAGAGCTGATTTCAAGGTCCAGCCATTGCAAGGCAAACACTTTCCATCCCGGTTAAGTTATCCTGCTAATTTGATCTGATGCTGGTGGGTCCTGCTGACTTGCCATTGTGCTGGTAGTGACAAATATTGGTGTTAAGAAATTGTTCCGTTATTGTATATATATCCAGACACTGCAACATGTATGTTCCGAAAGAATAACGGTACATTTTCTTAACAGAATCAGTTTACCATATCAGCATATTTCAACTCCGTGGTATACCCCACCAGCATCGTTACAAATCAACAAGACTACTTAAATTCGGGATATCTCACTGACGTACATGTGCACGTACGCATCGACATTAACATTTGAGTTTGTTTATGTGTCTATATTATATTTTACTGTTTAATTTAGGTTTTGTGCGCCCATATGGTATTATAGAAATATATCACAAGATTACATAAAATAAAAGCTTCCTCCATATAGGCGGCATATGAATTATTTTAATAAACGCCATGCTGTCTCCAAATTTATGCCTATGTCACGCAGCGCGGACATAAGTAGTTTGCATGCAGGAGTTACTGTTCCTTTAGATATATAAAATGAAAGTTAATCCCACTTATCCCACAATATTACGAGGCAATTTCACAATTATATTATTTATATGCCGTTCCTTTAGAATACTCTCAATCGAGGGGAGCAGCATAGTCATAATAGTTTGTTCCTTGTGTCTTCCGTTTTTTTCGTGGGGATTTTGGAAACCATATGTTTTTTAGGTAGAGCCTAGAGAGTTTGGAAATGTTTTCATTTTTTACGACGCCCCCTGGTGGCCACTCAGGATTGTTTTAAATAACCGCCAAAAAAAATATTAACCTTGTTTTTCCATTGTTTGGAAACATCATATGGACATATATACTCCAATAAATGATACTTATCAAATGAAAATGCACCAATGATTGAGTTCCGTGGATCTTTAACATTCTCACCTAACAATCAGCTCAAAAAAACTCTCAAAATGCCGGTTTTGACCCAAAATGCACCAGCCAAGCACCACAACGCTCAGCATGATAGCTCAAACTCATAGCCCATACTAATAGTCCAGTGGATTAACAAAACATCATGACTGGCCAGACTAAAGCATGAAACTTGGAACATATGTTCTTTGAAATCCATTTTGGTGGGGGTTCCCGGACAACCTATCACTGGTAAGCCTTAAAACAAGAAAATAACTGTTGCTGTGAACCTAATTTGTATTTTTTTATATATCATTATGTATGTTGGTAGTGCAAGTGGCTGCCCACTTCATGATCGAAACAGCAAGAGACAGTGTTGCCGAAGTCACCCAGTAAGGTCAAGGTCATTTGATGAAATGTTTATTTGTGACAGGTAATTATACATTCACCTGCCCAAAAATTCGCATATTTCGCAAATAACCCTCAACCGCGTGATGGATATATAACCGAAATGTTCTAGCCTTAATGTTATGTATTAGTGGTCTTCTATGTGTATTCCGTTTTCCAATTTTAACTTATCATTAGCGAGTTTGCGATTTCAAACCGGTGCGGGTTCGGGTACGGGTAGCTACCCGTACCGGTACACGTTTTGTAATCGCAAACTGTTTTACGGGTAGAATTCATCACATCGACTGGTAATGTATGGTGAGCCAACTGCAACAAAAAAGATATTATAATATAGATAGATTGTTATTCGCATTCGCTTTATTGGCCGATGTTATACTTACCGTTATGGATTGTTGGAAATGTTTATTTTGATTAAACAGAAATGGGCCTCAGGATAATCAGTTGCTTTCATTAAGGACGAGGCGGCAGTTGGATGGGGTTGATGATTTTCTATCACTCATCTTGGTTAACATTTTCAACAATTGGATTCTACAAGTCATAGACCGATCGACTGTTGACTATACATCGGTTGGAATTTTCAGACATAGAAAATAGATTATGATAGTTCAAATATACAATTACGTTATAGTTAAAATTTCCAACCAATATTCGGTGTAAAATGTATTGTTTTATCCTCAGGGTCTAATAATGTCCAACATGTCCTTTCAGTCAGATATAAGACCGAATGTGTCCCCTATTTTATTTGAAGAATATTTAGTCATATTGAAGCCACGTGGCGGTTTACGCTCCAAAATACAAATAATAGTGTTAGCTTTTGAATTTTCCCGGTAAATAGCTTAACTACCTTTCTACGATCATTCTGTAACCCCCAAAAAAAGACGCATAGAAGTAATGGAAAATGCAAGCATGAATAAGGTGTTTGGGACCCAAACAAAAAACAGCCATGTGCACGACATGGAACAGAAAAGAGCGCTCGGTGCTATTCTATTCCTGATATGGTAACAATAAAAAGCGTTTGTCTGACTTGGGACGAAAAATTTACAACATCTGGAAAATGGCTGTAACTGTGGCTGGTGTTTTTCAAAGCATATCAATTTTTTCGTGTATTTATCGACGTATCGTGTCCGTCCCTCCAAATTATGTAGACAAAATCTGGAGTTTCGAATGAGCCATGTCCGTTTAAGAAAACATTAATTTGGTTTGGAATTTTTCATCATTTCGAAGGGTCGGGGCAAGGGAATATTTATCACAAGAATAGGGATTTGTTCGGGATCTAAACCAAGACGTAGGTTGAAAAGTTAAACTTGGTAACGATAACATGTGTTAAAATGTAGTCTGTTTCATTATACGCATTGAATAAAGAGCGTTTACTTCACACCTGTGAGAAACACAGAAAACAGCTGAAACTCGCTCTGATTATGCTTAGATTTTGTAGAGTATGCATATGTATTTCGTGTCTTTGGCGACCTATATTATCCCCACTACAATATAGATATCTACATATTAAATGAGAAATCAGTCCTCACCTCCATACGATAAAGTAACTAAACGGTCGAATTCAAATACATGGATAAATCCACGATATATTGATGCCATTGTACAAATGATGGGACAGGGACGTGACAACAGGGGTGTCACACCCCCCAACTTTGGTCAAATATTCAACAGTTTGAAATGTGATATATCTGACACAGCATTTGTGGAAATTTCACACCAACAATAGGTTGAAATTGATCTCGTAGTTTAATTTTCCAACAATTTATTAGTGGAGGATTTGTAGTTTTTAGACCAACATTTGCATATTTTCCTATTTTTGGTAAAATATTTGGACTGATATCAGAAACTGTTAGAAATTTTCCAACCTTTGGGGAGGGTTGTCAGGTCTCAAAATATCCAACAAATGGAAAGCTTGATGCCAGTCTGGATGCTAGGATTTAGCAAATGTCATGTTCATATTTCAAATATTTCTCATACCATGGTCGATTCGGTGTGTCCCGATCCCTCCCCAGTGGCCAGTCAGAAACTTATAATTAATTTTTAAAAATCGAGGTAATTTGCATGGCGTTAGACCACTAGATATTAGGATATTAGGATATTTCAGGCTCAGATCTACACATTTTCTTGTACTGTTCGGCCCAGTGGATTATGCCACCCCAGCTAAAAGACTACTGATTCATTTAGAATATGCTTCCATCCACTGGCATCCAGGCGGATGTGAGGGACCAGTTGGGAAAAATCAAACCCCGACGGATGGGGTGCATGCAAATGGAATTACGCGCAAACTTGTGAATTTGATATAATATGGTTCAAGGGGGTGTAGTTAGAATGTGGACAGCCCTCCTAACGCGGAGACAATCTATAACCACGTCCCTGCATTGAGTCGAGACTGCGTCTATAGCACCATCTACTCACTCTATTAAAGGTGGATTATCTCTTTGTAAACATGTTTTATATAGTTACCGGGGTATAAAATATTAGATCTGAATCGAAGACTCCTGTCCGGAAATGCTTCTATCGATTAATATTAATTTTATTTCGAATATTTTCTGGTCTAAAAAGGTGTGGTTGTTTAGCTAACGAACAATAGTGGTTACTGTTAACAGAGACCAGAAATTTTATTATGTAATTTTGTCACAAATAAACGTTAATTATACTCATTATCGCTTATAGCTATGGAATACAACAATACAACCAATCAATCTGGGACATTTGACGTTCGGTACGTATCCATATAGGAGCAGCCTAATGCTCTATATCGCTAAATGATATCACCCGAATGGTCTGTTTTAAAAATAGACATATAAACGGTCCCAATAAAATATTCGAAATAAAATAAATATTAATTGATAGAAGCCTTTCCGGACAGGGGTCTTGAGTTCATATTTATTATTTTATACCCACGCAACTATTTCAAATTTGTTATTTAAAGAGATAATCCATCTTTAACCACAACCTGTAATTAATGCAGTGAACAACGTTTAGTGAAAAGATCGGCCTTCCGTATATATATAAGTGCTAGAAGCCGCATCGAGAGTTTGAACATAAAACCTGGCTTAAAATGACAACTTCGTCGATGATGTTTGCCCATGAAATCTTGGAATAAATATGTTAACGCATAGCTGACTTGAATTTCATGTTATTCATGAACCTATAAGGGAGAAAATGGTTGTGAAATGTTACCGGTCAATGGGACAGATCTACCCGTTCCAAATCGCTATCGCTTTATGAGCTGCATTGAAAGTACGCAAGTGACCGTGACGATGGTCACCGATTTACCCGTACCCGTTCCCGTCGGACGGGTTTCGCAAACTCGCTAATGTCGTACCCGGGGCCTGAAATTTCAGAATGTTTTGTTCAGCTGCCTATTAGAGCAGTTTACGATCAACAATGTTGAAAGGTGAACATAATAGTAGGTATAAAATGCATTTATACTTTATATATAAGCGTATCATGAATTAGTTTAACTCATTGTATACTGGCATATACAATATGGTAATACCAAATCAAGTTTCATTACTGGCAACAACCTCAAAATGTGTACGACAGTCATGTGGACTATCCAGTTGTTTAACATAATTGGACTTTAGTTGTGTCTGGCACCACCATGTAAATTATAGGATTGCATTTGAATTGGAGAACAAGTGTTCGGTGTTAATTATATAATGGAATCTAAATAAATAATTTACTAAATATATCTGTCTCAAATATTTTGTTCAGAATATATAGATATTCAAATGTTCAGGTGTATTCTGATTCACGATATATGCTCTAGTTAGTCTGTACACTATTCTGGCCAGCTATTGCAGCATGATCCCGACTGAGCCACTGATGGTACCTACATAATATATGCACTGAATAATGTGGTGGCACGATTCGATACAGCTTGAATTGATAGTGACTAAGATAAACTTTGTATGATTTCAAAGAGCTAATGGTGGTGGACGCTGGAGCAGTTTTGTAAAATGAAATGGACATATAAGAAGTGCTTTTTCAATATGGCTTAACGCGAGTGTCTGTTGTGCAAGATATAAATTCGAGTACACCCGAGTCAGAAACTTATCACATGGTGTCAGGATTGCTCCACTCGAATATACTTCTGTGGTACACCTTGCTCTAATTTGTCGTGAAACTTCCGTCTTCTTTGAAATCAATTGGGGCCGCAAAAGTCTCAGGAATATGTTATGCACTTAATAGCTGCTGGAGCGAGAGTTGAGGGCAAGGAACCCACGTCAGAGATTATTAGCCATTCATTTCTGTCCAATTGGTACTCATCACATGACAGTGATGGCTTACGATACGCGTTCAACTTACACTGAAATACCACTGTAAAACACAAACAAAACCACGTTATTGTGAAATTCGTTTCTGTGAGCAAAAGACTCGAGCCCACCCGAGTCAGAACTATTTCTCATATCGACTCCCGAATGCTTCCTTAGAAAGAAGTTAAGCGCTACTCCTGTCCTCGGTGGAATAAATTGGGGGCTTAAAAGTCTCGAAAACATGCCACTTGATATGTATTAACGCACGACATACTTAATTGTGCTATTCTGACGATAAACTCTCGTCCTCGGTGGAATCAATTGAGGTCATAAATTTCTCGAGAAGGTGTCAATTGAGAGCTGTTGAGCCAGAGATTGTTCGAGAAACATGGCAGTGTTAAATTATGTTCATGTTTACCCAATTGGTACTCACCATATGATGGTTTACAACACCCGTTGAATTTACACTGAAAGACCACGAATTCATGTAAAACGCAAAGACAACCACTTTATTGCGAATTTCTTTTATGTGAGCCAAAGATGCGAGCACACCCGAGTCGGAACTTTATCTCATAGACTCCCGAGTGCACCCTAGAAAACAGTTGAGAGGTGGCTCTATTCAGCCGAGAAACTCCCGTCCTCATTGGAATAAATCGAAGCCATAAATGTCTCGAGAAGATGTAACTAGACATTGTTTGGAATATATATGAAAACCGCTAACCATATTGAATACTCTGTCGAGCTTCTTGTGATATTCAGACAAGAAACTCCTGTCAGTATTATCAATTTGGTGCTTAAAGGACTCAAGAACACACCACTAGATAGCTGCTGGCGCACAACAATGTTGGGAAAATTAGAAAACGAGACAACACTAACCGCATTAAATCGCTTAAGAAGATGCTCACAAGTAACACTAGACTAGCGGATAAATTAAGAAGCAATAAGTGTAGAACATGTCAGAACTGTCGCAAACTAGTGTCTTTTTTTAATATTTCAAAATTGTCCAAAATCTCTCCTAGTATACATATATAGGACATCATTGTTCAAAATTCAATTCAGTCTCAATTAAAATGCCTATATAGAATATTAAAATTAGGCCCCAACCGGCCATCCAGATATCAAATAGCCTGTAAAATTGTAAATACGTCATCATCTGTTCAAATTGCCTCTATCACTCATGTGGCAACAGGACGATGGTCGGCTGGGACATGCCCCACCTGTGTATAGTATATTTTTGTTTGATATTGTGTTAGTGTTTTATATATTACTAGGGGATTGCCTGTCAAAAATTACGGATGATAAACGTGACATGCAGGAACACCGTGTGAAGGATTAGTTTAAGCTGATAATCAATGCTCTTGCTTGCTAATTGTTTAAGTCACTTGATGACACCGGCACCTACTCCCGTGTTACATCCGTGCACGAATTTTCCCACATATTTTCTGAGCTGATGATAAACGCTCTGTATTAATCGTGCAACTCAACAGTCTCTCTTTAAGTAATCAGAGGTACCTATCCCATGACATTCACCTGGTCATGTGACACATGTGTACCAAATTTCCTACATATCTTCTGAGCTGATAAGCAACGGTCTTTTCTGCTCATATATGCCCCTTCAGGTCAACAATGACAAGTGACAAACAAATGCAGGAAAATGATAACGATACAAAGAAAGCCGTCAAACCGTGCGCGGAGTTTTTCCGGTATTTAGCTTTAGTACGGACGCCACTGAAACCACAGTCGTCTTATATCGTCTTGTACACATTAAATCAGTGAAATATCGCCTTGATAACCTTTGTTAAGCGCGTTATATCTCATGTTTTATTGTACCGAATCGCCTGTAAATCTGCGTGTCGTATTCTATAATGTGCCTCATGCAGGAGATGGTAAACATTTTGGCGCAATCGGACATGAAGGTGATATATATTTAAACGCTCCGAAATCGTGAAAGATAAACACACAGACACACACGGACACACACTTTACTTTTATATATATAGATTGTGCAAATAAACCTATCTATCAGAAATGAGCTGATCAATAGTCACAACCCAAAAGGGTTGTTTTACGGTATTGCGTATGTGACGTCAGTAATTTCTATACCCCATCAACATGAAAAAATTGTTTTTACATCCGGGCGATTCAGACCTATGGGACCCTATGGTGGCCGCCATGTTGGAATAGAATTGACAAATTAATAAAACGAATTTATTGTTCTTCTTCGATCAGCCTCCCCATAGCAACACTATTAAATTTGTAACACAAAATCAACCTTATTCAAAATTAAATGCTTAATGTGGATTTAGCTGACACGGCGCATAGCATTCTTTACAAAATGGTGGCGCTCTCTTATTTGCGAAATTTGAAATGAATTGCTTGTTATTGTTATCGCTCGTATTTTAAATGTACAACGGTATCACAGCACGTAAGCGTTAAGAACAAACGATAAAGCACAAGCGAAGATAGCACAACGAGCCCATTACTGGAATGACTTTAGTGTCAAAGCAGTCAAAAGAAGAAGAACAACAACAACACTAGAACTTGTTTTGAACTTGGAAGTTTAAAACTTAAAAGTGAAAATCAGTCATTGGGAAAGAAACTCAATGACGAATCTGTGACTGACAAAAATATGAAAATGAAGGTCACTGGGGTGAAATGTGGACTGGTCTGTGCAGACTGATCACCACGGCGATTTGACTTGTTCTGTTATTGTTCAATTTTAAGTCTGTTTTCACCTGGACTGGTTAGACTTAGACTTAAACTTAGAGTTGCAACTGCAAGCGGCAAATTGTTCAGTCTACTAACTAACTACTTCTCTAAATAGTAAATTTAATTGTTAATATATCAAACACTGTCAGGTCAAGCCTCAACTTGGGTCAAGGAAATCAGAAAATGGACATTTTAGAGCTGACTCATTTACTCATTTACTCAGTATAGACAGTATAGTTCAGTCACGAACCGTTGAACGTAGCACGTAGCTGGAACTTGTGGAAGCAGTATCCAGTGAAAGCGGTCATGTGGCCTTCTAATCTAATAATATTAGGATTGTATTAGTCAATTTAGTAATTACAGATTAGTAAATTTAGTTATCAACGACTTCAGGCTCAGCCTCACCCACTCACTGTGAATGTGACTCAGGTCAAAATTCAATTCTAGCCATCTACAGTAGTACAGAGCAGTCAACACACAGATGTAACAAACATGTAAAGCCCAGTGAATTGGTGACTAACAAAGTGAGTCGTTTATCTTCTTGTTGAGTGAAGGAAAAGAAAGAACATCTCCCAATCCCACTTGGTCTCGGCACACTGCAGAGTCCATGCAGTGACTGGTGAGAGGATATGCTTCTGGGCCAACTTTCCATCTGTGTGTATGAATTCTGTTTCATGTGATGGACACATCAAGTTAAATATAATAATTATAATGCATGGTGATTAGTTTTAGCATTCTCACATATTAAATAATTCATGATTTTAACACTGTGTTCTCGATTTAAACCTTAAGCATTAAGCGGGAGCTTGACCAGCATGGCTAGCATATATATTAACGAGTGGCTATTTGTGGAAAAATTATTAAATATAGCCCTGCGTACTTGCTATTGTCGACTTGACACATTGGGATTGGAATAATATGTATGCTAAATATAATAATTCCAGGCCAACTTAGTTGAACTGTCACGACCTTCTTGTTATACATGTACATGACTAATGAGGCAATCGTATAAATGTTTAATCTAGTAGCATTTTCTCAGACCATGCATGCCATGAATATCTATGTATCTATGCCCATCAAGAATGATATATTCCACCAGTACAAAGTTTTTGCTGTTGCGATAGGGAAGTAACTAGTACAGTTAATAAATTATGAAGTACCTTTCATTAATAATGTGTGTCATAGAATGTGAAGATCCAACTTTGAAATGGCAAGATTTAAATGACTTTGTGGTGGATTTTCCTTTGCGTCCCTCATACTAATGTCATTCCTCATGGGCAATTATTAAAATGTTTATATACTATCAGATGCCTAACAATAGTGTCAGCATGTGCCGCATGATTAGTAATTTCAGATAAAATTCTCAACGATCATTAAGTTTTTTCGCATAGAGACATATATAGAATTAAAGGCACGTGCGGCCTTAATTGTCGATAATATTCATATTTGTTCCAAACACCGTAAACAGAAAAACATTAAAACGCATACAGTTCCGTTCATATATACCATGACCATCGCGTAAACAGCATGTCATAATAAAGACCTACTATATTTGACATAAGCAAGAGTCTGATTGTGTTACAGAAGACAGCACAATGCTACTGGCTAATCACACACAAATGGCATAAACGCTCTTTATTAGTTCCATATCAGGTATTCACCAACAAAGAACGCTCTTTATGTTTACCATCATAATATAAACAAACACCAGAAAGGTAACTTTTATGCTTTTGTTTACATAACAATGGTCAAACAAATGACCATAACATACTGTTTATGCGATATTTCTTATTTGTATACGGACAAAGTCTATCTACATTTTGATGTTCTTTCTGTTTGTGGCGGCTTTTGACGGGTGGAAATATTTTCACAGGATACCCACCGCCAAGGCCAACCGTGTCTTTAAATTGAAATAGAATTAAATTTCAATCAATATTGTTAATTTCAGTCTAGGTCTCCGCTATCACTATTATTGACCATCACAATGCTTAGACATCTGAGAGTACGATATAAGCTCACAAAAGTCATGAACAAGCATGCAATCTCGAGCTGGGACCACCCTTAATACTTGTTTCTTATCATCTACTTCACAGAAGGGGTCACCCCTAAGTAGTAACCGTATAGGAAACACACCGAACATACCACTATGACATCAGTTTGTTTGATCTAAATTATTTAGCCCCAAAACAATAGTCATTTGGCAAATTATCTCATTCCTTTTCGAAGTGCCTGTCATCTACTGAAGTTGGATCCTACCAGGGCCATAAATTATGTCTCATTGAGTCATTGTGTCCCATCCATGTAAATCGCTGAAAGTCAAGCATACATAAACGTTACCTCTATAAATAAATCAGATGTGGCTATGTGAAATATGCATTAAATCTCCGTTTTCATAAAAATGTATTCAGTATTATATGTAAATTTATCCAATAAAGATATTTTTCCCTTGAAGGTCCTCAATCCGAATCAATAGTCCCCATATCATCAGATTCCAACAACAAGAATTTTTTTTTAAATGCCGCTTCAGTTGACAGAATTAATTGCTCGTAAAAAATGCTAACTGCAGTCAATTATGGCATAAAATTGACAAAAACCTGTAATTTATTTATCAACTTTTTGCTCAACGAATATTGCTGGTTTGTCAAACATCTGACACACACACAAAAAAACTCAGTTGATTTTAGAGTTATCCATCTCCATCTGCAATTTGGTCAGAGAAAGTATTCTTGTCTGCTGTTTGCTGGGCCACGTAAAATTAAAATGATAGATTTTAAAAATCGGTATCTGATCACTCTGAGCTTTGATGTTGTGGGTTCCTCGACTTGAATCAAATATTTTTCACCTCTGAAGTCAAGGAAATAGTAATCTGCGAGGGTTAATTCGGATTGAGTACCTTTAAAATTGCAAAAATAAAATAAAATAATTTTGCCTTGAAAATTGGTTGCTTGGCCAGATTCAACCTTCACCTGCCGATTGCATTTTGAAGAAATATAGTAACATGTGCTATATGGCTAATATCTCTTGACTGGCGCCATGGATATTGGTCTGGAAATAGGAAGAAATATCTCACTCTGACCCATGACTAACTGTGGCCCACATTCCCACATTCCTCTATATCTGGGGCTGCAACATATTCTCGTGCAAATAGGTTTATTTGTACCTAAATATTCACATATGTTCATATTTTTTTTATTTATTTAAATTTGTTTAAATAAAAATTTAGAAAAACTAACGGCATTATTCACTCTGCCAGGGCACCCCGAGTCACCACACCAAATTTCGCTGAAATCTGAGCACCAATATTAACAAAGACATGTTGGTCTCAACTTTACTCCAGTCTTATATTATTATATATGTATATATAAACAGTCCCATGAAACATGTATACATTTATTGATGGACGTGTCATGGGCTCTTCATACAGGATCAGGTTCATTATTCCGAAGGTTCCATATTCCGAAGGGTCGCTATCCCAAAGGTTCTTATTAAGAAGGTTCGCTATTCTGAATGTATGCTATTCTAGGCGTATTTAACCAGAAAAGATGGACAACTCTAATACCAAGTAGTTATTATTACCACGATTTTACAGTTATCCATCTTTATCTGGAAGACCGCCCGTTTTGACCTCGTCCTGGCACGATTAGGCCCAGAACAATAAAAATAGCAAACTGCAAAGATCGATATCTAATTACTCTGAGCTTTGATGGGTGGGTTCGACACTAATCAAATATGTTTTCCCCCACCGAAGCCAAAGAAAGAGTAATTTAGCAGCGTCTTATCGGATTGAGTGCCTTTAAGTTATTTCCTTCATAAAAAGAGTCTTATGATAAAGAACCCTCTCAATACTTTAGAATATAGATAATAGAATGAAACTTCAAAATAACAAGTTATAAAAACCTTCTGAATATTGAGGAATATAGAGAACGTTGTGAATAGCGAAACTTCGGTATAATGAACCTTGGGAATAGCGAACCTTTGGACATAGAGTGACATGTCCCCGTCCTACGGCCCATACGCACTGGCGTGATCGTATATCCCAAGTTGGCCAGAAATACAGGCACTCCTATGGAACATACATTTATCATTTTATAGATGGACGTACGTGTTTTGGGTTGTCCATACGTACTGACGTAATCATATTACAGCCCGGCTGCACTTGCGTTACATAGCCATGTCTTGCATATGGTCGTCCTTGTGCTATGTCCGGTGTTCAACGTGGGCGCCGTCATCTTGAATTTGATTCGGCGCCATCTCGGAAACGTCATTGCAATTAAATTTATACTGCAAAATTTATCTTTTCATATAGCCAACATAACATCATGAAAAATTCGTTACATAAGGGCGTTATAGCGCCCACTCTCCCGGGGCGAAGCCGCGGAAGCGAAGCGACCTAGGGTATACGTATGCGAATATGAGATATACTAATCAACTTGTTCAGCCCAATCTAAAAATAGATTGAATTTACCTAAAATAGGATAATTTATTCATAACTCAAGGGTCAGCCGAGTCCAAAAAATATTTTGGGCGACGGCCGCCATTTTGTATTGATTAATTCCACCTCGAAATGTGTAATTGGGCATAATGCTCCAGGGCAAAAATAAAAAAACTTTTTCCGGTAAATGTTAGCAATACTTCATCATACATAGGAACATCATGCTCCTATATAAAGCCAAAGATATTTTTTTAAAAATTAATGTAAATTAAACCAAAAACTGAAATTTCATGAAAAAGTTTTTTTTACATATTTTATAAAATTATTAAAAATATTTGCCCCGAAAGAGGATCTAGGGGCCTTACTGGCCGTTTAGATTTGATCTTCCATTTTCTAACGGTATTTCCGCCTAAAGAAATATTCTCAAATCTCAAGGCCGACAAACGGAAACTATAAGTTCCGATTGAAAGATCGCAGAATCCTTTTAAGATTGCTTCTTGGGAAACCAGTAAAGGCGTCATGACATCAAGACGTACATCATGACGTCACAACCTACATCGGCGCACAAAATTCCAGACAGGACTGCGTCGATGCCCAGACAGCTGAGACCTATATTACACGGGCAGGCTAAACATCCACATTTACATTATATGTGATTATTTACATACATTGTATATATTAATTTCTTGTGTCCAGTTAGGGTTTATCACCAAATCCTACTAATTCGATAATCCCATGAACAGTAACAAGCGGTGAAGCGGGCGCAAATTACGTTTACGTATGTTCATATTACTTTAAACAATAACATTAGTGAAATTATAAATATGGACGACCGGAAGTGTTGCTACATGCGGTTATTCTGAAATTACGTAAAACTGCAAATTTCATGAGCCACATCGCCAAAACAACATGATTAATCTCGCAAAATGTCTTAAAATGTTTGTCATATCACAGTAAAAAAAAAAAATAGTTTATTAGTAAAGTGGTAAACACACGTTCACGCGGTATTGCACACAGAACAGTTTATTGTTATTTGACGTCATATGTCGTGCTCAAAGCGAAGGTACTGTCACTCGCATTCCCCCGCCAAAATCGTTGATGTTTTGCCAGCGACGTAATAGCACCCATTAAAAAAAAAAAATCGCATGGTTGACACGATGACCACTGTGCCGGACCGCGTGCCATTATATACTATATTATGGTTGCCATTAATATATATGCAATAGAAAAATGCAATTGTGCATATATACACATATATTCATGTATGTCATTATCTACTAGGCATAGGCAGACCACCGGGCCATTTACAAACTTAATATGGCGTATGTATACGGACGTCCCCATTGTTCTAACGAGGCAAACTCAAACAACTAAACGACTGGGGGTAAAGTTATGACGATCATGCAAGCCAAATGAGACTCAAAATCCACTGCAGATAATATTATTTATTTTGAAAATATTTCATAAAATTTATCAACCAGAATTGGTTCCCCAATGGCCGGCTCCAGGTGGGTGGAAACCAAATTACTTATACACTGTAATGTAACCTCGTGTAGATGTATTCAAATTACCAACCCAAATTGTGGGAGGGGACGAACCAAATGTTTCACTCATTGGAACTCCAGTTGGAATTTCCAACCCATGGTGGGGGGACTTGTAACTCAAATGTCACCCAATTGAGAATGGGCCAGTCAAACGAACAATCATATATTCCGCCTCATATTCGTGTAATATATATGTGTTATATACACAATGTATTTGTATCGATTCATGTATCGCGACGAGGCTAGTTTTCGTGGTCATATAGCGACGAGGCGACATTGGTCGCCGAGTCGCTATATGGCCACGAAAACTAGCCGAGTCGCGATACATGAATCGTTACAAACACAGTGTGTATATAACACATTTATCTACGATTGGTGTGACAGAATCCACCGCACAAATTACATTTTAGGGGTTTTTTAAATGCCAAAACTGTTGAATTTGTGTCCGACGATAACTTTCTTGAGTAAATTCTCCCAACCTGCAAAGGTATCTGTGTCACGCGATTAGCTCGCTTTGCTAAATTCTCACAACCTGCAAGTTAACGGAAATTGTATTCAACGGACACAATCTCTTACACTTATAATAAATACTGAAAAAATACATATTAGTTACTTTGTGATATGTTATACCATAATACCCATGATGATAGGCAATCAAATAATGTTAAAACCTTGGAACTATTTGTTTATAGTACGCAAGAATATACGTTGGAATGTCCTTTTAATTTTTCACGCGATTGATGTGACGTCAGTTCATTCATGATTTTGAACAAGTCAACGACGTCATGAGCGCCTTGTATCGCAACTGCAGTAACGATACATATGTTTTCATCGCCAATGCGTTATCGCCAATTGTATCAGGGAATATCGTAGGAAATGATAGATACGTATGGTTATTTAACTATTCACATTCCTATAAGTCATCGCATATAATTCTGGATAGTGCAGGTCGTACTTTTTTCATGGAATTCAATGCCATAATTTCTTGTTAATGTGGTTTACATGCTCTGTCGTTGACACTAACACGAAAAGGCGCAATAGGAATTGACATTTTTTTTAGTTTGGTACCCGGTACCACTATCGCGTCTTCAGAGAAACAATAGACTCAACGACACACCACGGCTTATAGTTATATTTGTGTTGTAGATTGAGTTTGGAATCTAAGGAGTAGATATATCCGAAAGACGGCAAACTGTTTTGTAAAAATGGGCGCAAATGGGCGTATTGCAGGGACACGCGTAACCCTGTATTTACGCTGCTGAATAAAAGCGCCCGAATTGAGCCTGTTCAAGATCATAATGCATGTGCGCAAAGTGCACAGAGGGGCTGCAGGCCACTCCGTCGCTGAATAAAGGCTCTGTTTTAGTTACTGTAGTGTATATAGTAATAAAGTAACATATGTTGATTTTGCTGCATTCCATATGTGCACGTGTAACGCGCACGGGGTTTAAAATTTGGAACATGTAACCGCCAAATCCGCAAATACATCGGAACTACATTACATGTCAAATGTCACGAGCCAAAAACTAATTATTCCGACAAATGGTAGTGTGCCTTCAAAATAAGTCTCTTCGGTTCCACATGCACACCAAATAAAATATAATCCTTTTGGAGTAAGCCCCCTCATATTCTTTGCTGAGATCCCTGCCAATGTTCATGTCACCCCAGAATTCAATTTGGACCTTTAAAACCACCTTTTGACGTTAACTTCCGGAAAAAGAAATGTCAACCTGCTATGCTCCATGACTGAATATGATGTGCAATATAACGTAACAATTTAGCTGTGCCGTCTACTGACAGTTTAAGGGGAAGAACCCAGTCAGGTTGTAATTCACGGACACTCGAACCGTACATTTTTATCACTCAAACAAATCCTAATAATATTGCAACAGTTTCTGATGTAATATTCATGTGTATAGTCAGCGCACAACATTTACAACAGTTTCTTATGTTTCTTGCGCTGGGTGGATTATGTCCCTTTACGGTTGTCACGCGATTAGCCGCATGCGTTTCTGTTGCAGCCGACATTTTTGATGGATTTTATTCTACTTCCAGCTGCTTCTGGTCAGAAATTCCGGGCCGTATTCTGGTAAGTTTACTTATATATGATCGCAATTTGGCACACAACTAATTTGCTCCAATATTTTCGAGTGATCGATCAGCTAATTTATTGATATCTTGTTCAAACAACGCCGTTGTTTGTTTCAATCAAGATTTTTCGACTTTCCCAATTTTAACAGGTCTGGCTCATGTGCAGATCTGACTATTTTGTTCGATTTGCATAATAATGTGCAAATCGAGCTATATCAGTTTATCATCAGATTGTATTAGTACAAAGATAATAATTATTTCTGTCACCTAATGTTTAATTTCAATATGTTAATATGAGAATATTCAATATTTCCCAGCAGGAATAATTTTTTTTACAAAAATGGACTTTTGATGATTACTTTGGCCATACTTTGGGACAGTTTTGTAAACTTTTTCAAACTTCATAAAATCACTTTATTTTGGAAACTGATTGTCCCCAGCATCCATTCACAATTGTTACCAAAAGATTGAGAAATAACCAACAGGATTTCAAAAGAAATTGTATTTGGTAGAAATAGAACATTTCATACCAAAACTGTATAGCTCGATTTGCGCATTATGTGAAATTCTGACTATATATTCAGATTTGCACATGAGCCAGACCGATTTAAAGTAAACATGTTAAATCAGACTAACAACAGGAGGACTGGAATACCCGTCCGAAGAAGACCTACTCAAACTCAGGTGCGGCAGTTTCTGACAAAAAATTAGCTTTGGTGACAAATTTTATCCAAATCTTATTCTGATTTAAAATTGGGAAAGTCGAAAAATCTTGAATGATACAAAAACAATGGTGTTTGGAACAACTTCAACAAAATATAAAAAATATATCTGCGATAAATCGCAAACATCTTTCATTCTTTGCGATAAAATACTTTGCGATATCTTTGACCGCGATAAATCACAAAAACATTTGCGACACATACTTTTGCCATCGCAAAGGTATATGTTAATTTGTTTGCGATAATCGCAAAGTATTTTAAATTTTTATCGCAAATATGTTTGCGATTAAGTATTTTACAATCTATCGTAAAGATGTTTGCAATTTATCAACATAAACAATACACCTGTATTTGTACATAGATGTTTGGAAAGCGACAGGAGGGTTTCAAAACTTGAACCCAAATTGGGGTGGGGGATTGCCGAGCCGCCTTTGTGTCCACTGTAATATGTATACAATATTAAATGAATGGAAGCGCTTTGGGTTTGAGTTTCTTTGTCAATAAGAATGGCTGCATAATTAAGGAGTTACATGTCTATGTATTTCATGTTTAAATAGTGGTTATATCAGAGTATATGTACATTGTATGTTGTGTGTTATCGGGGGGCTAGTCAGTGGTCAAATGAGCACGGCACCGGTCACCAAGCTGTAGGACCTCATCTCGTGACAGACAGGGGTTCGAATCATATGTGGCGACCTCTACTCCAACTGTCTGCCTGAATAAAACTGTCCGATTATCAGTGGTTTACATATATGTGCAGACGGTGCATCGTGACTATCTATTGTACATGTAGGTGACTAACCATAGACCACATGGTTTCCACCATCAACAAATGATCTGGCCTCATTGATCTATCGCCTTAGTTGTGGAAAGCGACCCAAAACCCTAATACATAAATGTGTATTAGAACATACTCAATGTTGCTACTGCCTTTCATTTATTTATTTTATATTTGGGGTTTTACATTGCTTTCTTCAATTAAGCGATATGACAGCAAAGCCAGATTAATTGTTGGTAGAGGAAACCATGTGTGCAATATAATAATGTTTTTTTAATTTAAGTAATTTATGCACCGTCTGCTCGCATCTAAACCACCGACCATCATGAAGGTGAAGGTAGCCCATGTTTCCTCTGTTAATATTCCCATGTTATTTATACTAGTAATTATATGAAGGAAGCCCGTGTTTCCTCTGTCCTCCCCATGTTATGATAATTAGATGTATGTATAGTCAGTGTTTCCTCTGTTCCTCCCATGTTATTATCATATTACGGGGGGTCGGGGGCATATGCAGGTCGTCGAGGGCTCTGCCTGTCTGTCCGAGCATATCACCTTGTAACTCGGTTGTTAATAATCAGAGTTTGTTATCTTTTGGCATGGTGAAAGCACAGATTGGTACCCATATTAATTAGGCTAATTATTCAAGGCATGTAATTTTCTTCCATAATTCTGTTGTACGAGAAAGGTCGATTTCGTGACAATTAGGTGTTGGAAATTGATTTTTTCGATCTATAATTGTAGATGTATATTGCAGACATTGAGCACCTGTGAACCTGGTTGAATTTTCTGTGGTTCGATGGATCACATCCATCCTCAAGCTAGGGCTTCACGGTTTTTCGGTATTTAGTCATACCGCGGTTTTATTTTTAATACCGTGTAGTCGGTATTGGATTACTTGAATAGTCGGTACATCGTCGCAAACTATATTTTCTTCTTTTCGTCGGTTTTATGACAGCAAACGTAAAAAAAACTTGATATAATCCGAGGAAATAACGCGTGCTGGTAAGTAATTAACGAGAACCAGCGAGACTGAACGAGAATCAGCGAGACGAGATGATAACCAGCCAGACGCCCAGACCATAACTGCAGCAAATTGCGAAATTTAACAAAGGTAGTGCCAACACGTTGTACGCTGATGGATGTGTGTTTATAGTCGTCTCATATTCAGCTTAAATTAGTGTACACAATGCAATAATTAGACCATGATCGCCATCCATACAATTACGAAATTTAAACGTTACTCCCACAATTGTTTCCAATTGCTAATGTTTATCCATCACCGAGACACCACAGATAAATAGGTATTGGTTGGAGACGACCTGATCCTTAAAGTATAATTTGGACTTAAATCCCCTCATGGTATAACTTCTTTAGAAAACGAACCAAGATATATATCAATTTCATTCTCGATAATAATTTGCTTTGTTGTGAATTAAACATTATGAATTATATATTTTTATTTTTGCATAAGCGACGTCATTAGGACCCCACACATTGTTACGATCACAGGCGACAAGCATTGTGTTGTCCTATTTTCGTGTGTCCGCGTGACACTGCATTCACGCGCGAATATTGAATTGCGTACTGCATGTTCCATAGGATCTTGACTAGCAAAATGTTTGGAAATTATTCTTGACGGTATTTAGTCATAACGCGGTATTTCATTTAATACCGTAGTCGATATTGTGGAGATGGATACCGTGAAGCCCTACCTCAAGCTACTTATGTCATTTATTGGCATTTGTTTCTAATGTGGAGGGTTAGATATGTTTGAGACTCCACCACAGTTCAATTCACACCAGGTGCTCAGCTTCTGTAAATGTCAATTACGTTGGCCATGTAATTTTACGATTAAACCGTAAACTCACATTACTATGATGTCGTAATTTTGCGATTGTTTCTGATGGTCTAATTGCTGCCAACAGTTTCTGTCGTAATATTACGATCATTCTGTAAATGTACGATCAAATTTGTAAATGTCAGATTACGTTGATCTCGTAATTTTACGACAGTTAATGATGGTCCCATTGCTGCCAACAGTTTCTGTCGTAATATTACGATGAATTTTTTTTACGTGTAGACTGTCACGCCAACTGCACATCAGCAGCCAAATATCGATTTGTCAACCAATTTATTTGTCTTGAGTTAGTTTTCCCCTTGACTTCCATGACCAAAATCTCATATATATCCGACCATGTGCAGAGAAACTATTGCTGCATTCGCCAGCCTGAAGTGGTCCAGGGCGTTGTATAGTAAGATACCACTATTGATAAATCATAATCTATAGGTTAGTACCCTCGCCTTTGTAAGGTTTTGACAGTGGGACCACTAGGGTGGGAAACTACATTTCCCATCTTGGCCCTAGTCTCAGCTCTGGACCCTCGCCGACCCAGATGTGCACCACAGTGGAAGGAATCCGCGACGCCAACATTTGTTTGATGAAATATTTTTATTCTCATAGGTTTTGACAGTGGGACCACTAGGGAGGGAAACTACATTTCCCATCTTGGCCCTAGTCTCAACTCTACCATATACTACGGTGTGAAACCTCATTTCCCACCTGGCCCTGGTATTATTAGCTCCAGATCCCACCATCAAAACCACATGGCCGAGGCATTACGGCATGAGTATTCACTTTCACATCTTCACCAAACAAAATGCGTACATCTGGATACGTTACCATGCCGCAGTTTCTCTATTTAAATGTGATCAACCCACCATGTTGCCGACACATTCCGGTACATCCAGCCTGGACACAGCTCTATGTGTATCTCGTCTGTACTGCTTTAATATGCGCCTATACTAAGACCTTAGGGTGTCCAGGTTGGTGTGACGCCGGTATGGCCCGTCAACCAAGTGGTATAATTCGGCATTGTCTTCGTTAATATATCTGCACATGTCAGGTAGGAATAGGATTCCGAGGGTTAGCATACCGTAAGTTGCTCACGGGTTGAGTGCCTGCCATCTACGATGGAGTCCTTGACTATAATATCTGGTCCGGTCACTCAACACAGGGTGGTCGACCATCAGACAGGGTGTCCCCAAAAATCCAGTGGTATATCTTTCTGGTTACCATCATCACTGGTGATCCAAAAATATATGCCCGGTTCGCCACTGATGGTCGACCCCAAACACGAGCTCCATCTGATATGCCAACTCAGAATCAGGGATGGCAACTTGTCCAAAAAGGCTTCTATAAGTACTATCGGTCTAATTGAAGTGGGAAGCCCTCAGTATGTTAACCATGAGGTGTCACTGTGAGGGCGCCCTCGGGTACGCCAACTTTCTTGGGACCCAATTGTCGTCCTACCACCAAGACAGTTGTGGGCAGCCAGCCACATATATATCTCAAATTCTGCAAACGTCATCCTATCAAAAGTGAACACCGATCATGCCAGGGTGCATCGCACACAGGACGTACCAACCTCAGCCAGTCCATCGCCTTATCATTTTTTAAGAACTTTCTGGTCTTCCCATGTACTTCTCTGGCTGTGGAGGTTGTCCAGCGAGTGGGATGCCAACCAAGCACGATAAATCTCAGTGAATCCTTTTTATGTTTCACGGTACGCCACATTGAGATGCGCCAACGGGTGTTCACATTGGTCACCAAATACTTGGGATTAACAGTATATCGCACGCGATAGTAAGGGCTACCAATGTGTTTGGCTGACCGTGAATACTCTGAGGGATACCTCTTCTAATCCCTAGATGCGCCAACGGGTGTTCACATTGGTCACCAAATACTTGGGATTAACAATATATCACAAGCGATAGTAAGGGCTACCAATGTATTTGGCTGACCGTGAATTATCTGAGGGATACATTTTCTCATCCCTATTTGGCTGACCGTGAATTCTCTGAGGAATACCTCTTCTCATCCCTTTCGTCTGCTTATCGGTGGCTGTCCACATCAGCCCAAGGTTGGTGTGACAATCTGGGACCAAGTAGCTTTTAAAAATTAGCAAGCCACAATTGCTAATGTATGAAGGAGTCCAACTGAGAGGTCGCCCGTAAAAGAGCGCCAATTAACTTTAAATTACCAATCGAGGGGATACCCCAATGGGAATCGTTCAAGGTGCACACAATATTTAGTCGTCAATTGCTAGGTCTACCCAACATTTCGCCAGCTTCTGTGTATGACTTCCCAATGAATTGATTCTTACACTGGTCAACAATCAGGTTTCCACTGAACTGGCAGACCAAATATGGTGCGACAATTTGAGAAAGAGAAGGCGTCCAAAACGTTATAAACAGCCAACCATTCCGAGGGATGCCAAAATGAGAATTGTGTTCATGGTGCACACAATATTTGGTCGCCAATTTCTAGGTCTACCCAACATGTCACCAGTCTCTGCGCATGACCTCTCCATGAATTGATTCTTCCACTGGTCGACAATCATGGTTCCCATTGAATCAGCAGACCAAACATTGTGTGACAATTTGAGAAAAAGGCGTCCAAAGACGTTACAAACAGCCAATCATTCCTAGGGATGACAAAATGAGAAATGGATGCTCACTGATTCTCGTAAATCTTCGATCAGCATAACCCAAATGAAAACGCCATGGAATACCTGGGATTCCCAATATATCGCCAGCCTACCACTGGTCTTTCTTCAAAAGACACCTCCGACCACTTTTCAGTCTTCTGCTAGGCGACAGTAAGGGCTACCAATGCATTTGGCTGACCGTATGCTCCATAACCATTTTCACCGAGGGATGCCTCTTCATTTCAGTTCTTGATCTTGACAGGTGAGAAGTCCGAAGACTTCTGTCTAAACGGCAAGAGAGTAGATGGGCGCGAAGCGCCCGGGATGGTCGAAAAGATCGAGTGATCTTCTCTTTCACCCCACATTGTCTAAATCCATGAAGATCTGCCTTTTATATCCGACATTGACCAATCAGAATGCGAGAAACCCAAACGTATTGATTTTCTATAATTAGGACAGCTATCTCTGTGTAGAGAAAACCGATGAATAATTCACCGCTGACGACTCTCAGCTGTCTTCACTGAAATTCCGTCTGCTAAAATTCCATGTCCGTGACACATGCATAATATGTGAGTGGTCCACATGTGCATGCATATATGTGGGTGGTGATAGAAAATAGAGTTTTATTGAAATAAAGTGTTCAGAGCCATAGGCTCATAGCGCACAAAGGGGCCACAGCCCCCCCGCCGCTGAATAAATGCTACCGAATGGAGTCTGTTTCAGTTAGTAAATAGAGTAATACAGTAATAGTTTGATTTTGTTGCGTCCCATATGTGCATGCATATATGTGGGGTAGGGTTGGAGTACAACATACAGTTTTAATTCAATGAAGTGTTCCAACGCGGCTCCAGAGAACGAGAAGCTTGACCTTGACCATATATATCCTAGTTGCTCACTCCGTTTGATGGACAATTAATGAGTTAACCATGAGCTAACATAATTTCTTCAAACACATGTTCGTTGATTCTCAACAACGGTCTTTTTAAATTGATGTAGTTGCCACGGAAACGGAATTTTTTTTTTAACGACATGGGACCCCCTCACAGGGGCACTCCCTCCAAAAGGTTTTCCCTATAACTAATCAACATATATTTGAAGTTTAATGCTTAAGTTTAAACGCATATATCTTACAACTGGCTTGTCGGTTGCAATAAGAACGCAGTTCCCCATGTAGCCTATATGCTGTATATGTTTTCTGAGTAAAGATAACGTATTCAAAACTGATCTATAGACTCATTGGGTAGAATATTTATGACCCGAAATGAACAATTTTTTTTTTGCCAATGACCTTGACCTTTGTATATGACCGATCAACTCTAAAGGTGAAATCTTCAGTGTCAAAAAAGCCCACCAAGGGTAGCACTGCCAAGATAAATTTATCGCATTAAACTTTCTAGTCATAAACCATTATAGGTATATTTTATGTCCGTCAAAAACACCCTCCGTTGCCATGGATACATACATTTTGCATACTAAGCAACACTGCCCTAGTGTGCCCCAGCACTGACATAAACTTCAGATATAAGCTTTCAGAAAAACATTTGGTAGAATTTATCCATCAAGTTGGTACCATTTTCCATTTTTGGGGATCCTGGCTCATGGACTAAAATTTACACCATGTACATGTATCTCACTCTATAATAGCGTCCTATAACGTTATTTTATACTAAAGCTACCCGGCGATTCACGCTCCAAAATAAGCTTAATAATATTCGCATTTGAAGTTCTCCCGGTATCAAAATAGGTTGATCAATACCTGAACTACCTTTCTACGAACATTAGATGTCCAAGAAAGACAAATTGAGGTCATACAATTACAACTTTGAACACTTTGAAACAGTGTTCAGTGTTAGTCTAATTCTGGTATGGTACAAACAAAGAGTGTTTGTTTCACTTCTGTGCGAAAACGTGAAAGCATCTGGAAAATGGTTGTGACCATGTCAAGTATTTTTCAGCGCCTATAGATATGAAGCCGGTATATAATAAAATGGTGTAGTTGTCAACCCTTCATATACCATATGGTCCAATGACCATTTGTTTTATGTCATAACGAGATGTAGCCAGATAATGAAAATCATGATGATAATTTGTTCATGTAAATTGAACGATCAAGATTGTGACAAAACCCATGTCTCTTCCCGAAAACACTTACAACAACAACAACAACATCAGCATAAACAACAGCAGCAACAAGAAAACACATTCTACTAAACTCATTTGCATCGCTGCGTCTGAATACACAAGAGAAATGCATAATGTTACAACTTATTTACTTTAAAGTATCGTAAAATAACAAATGATACAAAGTTCTAATAAGAGTCACAATTCTGTCTCAGTTTGTAAGGAAAATTACGACAAAACAGCTATTTCCCAGTGAAATAAACTAAATGTATTACCCCTCTAGCTAAAACGTTTTATTTTATACTGCTCAATCAAAGAGATATGTCATATTTACTTCCACAAATATAGACATAACGTAGGAAACAACTATATGGTATGTGCTCAGTAATTGTTTGCATGGCGTAACTTTGTGAGAAAGAGATGTTATGACTTAGACAAAATTAATGTAGTAAGTTAATATATGAACAGTGCAAAATATTGTTTTAGCCCAATGGTTGTTCGAACATGATTTTGGTGTTACATCTGGGCTATATTTTTTAGAATAAAAAGTACTCAGCGCACATATAGAGAACCTTGACGGGATAGGAACACATTTCCGACCATCCGTTTGAAAGTATGGTTGTCTGGATTTGTGTCGTTTACTAAAATATATTGACGGTGCATGCAGAATATGCATATATATATTTATCCCACAGGATTAGAGTGAAAGACAACAACTGGAATGCGTTTTATAGCTACCTGTTCAGAAAATCATAATTATTTACAGGAAGCCGATACAGTAAATGTAGTAGTAACCAATACAAACATGTGGGTGACACTTTTTTGAGGCACAATAACCGCCTATACAGATTAGGCCAAAAGGGGGAGACATCAATCGAATACGTATGTCCCAAAACAAAAAAACAGGGAGGGAGGGTTGTCAACACAAACGACTGTCTTCGGCAAAGAAATTATTGGAAAGAATGTTTAACGCAGTATAACTGCGCGCATCCCCCGGCCAAAGATATAGTTCCTATGGTTCTGCTCTTCAAATTATCCCCATTCGCTAACTAAATAGCAATACTGCCAAAATACTTGTACTTTATAATTATGTTTTATTTTCGTCTAAGTACTTCGCAATATCAGTGTATAGCTTACTTATCTGAAATGTCATGCGGTATGATGTAGTGATATGTACGAATGAAAGATCTCGTGATCAAACATGATAACTTAATTAAATAAATCTTATAGCTTCCCATTAAGTATACGCCCATACCAGTTATGTAACAATAATATGTTGTCTTCACTTATAGATGAATGTTTTGTTTTCTTTGCTTTTTATCTGTTTGTCATTCTTGGTTATAACCAAATGTTTGGTTTCTTACCAATAAAGAATTTTATATTTATGGATTTATATTACTGAATTTCAGCAATCGATAAACATCCGACACATTTTGGACAGGCCCAGTGCCCTGTTTCATGAAGGCAACTTATGACATAGTTGGGACTTAAGATGGTCATAAGTCATAAGTCATAAGTGCGTTTCACGAACAAAGTCTTAACCTAAGATGGTCTTAACTTTGGTCTTAACTTTAAGACTGGTGTGAGGTGTCATAAGATAATCTTAAAGTTAAGACCTACGTTGTGATCCGCAGTTGGTCCGAAATGTGGATGGGATCTAGTTCATGTATATATTATTATAAACACATTTAACTGAATAAATGCTTATGTCAGCTATTATTATTATTATTATTATTTACTTGCCTTTCTATATTATTATGTTATAATTTGATTGTAAAATGTATTGTATATGTACCCCGTATATATATCGGCAAGATAATAATACATAATATGTGTTATTTTATTATTATGATGTATATTATCATAATCTATTAACTATGAAATAAAAAGATATATAGCATGTATATAGTATACGGACCTCGCGGGCACATCGGGATCTGCGAAAGAACATATAATATCACTGTGAACTGGCCCACAGACCCCTGGGGGAATTACTAAAATACCAATATAGACTATACCAGTGGTATAGTCTATATTGGTATTTTAGTAATTTTCCCCAGGGGCCTGTGAACCGGCCGTCTGTTCGCGTGTTGTTAATTATAAACGCTCTTTATTAGAAGTCGTTGATTTGGTTTTTATTAAAACATATATGCAGAATGTCGTTCATTCACGTAACGTACTTTCGAAGTTCATACGCAGTTTGTTAATTATAACAGGCGTTTAGCACATTTATCAACAGAACCAGAGCAAATGGCATTAACATCATTTATATATGGCTTCTACAAGTATGTCTCAGATAGAAAATAAGTCTATTTGGAGCACGATATGAAGTCCTATTCACATTATAACAATATAAATAAAGAGCGTTTTGTGTTAGTATTCCATGCATGTTGGCAATCAATAAAGAGCTTTTAGCTCAGTGCTTCCATTGTGGTGTATTGTATTAGTATGCCGTCGTGGCGACATATTCGGTTTCCTGGTATTATAGATGCCTCAAAGACGTATAATGTATTAGAACCTAATATCAGCATTGAAAGGAGCGAACATATGTCTCGCGTCGCCTTAATGACATGTTATATGGGTGAAGGTTCACATTCTGAGTTACGATGTATAAGTCCCTTTAATAACTGAAATAATATACTTGAGCTCGTTACGTTTGTATAAAATAGGCATTGGAAGCATGCAGCTATGTGTGGATGGGGTCTGATGCGAAAACACAGTTAAAAAGCGCGCTCGTACAGTTAAGTATGCACCAGTCATTATACTGATTATCGCCCTTGCATTAAAATATCATAATTATTCTTAGACACGCCCTAGTATATGTCAGCAGACACTGTACGTAGGCATATAACATACACAGAACCAACATTTTCTGTGCATAGCGGTAATAAATTGTCGAGAGCCAGTCTAAAAGCGCGCGAACTTAAATTACTACTTAAGTAGGACTTAATCTTGTTTTGTGAAACGCGTTCTTGAAACGGAAAAGTTACATCATAAGATCCACCATAGATCTTAGATTAAGTCCATCTTAAGATAATCTTATGACATTGCTTCATGAAACAGGCCCCAGGAACCTATCACAAACAAATCTCTAACGCAAAGCGGGTTTGGTTTTAAATGTGTTCAAACATATATAAACGTTTGTCTGACGGGATAAAATAGTACATGCACGAACTGTGGAAATTCACAACGCACATTAAAAATTTCAGTAATCGTTAAAATCTCATATTTATAACTAAAGTTTGCAAGGAAAATAGGTACGGATTTTGCCCCGATTTTGAACATCAAACACACCTAAACAAACCAACATATGTTTGTAAAATGCTCATCGAATGCAAGAGTTCCAGATACCAGCTATGTGAACGTCTGAATGGACGGTTTAGAGCTGAAATCAGTGACGTAGGTTCCTGAACGTCTGAATCGACGGTTTAGAGCTGAAATCAGTGACGTAGATTCCTGAACGTCTGAATCGACGGTTTAGAGCTGAAATCAGTGACGTAGATTCCTGAACGCCTGAATCGACGGTTTAGAGCTGAAATCAGTGACGTATATTCCTGAACGTCTGAATCGACGGTTTAGAGCTGAAATCAGTGACGTAGATTCCTTGCCTGTTGGCTATGAGTTTCGATCTTTGTAATTCGAGTTTAACAAGTTTATAGAATCCTCTTCTCGCCGGACGTGTCAATTTTATCTTACCACTACATGCTGGGCGTGTAAATAGAGTCCACATGCTTACAACTCTGTTAGTATGTGTTCTTTAAACGCCGAATATCGGCCATACTTATGTTTGTCAAAATTGGTAGGATATACGAATTCGAAGGACAGATATATTGCCAGATGTGTGTAAATGATAACTTATAGATTATAGCCTATATATGATATAGCTAACGATCATCGCTGGCATGCAACATATTCCAGCGTGATATGACCTATTTTGTCAATATGAGTTTATGAGATTGATTACGTTGTTATTCATATACTAGTATCTATCATTTATATAATTGTCCATGCGCGCAGAGGACAAGCATGCATATTAGCAGAGTAACGTAACTCTATATGTAGCATACACTGATTGTGGTAAATAAACGATTTAATATATCTGCCCAGGTTGACAGATAGTACTTGTTATAATGTACTCCAGTTACTGTAGGTGCACGAACAACACTTGGATCTCCAGAAATCAATTTTATGAAGGTACAACAAGGCCGTACCGTGGCTCATTTTGTTCAGCATACTCGAATTATGTAAAAGAACCCGAGTGGCTGTTGTTCCCCTTACAAACCGTTAACATCATTTCTAGGCCCCTTTAGATACTTATAAAATGCACGGATGGATTGATCAGTTAAATTATTTTTCCCGTGTGGGCCCGGGGTAGAATAGGCTTACCGCCCTGCTTCGATGGGTAAGAATTCCCTAATGTGGCACCCTGTTTGCCGTGGGGTGCATCCCGTGAGGCGTGGTGTAGGACACCTGGATGTACTAGGGCGGTCGTATCACGTGAGGCACCGACCTGCGGATACGGCTTAGCTCATTGTCCTCTTTGGTCCAACATCTCTTCAAGATGGGTGGTTGAGTTGAGCCGGCACAATCAATCCTCTAGTCACGCCTCTCCACAGTGTGTCAGATTCATTTTTGTTATATGTTGTATTGCTCGTCTGATGTGTGAAGTATTGCTTTGTTTTTCACGTATAATGCTTCTGTTCTCTCCCGTCTATATTGTGTTCGTCCTGATGATTGTTCAGTGTCGTTGTATTGTTCACGCCTGTCCCACTGTGGAGAGGTATCGGGAGGCTGCTATATGCAGTGGCTAAACTGGTCATCGCTTCAGCTATGTTCCAGTCTTTGACCCGACCATAATTCGAAGGGTAGTCCACGGCGCTGCTGAGCTAGTTGTCGATTTTTTTTGCTGTTTGTATGGCAATTCATATACAAAACAACAAATTGATCGTAAGAATGATGATTCACCAAGTTCCAACGATGCTGCAGTATTCCTCAGTACTTGGTTCTTGGCCTTGACCCAAATTTGAACCGATATTGATGTTTGGGCGTCGTATGGAGATGGATTTAAGTACATATGTTCCAAACCCATTGCGATTTTTAAATGTCAGGGGTATGGCCATGGTCAGGAACATGGTAAAAGTAAAGAAACCATGTGTGCACGATGTTCTATTTCTGGTCATGATCATAAGGATTGTTCGAATCTTAAGAAATGTTCAAACTGTCAAGATTCTCATGCTGCATTCATGTGCATGTCCATTTTGGGACCATTCAAGATTCAACGATGTAAAGCTGAGGAGCATCTGCTATATATAGATGCTAAGAAAATAGATTGTCCTCAACCATCCATTCCACGTGTCACATACTCAGCAATCGTGACTACAAAAAAGTGTGTTGATGCCAGCACTCAGACACATAGTCAAACCAAACTCATCAGTACATCTATATTACTCGCAACACATGTTGAGGCGACTTATATTATTCCTGTTTCGGAACCTGAAGCGCAGGTTATGGATAAAGCTCCTGTCGTTTTGGACATTTCCTCCGAAACAATCTCTGCAAGTTGATCCTATAGTTCCAAAAGAAAAATCCCCTGTTGCTTCGAAACATATATCGCCAAAGTCACTCAAACATTTTCGACTCTCAGAAAGAGATGTACACCTTTGAGCTTTCAAAATTTTACCAAATGATTGAAGAGAAACGGTTAACTCTCAAAGACAAGAAATAGCATTTGTGGAGCGAGGTTGACGGTTTGGGTGAAGGATGACATTCTGTCTCGCCAACCCGACCATCAGCTTGGCGCTTCGATAAAGGATCATGCGCGATTCATCAACTATTATAAGTACCTTATTACTGCACAATCTGATTTTAAAAGCTACTTTACATATTTTGATGTGGATCCTTGGTAAATTTCGTGTTCTTTAGTGCTATTTATTATCTATTCTTGTACTACTTTTATACGTTTTATAGTATGATTGCACACTAGTCAGTCCTTGAATTTATATTCCTGACTCCAAGTGGAAACATTCCTCTTGGGTTCTTTTATTTGTACATAGCTCATCATTCCATTGTTTTAATCTAATCCATGTCTGAATTATTAACACAGTTGTTTGCTACGATCCTTTTGATACCTGATTCTGTTCTTGGTCGTGATATGGCCTAGCAGCTAAACTGACGTTAAATCCTCAATCAATTAATCATCAGCTTAATAATATTGCACATGAAATAAAATCCTTGATACATAGATTCCGTTGAATGTGTGATAACCTGATGGTATAATTATGGCAGCATCATTTATAAATTGTGGTTGGCTGAATATATGTCGTTTACATTTTAAAGATTCGCGGTCTGACGTGACTTCAAATTTGACAACTCGCCTTTAGCTTGTTTAACACAGTCGTGTTTAAATGTACATGTTGAATTTGACCAATATACTATTTCTCTCACACAATACATAATGTCGCGAATTAAAGAATGGGGTATTATACGGCGTGCTACAATAATGAATGCATCATAAATATAGCAATAACATACAGCATAGCAATCTAAATAAGAATCGTCGTGGTTGAAGGGCGGAATCAAAGTGAACAAAGTCTCGTAGCAATCGTCTCCACGCTATTCCGGAATATTTCCCCACGAGACTGATCCTCTGTATATCATTGGCTGTTGTTTTCGGGTCATCCAGTAGGGGGCTGTATGTTTACTTTGGCCACGTGTATTTGCTACTATTTGTACTCATTATCACCACACACCACCCCGTTTTATTTTGAAAATACTAGGCCAATCATTTACAAACTAGACTCAAAATGGTGGTGTGCCCCTGGACTACAAGAGTAAAAAAAAAACACTTAGCCAAATTCGGGTTACCATATTGACATTTTATAGATTGTGCCAGTAATTAGGTCCTTTTATTCCAAGACTTGATCAATGCACTATGACAAATAAATGTATTCGTCTGCCAATTTGAAATTCAGTTACTGTTGCAATTGTTTTAAGTACCAATGTTCTAAATAGTACCATGACCCTGAAGCTCTTCTCAAATTGGTTACTGTGACTTGACTTGTTAAGCATTTTTCACTTTCGTAGGTTCTACATGTGTATTTACACATGTGGTATAAATGAGTTTACTCGGGTAAAATTTACAATGTCCCTTAGTGATTGGCCCCTTATTTTACCTACAGATTCGGCCTTCGGCCACCTCTCCTATTAAACCTGGAGATGTGTATGCTCTGTGCATTTCCTTACCAACATAATGTGCATAATGTGCATCAGTTTCCAAAAGTAACCCTCGGCATGTCTCGGGGACGTATATATAACATGCTGCTGTGCCATATCTGCTATATATATATATATACATAATAGCAACCTTAAAATGAGCATATAGTGTCCCAAGTGCGACCACTGATATTTTATAGTAAGTGAGTTACCAGCGTTCACGTGGTTTCGAGTTGATGAGTATCACACATTCAAAATGGCCGAGGGTCCGCAAACGCGACCAGAACCGATGAAAAGGGTGATAACCTAGGATAGTGCGTTTTCACAGTGAGATATTGTCTCGTATTATTTGTCAATTGGTCAACCAAGTGACACGGTGCAAACCTGTCATTTTCTTGCTGGACCATGGGACGCGCCATTAAAGCCACAGCGCACGTTTTGCATAAATCCAGGTTATAACTGCAAATATTTTAACAAAGGAATTTATCTGGATCTATCTAGCGAAGACTCTTGAATTTCACAAAGTATCATTTCCATTGCATATAGAATCAAAGAAATTATTAAGAAAATACAAAAACAATAATCTGAAACAATATATTTTTAAATATTTGAGAGGATAAAACCATTATTGTCTTTCTTGTCTCGTTATATACCAAAAACTGGTAGAATATTTGATTGTTCTAAAGTGCAAATAATAATAGAAAATTATTATACAATATTGGGTACAGCATGTGTTTTTCTTGCACGAGTCCAGGTTGTGGTGAAAAGTCCAATATGGTTTTTCACCACAACCTGGACGAGTACAGGAAAAACTCATACTGTACATAACATTGTGTAATGACATATTTATTATCCACCTGTATGTTTATCCAAATTTTGGGAATAAAACTTTTGTGGTTATTTTTGTATTTGTCGGCACTTATTTCTCAATAAAAGCCTGTATTTGATCATCTGAAAGCATGATTTGGAAGAGTAAACGTCTGCTAAGCGGGCATCACAATTTCGCCGATTCATTTCGCAATAGTTAATTCGTGACGTCACAGAGTCCCGATACAAAAGTCATATTGCACATTTGGGAGTCCAATGTGACATTCGGGAGTCCAATGTGACTTTTCCCAGATTATCACGTGGCGGCTTTTTGCCCAATAAGAAATAGTGTTAGTTAAGGGATGGATAGTAAACAATCACGCAGCTTATGAGAGCTCCATTCGTGTCGAAACTTTGAGTTAAATTTATAATTACATGATATAACTTTACATTTCCATAGAGCATAATGAAGAATAAAGCAGCCAAACTGAACAAAACTGTGTATATGTGCGACTCACCTCAGCCCAATTTTCCATTAGTCAACAGACATGACATGGACATCTATATACAATTATCGCATTGTTTCGAGGTTGACACGAGGAATTGTCGACCCGCGGAAGTCAATATTCACCAAGGCCGAAGGCCGAGGTGAATAATGACTTCCAAGTGCTGACAATTCCTCGAGTCAATCAAGAAACAATGCGATAACTGTTTTATTATATGAAACGCGCTTTGATTGGACAAGACGTTGTGACGTTGAACGTCGCTGGGAAAACCTGATCTATTTTCAGGTCTGATAATAAGTTATGTTAACCCCTGAAGTATCTGACGTCACCCAGAACTGTTGTTGTTTCATTAATGAGGTGAACATCGTCAGATATCTTAAGTTTTTCGTTGCGTTTTAACATAGGAATTGGGAAAGAAACTTAAGATCATATAATAAATGTGTTTATTCTCTAATCAAAACAGTAGAAGGTGTATACAAAATATTGAATATGTGAAATTGTATACATGTATATGCAAGAGATTGCAATATACAGTATGTAAATAGTGTGCCATAAACAAAACATCTAACACCAGGGGCACCCCACTAATCGAACTGTGATCAGCGGGATTCACAGTGTTTGTTTTTCCCCACCCGATCCGCATAGAATTATCAAATATATATATTTAATTGCAAGGGTAATTGGTGACGAATTTCACTACCTTCTCGTATGTAAAAATATGAACAACGCCCGGCGCAGATTGTTACCAATGTTAACTGACCGACGTCCTAATACAATATTGATGAGTGATTTACTCAATGACGACAATGTAACACACCTCCGCAAGTTGTGCGAATTTATTAAGCTTGTAAATCGAGAAATGACCGAATAACTCAGCTAGAAAATAGCTCGAACAAGCATTATCATAATTTGTGTAAGAACAGTACCGATATACGCATACACACAGTTATTAATATATATTTATAAATATGTATATATGTAAGCATATACAATAAATCTATTTAGTTGTATATGCTTATATATTAGTAATATCCATATACATGTTACAGTGTTATACATATATGTAGCGATGAAGGTTATGTAATGTAATCCATGTATACAACATTTGTCACCCGGAAGCTCACATGCCTATGTACATATTGTATATATTTAACTGTTATTATCTCCATACCTATGTATGTATAGGTTTATGAGAAATAAACTGATTGGGTATTATTTATCGTCTATATATACTTAATTGTGTACCGGGTTAGCCCACTATTACGTTATATAAATTTTAACACTGAACTGACCACGGGCACAACATGATGTGATGTTATTGACGAAATAACGGAGATATTCAGAAATTAATTTTTTTTTAAAATTAAAATATTTTTTTAAGCATTTCTTTTAAAGAGCGTTTTTTTAAAGAAGAAATTTATATTGACTAAATATCGAAGGTATTTAAAACTGAATTTTTTTTTTAAATTAAAGAGCGTCTACATTTAAAATATTCTTTTTTTCGAAGAAGGGATTTTAAAGAATGACAACAAACCTCCCCTAAATTTATTTCTTTTTTAATTAAAGAGCGTTTTTTTTTTCCAAGAAAAGATTTGGTTTGGATAAAACTGCCGCCATGCATCATGTTGATTGCACCCAACTGCTCGCTATAATACCCACCACTTTCTGTATTGAGTAACTTGAGTGGGTCACGGTAAATTACTCTACCAAATAAAATAGCCACGGTGTTAAGTACTTTACTTATCGCACACGCATACTGTATACGCGGACATCCTAATGCAACCAAAATTTAATTGAATGGACTTGTGATGGTAAATATCCGTACGCAAATTCCATTGCGATCCTTTAACCCATGTGTGATGGCTCTGCTACTGATGCGAACGGACAAAACCATTATTTATCGGAAAACAAAGAAGGACAACTCAAGAACAGAAAGCGAAACATCGTCATTAGATACACTTGACAAACCTCCACACCAATTCCAATGAGATCATATAACCCATAACTGTCTGAGATAGTCGGGCGGACAAATCCATTATATTATTTCTTATGTATACAAAGGAGGATAATTCAGGAACAGAAAATGCAAATAATGTCTTTTTAAAGAACTCCAACATCGGAATCCCCATTCCAAATTTCATATAAATCCGATGAACTATGTCTGATATCTGAGAGGACTGATTTCCAGACAAATAAAGAAGATAACTATATAGACTGGAAAACAACTCCACTGTCTACTCTTTTGAAAGCTGTCAAGATGGCGAATCTCCATGGCAAGATAACACATGGCTGATATATATGCACGGACGGACGGCCATGCATACGGTAGGACAGACGGACAAAGTAAATCCAGTATACCCATCATATTTCTTCAAAAAGAGGACTATAATAATTTCCCAAATACAACTAAAATCGTGAGCATTGCAATATCACTGCATCATAATAATAATCGTCGTCAGCATCGTCGGCATCAGTATCATCAAATAAACATTATTTTCACCATAATCGTCGTCTTTGCAGTTATCTTTATCATCACCATCGTCGCCATCGTATTCACAATTCACTATCATATCATTGTCATCATCATCCAACTTTTGGAATGTCTTACTGATAGCCTTTCAGGCCAAAATTTGCTACTGCATTTCTAAAGCAACATATTCCCCGCTAATTGCTGGTTGGAAAATGAAACAAAGAGAACAATTCGACCACTATGAGGTGCAAAATTTCCAACTAATGTTATGTCAGGTATATATTTCCAGCCCAGCACTCCCCAACCCCACCCCTCTGCTGTCGACACGTCCGTGCCACCGTCATCTGCATCATGCATCACTATCATCATCGTCGTACAATATCATCTCCAACAATAACAATCACAGCAACAACGGTATGAAACAGCAAAAACACCATACAGCAACGAAAGAGCATAGTCTACTTAGGCACGCCACATCTCACACAGTCTACTTTGCCAAGCCATAATCTCCCACAGTTTACGTTGGCAAGCCACATCTCCCATAATCTACGTATGCAAGCCACATCTCACACAGTCTACGTAGGCAAGTCACATCTCCCACAGCCTACGTTGGCAAGCCACTTCTCCCACAATATACGTACACAAGCCACATCTCCCACAATCTACGTAGGCAAGCCACATCTCCAACAGCCTACGTAGGCAGTCCACAATTCACACAGTCTAAGAAGGCAAACCATACCTCACACAGTCTACATGTACGTAGACAAGCCGCATCTTCAACAATCCAGGCAAGCCACAATTTCCACAGTATACGCAGGCAAGCCATATCTCACACAATCTACGTATACAAGCGACATCTCCCATAATCTACGTAGGCATGCTACAATTCCCACAGTCTAGGTAGGCAAGCCATATATCACAGTATGCGTAGACAAGCCGCATCTCCCACAATCTACGTAGGCAAGCCACCATTCCCACAGTCTATGTAGGCAAGACACATCTCCCGCAATCTACGCAGGCAAGCCACAGGTCCCAGCCTTTGTATGCAAGCCACATCCCACACATTCTACGTAGACAATTCACATCTCCCTCAATCTACGTAGGCAAGCCACATCTCACACTGTCGACGTAGGCAAGCCACATCTCACACAATCCACGCAGGTACGCCACAGCTCCCACGTTATACACAGGCAAGCAACATCTCCCGCAATCTACGTAGACAAGCCACATTTACCACAATCTGCAACATCATCTTCAATAACACCAATCGCAACAACAACGTTATGACACAGCAAAAACACCACACAACATCGACAGAGCATAGTCTACTTAGGGAAGCCACATCTCCCACATTCTAGGCAGGCAAGCCACATCCCACACAATCTACTTAGGCAAGCCACATCTCCGTCAGTCTACGTACGTAAGCCACATCGCCCATAGTATACGCATGTAAGCCACATCTCCAACAATCTACGTATGCAATCCACACCCCCACAATGTACTAAGGCAAACCACATATTCCATAGTCTGCGTAGGCAGGCCACATCACCCACAATCTACGTAGGCAAGCCACATCTCCCACAATCTACGTAGGCAAGCCACACCTCTCACAATCTACGTAGGCAGTCCACAATTCCCACAGTCAATGAAGGCAATAGATAACAAAGCCATCATCTCCAATAATAACAATCACAGCAACAACCTTATGACACAGCAAAAACATCATACAACAACGAATTCTACTTAAGCAAGCCACATCTCCCACAATCTACGCAGGCAAGCCAAATCTCCCGCAATCTACGTAGGCAAGCCACATCTCCCACAGTCTACTTAGGCAAGCCACATATCCACAGTCTACGTACGCAAGCCACATCTCCCACAGTCTACGCAGGCAATCCACATCTCCCCCTATCTACGTAGGCAAGCCACACCCCAACACTCTACTTTGGCAAACCACATATCCCACAGTATACGTAGGCAAGCCACATCTCCCACAATCTACATAGGCAAGCCACATCTTCCGCAATGTACTGAGGAAAGCCTCGTCTCTCACAGGCTACGTTGGCAAGCCACGTTTCCCACAATTTACGTAGGCAAGCCACGTCTCCCACAATCTACGTAGGCAAGCCACACCCCAACACTCTACGCTGGCAAACCACATATCCCACAGTATACGTAGGCAAGCCACATCTCCCACAATCTACATAGGCAAGCCACATCTTCCGCAATGTACTTAGACTAGCCTCGTCTCTCACAGGCTACGTAGGCAAGCCACGTTTCCCACAATCTACGTAAGCAAGCCACGTTTCCCACAATCTACGTAAACAAGCCACGTCTCCCACAATCTACGGAGGCGAGCCACATCCCACAATCTACGTAGACAAGCCGCATCTCCCACAATATACGTAGGCACGCCACATCTACCAAAATCAGCAAGTCGTCTAATATATCAATAGTGGTGTATTTCCTAGATAGGAGATGATTGCCTGCCTCGTCGCAAGATTCATAGTATAGTAAAATATTTCAAAACGATATTCTAGACATATTTATGAGCAAATCTAGTTTGAGATATCAAGAATTTTCGAAAAAACATGGGTCTAATTAATTCACAACAAATGAAACGAAATTTGAAATATATTTAAAATTGAAGTGAATATGAAAACATTGTTTCCATGAATATGAATACATTGTTAAAATAGAAAAGAATATGAATACATTGTTTATGTGAATATGAATACATTGTTAAAATTTAAGTAAATATGAATACATTCTTTTCGTAAATATGAATACATGTTTAAAATATAAGTCAATCCGAATACACTGTTTTCTATAGAACTGCAACAGTTAACTACCAATGTTGATACAAATTAATGTATAATATGTCTTTAAATTGTTCCTTCAATAAAGCCACGGAGAGCGGCGACACACCTAGTATAAGCTTATTATTTTGAACATTTTGAATACCGTATTGATTACTCAACACATGCAGCTCTGTTAGAAAAGCTGTATATCCACATTTGGGGTGTTCTGCTCTAACAGTAATGGGAACAATATTCAAACAGTGTGAGCGGATAGATAACCACATTTAAAGATGCATTCAGGGTTTCATATTTCCAGTAGCAACAGCAACATTAACTGAACATTCTTGTTGATTCCTCTAAACATCGATACTATAAAATAAATACATAACAAATTCAATATCGAACAACATAGTGTCTGTCTTTTATTACATATATACAGTAATGCCCTAAGTAATCGACTCTTTAACTACAGCAGAATTACGGGTAACTTTTCAGGATTTAGTCGGAAATATGGCTTGTTGCCATTCATCGGAAAGCTCTCCCCGAGCAATGTTAGCATGTGTATTGTTATGTCAGAGTGTCAGATTGGCACGCAATATTAGCCTGTACTTACTTGTTTGGTTGTAGTGAAGGAATGCATGCAATATTAGCATTTACTTACTTGTTTGGTTGTAGTGAAGGAATGCATGCAATATTAGCATTTACTTACTTGTGTGGTTGTAGTGAAGGAATTCATGCAATATTAGCCTGTACTTACGTGTTTGGTTGTAGTGAAGGAATGCATGCAATATTAGCATTTACTTACTTGTTTGGTTGTAGTGAAGGAATGCATGCAATATTAGCCTGTACTTACGTGTTTGGTTGTAGTGAAGGAATGCATGCAATATTAGCATTTACTTACTTGTGTGGTTGTAGTGAAGGAATTCATGCAATATTAGCCTGTACTTACGTGTTTGGTTGTAGTGAAGGAATGCATGCAATATTAGCATGTACTTACTTGTTTGGTTGTAGTGAAGGAATGCATGCAATATTAGCATTTAATTACTTGTTTGGTTGTAGTGAAGGAGTGCATGCAATATTAGCATTTACTTACTTGTTTGGTTGTAGTGGAGGAATGCATGCACTATTAGCATTTACTTACTTGTTTGGTTGTAGTGGAGGAATGCATGCACTATTAACATTTACATACTTGTTTGGTTGTAGTGAAGGAATGCATGCACTATTAGCATTTACTTACTTGTTTGGTTGTAGTGAAGGAATGCATGCACTATTAGCATTTACATACTTGTTTGGTTGTAATGCATGCACTATTAGCATTTACTTACTTGTTTGTTTGTAGTGAAGGAACGCATGCACTATTAGCATTTACATACTTGTTTGGTTGTAGTGAAGGAATGCATGCACTATTAGCATTTACATACTTGTTTGGTTGTAATGCATGCACTATTAGCATTTACTTACTTGTTTGGTTGTAGTGAAGGTATACATGCTCTATTAGCATTTACTTACTTGTTTGGTTGTAGTGTAGTAATTTTTGGTACGTCAGAGCGTCAGATTGGCATGCAATTGACTAAACGCGTTGATTAAATTCGTGACTCAACCGCGGAATACAATCCGCTCAACAAATTATCTCTCAACGTGTTGACTAGACATATTAGTCAGCAAGAGTTTCAGTGTTGTCTCAAACATCCAATACTACAGCTATTTATTACATGATCCTACCTTTATTCCATTCAATAAACCAATTCTATAAATTATGATATGAAACGTTCGTTTAATAACAGGAAATAGTGCCAGGTGACATTTGACTTCCGGTTTGTCGTCTGTTTACATTTCCTACGCTACGTCTCATAATAATATGGCTTCCAAATTGTTTCAACAAACTCTAATAAAAGACAAGTGTGAAAAGTTTATCATTAAATATACGCCATTATATAGTTACGTCAAAGATTCGTTGTTTATCTGGGACTATTTCCTCACGCGGGCAACGACGCATAGTAACGTGAGACGTCATCGCATGCCTTAAGAACCCGGTGTTAGTTTCACATCCCATTTGTAGAGTTAAATATGTTTTTTCGAGGTTTTCGTTCATGTAATAAATATAATCTACAACTCATCCCCAGTTTCTAGCGAAATTTACAAAACGCGTCAAGTAAATTAGGACTGGACCTCACCAAAGGCTCGGTCCAACCCTAAGTTATTGGACTCGTTTTGTAAATTGCGCTTTAAACTGGGAACTCGTTGTATATCGTATATATACGGCATCTCCGAAGTATGACGCACCGACCTTACATGACATTAAACATTCCAAGCGACTATCTTCTGATTGGTCACGACTGAGTTTTGTCGCGGTCTGTTGGTGGTGGACACTGACGTAATATAGTCTTAATTAACGGGATTCTCACAATGAACGACGACAGATTATTATTACGAATATCAATTTGTAGTCGTATTTTTTTTTCAGACTGCCCAAAAAAACTTTTCGCAGAATTGACGACGACGAATCCGTTTGTGAGACGATCGGTCACGTGGCTATTTAATAGTCTCTCAGACTCAGTCTTGGTAATCTCTCTTAATGATAAAATCATAGTTCACACGTAGAGCATCGTAACATTTGACGTACGTTTTGCATAAATAAATTTCTTGGGTTCAATACAACGAAAACTCTTGAATTGTACATATCGTCATAATCACATGTACCAAAATTACATAATCACATGTACCAAAATCACACATACCATAACCACATGTACTATAACCACATGTACCATAATCACATGTACCAAATTTTTAAAATAAATTCCAGACACAAGTGAGAAAATCTATTTTGAAATAACGAGAATTTTAGGCAAAATATGCATCTGGGCATTAATATGATAAATATAATTTATTGATGAACATCCCGCCCCCCCCCCAAAGTGCCCCGCCAAAGTTTAAGATATATGGGCAGGAGTTATGGTACATCAGCTTTATAACAACATATCATTGAATAAAAAATCAACATCATCGAATATTGTACATTCTAAATATGTAAATGTGATCCTTTTATTTCCAAACTTCAAATGTAGTGCCACGAATGTACTGATAAATCTCATATTATGTTTGCAATAAAATATGTTTAAACCAAATGTTAGAATGTACACTTTCTATTTCTTCCCAAGTCGAATAGATATTCATTCAAATATACGGCCAGTTTGGCAGACGAATCTGAACAATTCTGAACAAAAACGATAAGTGAACATGTAATTAGTCACCGCATTCAGTCTGATGCAAGTTTCAAGCCAACCAAAATTCATCTGCAAAATAGCCGTCTGATACTGGAGTTTATTTTTAAATATGTCTAAGCCAAATACAGGATTGTACTCTTCCTATTTATTTTGATCGACATGCACGTCTACTAGATTCAGCCGAACATACGGCCGGTTTGGCAGACGAATTTGTACAATGGTGATGATGAACATAGGTGATCGTGGAAATTGTAGTCGTCATCCCCTCTCATTCTGAGGCACACATCTTGCTCACCTTCATCGAACACATAATTCGCCCTCTGATATTGGAGTTGTCTCCCGTCCCAATGAACCCAGGTCGATGTAGAGTTGTGTTGTTTGCCATCTATCCACATCTGATCTTGTAATGGAAAAAAAACATATCATGTGGGTTATATGTAGTGACATTGTAACGTTCTATATACAATGTGTTCACCCGTTGTCTCCCGTCCCAACGAACACATGGCGATGTAGAGGTTTGTCGTTCGCCATCTATCCACATGTCTTCTTCGAATTAAAAAAAACCCCACATTAACAGGTTATATGTAGTGACATTGCAACCTTCTATATACAAATGTGTTCACGGCGGATGTGTTATCCTACCTACATGTATATAGAAAATCACTAAGTAGTATAGTGGATTCCATTTGCTTCATCAAAAGATATATTCAATATTGATGAGCATTATGCCGGGCCGTGCTCCGAAAACGAGGTCGATGAATATATACAGATAATTTAATAATAAGCTGCCAATCCACGGAATACTATAAAACCATTGGTTATCACACATTTAGCCATTAAGGTTATTTATCGATAATCTAAATTTCTGCTTGCAACATAAATGACAGTATCGAGTGATATGACCCCATTTACACCGCGTGCATAACATGTACATGCAAACTATTCGATATTTCATGCGATATATAAAACACACGGAGCTTCTATGGTGAACCTACTGGATAACCAGTGTGGGCACATTGTCCACAAGTCAATCACAAACGATGAATTTATGACTCCACTTGATCAATCGATAATTCTACGTTTGTGTGTATGACAGCGTGTCGCTTTCAACCTTAGGCCTCTGTGTCTTTTTCGTCGGAAATAATCTCAAATCTCGTTTTACTTCTAACTTCTACTTATGGTGATTCTCTTGTGAAATGACGGATAAAATTTTTAAGAAATAACATGTTTTGATTACAGTTATGAATTATATAATTTGTCTTCAAACTTTTCGATTATAACTGCGCAACCTAAAAATCAAACAAGTGGGAAGTCACCATCCACCCCTATATACAAAACATATCGTTTTGTATCTCTGCGCTGAGGCAAACTTCCCAGGTATATCTCTGGGTGGATAGGGTAACTTATTTCTAAAACAATACAAAAAAGTATGCATTTATAATTTATCACGTTCAACTGTTAACAAACAACTGGGCAACTCAAATCCAGCTGCAGTAAATAATATACATGGGATTGTCTGTTGTCAGAGTAAGGCACCAGGCATATTTCCTTTCTGACTGTAAGCGGCTGGGTACCAGTTTTTTTTAAAGTTCGACATTCTATAATTATGCCGAACAATGGATGAGACCACAAGTTCAAAAATTGTTGAAAGTGGCACGTTTTGTCTGATTTTGCTGAAAACAATTCGCGACATCTACTGTTTATAGTATAGGTCGAAAGTGCAAATCAGAATGTTCCGTTGATAAACTTCGCCTGCCGTTTATTATTGATATATTCTGACAGATTGAACTTTATTGCAGGAGTGAAAAAGTTTCACATGGGTTAAAAATTTGTTTTTAGACATTGACCTGAAAACCGGATCACACCATTGTGCGAAATAATGCTAGGATTCTTTCAGCGTTTTTTTTTAAATTAAGATATGCAATGCTACATATTTTACAACCGAATCCTTTGTAATGCTCTATTTTTATCATGCTTTCGGCCCTATCTGTACCTTCCTCAGGACAATATCAAATGTTAAAACACGATCACATGTTGTACGATTGTCCTGAGGAAGGTCCAGATAGGGCCGAAAGCTTGATAAAAATAGAGCATTACAAATGATTCGGTTGTTAATATTGCTGTCCATTCTTTGGACTATGGATTATTCTGATAATACATATTTTATTTTATATTTTGTGGGCATGAATAACTATAATTCGTGTGAACGAACTACTTCGCTCGAACGAGCAACTATTCATTCACATGAACGAAATGTGTTTTACTCCATGTCATATATACCGGTCCAATAATGATAATGTTCACGTCCGAAAAATACCAGAATATTTATATTAAGAAGAACAACGAAATGGAAAGTTGCTTGCAGTTGAGATATTATTCCTCTCATGTTTTTTCAAGTAAAACGCTTTTATGCGATGTTATATCTACCGTTTTGTTAATTGCTTATATTTATCCTTATTGAACCAAAAAAGCAGTTTATCGGTCACTGATTTACAGTAAATTTATATATATAGAAACAGATTTGAACAAGGGTCACATCGCTATAAATCTCGAGGAAGATCAGCAAACCGCTCAGGGAAAAGAGATGGACGCTTATACTCTGATGTCATACGATCGGGATACTATAATCGCGCTCCTGGACAAATCACAGGGGATTTTGTACCAATCAGACAAACAAGTAGCTATCGTCGACCACAAAACGGACAAAACAATAGAGCAAACCGTGTTTTAGGACAAGGCTACTCTCGGGTCACAAGGATCAAACAAAACAGAATGTATCCAGCAAAGAACCAATATGCGGCATACATATAGATCCTAAAATAATAAACCTATCAAACAGAACACTGACTGAAGTCGAAATTAAGGTTCTTGAACGTGGCTTAAAATTCATCCCAACACCAAAAAAAGATACAAGAGAACTTGAAACAGATGTCTTGGAATTTGGTTGAAAATTACGACTTATTGAATACCGTAATGGAAAGGAATTAACATCAGATGGATCATTAGTTCGTAATAAATCAAACAGAACACCGCCAAAAGGACGTGACCCTCATCTAGATGAGTACATAGAAACATTGGCTAAAATTCCGCCCACGGAAATAACTGTGAAGCAAAATATCTCAAAAAGAGAAAACGATTCTTTAAAATGCTTACAACAGGACAAACCCATCATAATCAAGGAGGCGGATAAAGGGGGAGCCATAGTCATCATGAACACAATATATTATCAACATCTAATAGAAGAATTACTCCAAAACAAAGAATCCTACGTAGAAAATAATGAAAATATCGACAAACGAACGATTAAAAAAATAAAGAATCTTCTAAGAACATTTCCAAATTGTACAACAGAAAAAGAAAGAGACTATCTCATAAATTTTGACTACCACAGCAGTAACATATACGGTCTTCCAAAAATACGCAAGAGTAAACAAATACAAGAAGCCATCAAACTTCAGAACAACTGCTATGTCAAAATGGAAGAACCGACAGATCTCAAATTACGACCCATAATCGCTGGGTCATCGTGCCCAACAAATCGTTTGAGTAACTTTGTAGACATTATCCTCAAACCCCTCTGTGGAAAAATACCGAGCTTCCTCAGAGATGACATGGACTTTATCCGTCAATTACCACGTGAAATAAAAGAAGGGTCGATACTAGTGAGCTGTGATGTTACAAATTTATATTCATGCATCCCCCATTCACTTGGAAAGGACGCACTTATATTTTGGATGAAGGAACATAATGACATACTGGACCGTCGCTTCAGTGAGGATTTTATTCTAAACGCAGTGAACATCGTTTTTGAACATAATAATTTTTTCTTTGATGAGCGATATTTCCTCCAAGTTAAAGGTACTGCTATGGGTTCAAAAATGGCCCCAACCTTCTCAAATTTACTGATGGGATATCTCGAACACCAACTGTATATACACGCTAAGGAAACTTTCCCGACTAACATCAGTGACCATATTATCCACACCTGGAAAAGATATCTGGATGACTGCTTTATTATTTGGGAAGAATCTGAAGAGACCCTCAACCAGTTCCTCTCACTTTTGAATTCACTTCATCCATCAATCAAATTTACATCAGAACGGAGCCGTGAGAAATTGCCCTTTCTAGATGTACTTGTTTTGGCTGACAAAAACAAATTACAAACGGATATATTCTACAAAATAACAGATACACATCAATATCTAGACTTCCGTTCGTGTCACCCGTCGCATACCAAGCGCAACATTCCTTACTGTCTTGCAAGACGGATATGCACAATTGTAAGCCAAAACAAGCAACGTGATCACAGACTCTCTGAACTAAATGTTTTTCTAAAAAAAAATAATTATCCGCAGAAACTAATACAAGATGGCATAAAACGCACTAGAGCCATTCCAATCGCGGAGCTACGCACAGAGAGGTCACCAGAACCAAAGCAAGACCCAATTCCGATGATTTCCACACATAACCCTCACCATCCTAATATGGCTACAGTTGCAAAACAGCTCTTCTCCATCATACAGAAAAGTGAAAAAATGAATTCTATAATAAAATCAGATGACATTCTACCTAGCAAACGCCAACCGACAAATCTGAAAAATATATTGACGAAAGCAAAGTTCACAACTGATGGGATTCCAAACCACATAGTCAGTAAATGTCGTGACAAACGGTATGGCACATGCAATTACCTTCACACTGGAGGGTCACTGACATTAAAAAATGGAATGACAATCTATCCGAATATATCTATGGACTGTAACTCGGAAGATATTATATATTGTATTGTCTGGCATGGATGTTCGGAAAGTTATATCGGAGAAACAGGCAATAAATTACTAGAAAGAACGCGGATCCATAGACAACAGATAAAGCAACCAGAATATCGCAAAATTGCACTGAGTGAACATTTGGATGAATGTGGAAAGAATGAATATTCGATCTTCCCATTCCAAAAACTGTTCTCAGCAAACAGAATACGCCGAACCCGGAAGGAAGATTTCTACATTGATCACTTCCGAAGCAAGCTAAATGCGTCCAGGAAATGACGTTGTGTGAAGCTGAGTTATCTCCCTTGACACTATGACGTCATAATTCAATTTATCGTCTATTGAAAAGTGGCAATGCCACGAAAGGCCTATAGACATTTTATTTAAATTAATTAATTTCCCATAGACATGTCTTATGTTATTCTTGGACAATATATATATATATATATATATATTATACGGTACCGTTGACCTCATATGTCTTAAAAGGGCACTAATTATTAACTTATATATAATTTTGCTATAGGCGACCAAACGGCTAGACCATCGGAGCTAAACAGTTGTACACATACGTCAATTGACCCGGGCAGTGTCATGTGATTGGTGCCGTTGACATCAGATGTCTTAAAAGGCCACTAATTATTATTCTGATTTATATTTTGATTATAGGCTGGACCATCGGAACTGAAAATGTGTACACAGAGGTCAGTGGACACGGGGAGCGTCCAGTTGTCTTAAAAGCACAATCATAATTAATCTAACTAACTAGTTACTTATATACCCAAAATGGTTGGCATCTGGCCGTTGAAAATTGATTCACGGGGTAAATTGATCCGATGAGAGTATTAGGATAGGTCGAGTTAACTAATAAACAATTTTAATCAAAAGTTTAAGCATACACCCAAAATAGTTTGACAGATGGTCGCCGTAAATTGGCAAGCAGTGTGAAATTGATCCAGGGGAATACCAATGGATAGGTGCTTTTCACCCTAAAGGGGAAATTAAAAATTGTTTTCTCATATATGAACAATATAAAGAATTAATACATTTAATATATTAACATAGATGATAAATGAAGAGCGTTTATTATCCGCTCAGGCGATACGTGGGCAACTTGGCACATTGAGGTAGTTTGATACTGGGGAGCGTCATGGTGCAGGTGCCGTTGACATCATGTGACTTAAAAAGTTACTAAAATTAGTAGTAAAGAGCGTTTATTATAAACTTAAAGGATAGAAGTAACTTTCTTAGGCGATTGGCATGCAATATGTGATGTTTACCTCGGGTGAATCATAATTAATTTAAAAGACTTGAAGGGGCACTCATAACTTACTCATTATTTGCCCTAGCAACACCAGATACCCCAGCTATTATACTACAGATATCGGTTATATTATAGTATGTGTATATCAGGAACTATTGATACTGTGATAAATCCGTGTAATAACTATATGTGTAATGGGAGACTTGGGATGTAACAAATTAATTGCATACATTTCCCAACAGTCCGGTTTAAGCCACATATATATATAGCTATATATATATATATATATATATATATATATATATATATATATATATATATATATATATACCATGTGATTAAAAACACAAACACATCATTTGGCTTTAAAACTAGGCCTTTCAGGGCTTCAGAGTCGATCTTCATGTTCCGCCATTTTTTATTTTGTATTGTGACGTCACTTCCGGGAGGTTGGTATGTGACGCCATGATTAGATGATGGAGTTTAGTTTCGGATTCAAAAGCTTCCGGAATTTTTCTTCCTTTTGAAGTCTTTTGAATTTGCTAACTTCAATCATTTTGTGTAATGTGAAAATCCGGAAGGATTTACCGCCACAGTCATCGAGATGTCCACTTAATGGAATCATCCGCAATGCCGGATGTTTGATCTGCGAGCGGTGGATCCGTGTTCTTTCCACAAGGGAATTTCCCGTCTCTCCAACATAGAATTCCCTACACCCCGAAAATATTATAACATAAATTAGATTTTGGGATTTGCAGTCCATGTGTTCATTATGGCGAACATCTTGTCCATTCTTTAATAGGAAGTGTGTCCCGGTTAACACACAGCGGCATGTTGTCAGTAAAAACTGATCACTTACTACAGAGCAAGCGACAACCTTGGAATATTAAAAAGATCCTAACACGAGCCAAATTTGGCAGTGGTGAAAAACGAGATAAAGAAATCACCAAATGTGGCGACCCCAGATGCGGGAAATGTTGTTGTATGTTAACCGGGACACAGAAGCCCTGAAGCCGTGAAAGGCCTAGTTTATATACCACTATACGTTTGAACTTTCTACTATTCAATATATATATGTGCATTTATATATACAACAAATACCTATCATATTGGTTTCCATGAAAGTTTTCAGTTCCATCCACATATTTTCATTTTCCACAGCCACCAGGTGTCCCCCGTGTTCTTGGCAGGTTGTTTTAGCATCTGCATGGTTCATCAGTTCTGTTGTTGGTTGCATCATGTAGAATAGGGACCCAGGCACCCCGTACACACCATAACCGATGTAAACTGGCGATTCTGGAAATTAAACGGAAACATGGAATGTAACTATATGGTCGTCGGGTAGTTAGATCCAGAAGAAAATTGCAAAGTGTGCGAACTGGTTTCGCACAAAAAACTCTTCAGTGGTATTTGGTTCCTTACTGTGGATCGTTTTGGCCTAATGTCCCTGCAAAATCCGCTAAAATCCGCTTTTGGAGATAGTCCAGGAATATTAGACCAAACAGATCCAAAGTAAGGAACACATACCACTGAAGAGTTTTTTTGTGTCTGCTGATGCGACATAACATATACTAAAAGACCCATAACATGAGATGTAAGTATTTTGAGTTATGCGACATTTTTGGTATCCGCATGATTTCACAAAGATTAAGGCACAAAGTTGCGAAGACTCGTGGAATATAAGCTTCCTTTTAGTACAGGTCACATATCTAGTACTTTATGGTGTTAGGCATTACATATATATGTGGTTATATAAACCTACATTTTCATGCAGAAAAGGGTCCCAGATGAATATCGGAAGAAAAAAATAATTAAACATTTTACTTTTCAGACTGTATTTTCAATTAATCCAGTCTTCAATGACTTGCGGTACATGCAGTAAACGTCTTTTCAGCCTTTGTTTAGTTTTAAAACTACTTTGGTCTTGTCGGCACACATCAATATAATACAGAACATATTTTGTCCAATATTTGTACTCAGGATATCCAAAGAACTAACCCTGCCCCCAAAATTCAGCCCTATTTTCTGACATTTTGTCCCCTAATTGAAATTTACTTTAATATATCTACATGGCACACATCAATATAATACAGAACATATTTTGTCCAATATTTGTACTCAGGATATCCAAAGAACTAACCCTGCCCCCAAAATTCAGCCCTATTTTCTGACATTTTGTCCACTAATTGAAATTTACTTTAATATATCTACATGGTAATCACATACATACATCACTTCTATTATTTTCTAGAAAAGTCTAGAATCAGATTGATCTTGGAGCATCTTGTCCCCAAAGCCAACAATTTCAGAATGGTACCGAATATAAGATACTTCTTTCCATGCCAGGTTTTCATAGTGTGAATGTGTGGTTTAATCATCAACAAGACATATATAACGATCAATTGATATCCACACAATACTGAATGTATAGACCCTCATATTTATAAAAGAAAACGATATACTAATATATTTCTCCCGATCATAGTGAAGGTGGTGCTCATATCTCGCTGAATGTCTTCCTTCCATCGATCGAATGCGTCCAGGGAGCTCACAAAGTAATATTGACCCATAAACTAATTACTTATGTTAGTGTATGACATCAGCTTTATCTCTCCAAAATTTCTCTCCCCAAAAAGAGGGTGGATGAACTTAATGATACATAACAAAATCTGTTTGAAAGAAGCCAATGCCATCGACCCCCACAGCTTCAACGTATGTTTGTATAAACCATATCTGCCATATAACACAGACACTATATCAACCTAGTTATGAAGGATAGTTTATAGCCTGAATCAGTGCATATAATTTATCAAAACTCGAGTAGTCACTCTACCTACATACACACAGTAGGTATCACAACATAGAAATAGTCGAACTTTCTTTAATTATGTTCAATTAAGAACATAGGAGGCTCAAATTAGCTGACACCAGATTTATAACAACTATCAATGGAGAAGTGTGAACAATGTAATCGGAGATTCAAAATCGAAGAACAAATTCCCCATGTTGCTGTGACATCTTAAGTTTGCGATTGTGGTACTTGTGAATGTGTTTGAGCCACACTCGACATGACACGTATCAATTTCTTGCACAAACTATCACTGCGAGCACCTGTAGAATTCCGAACCAAAGAAGCACGTTGCTTCTTAATCCGGCCAACATATTGCTTTTGCGTTACCAATTACTTCGTCACCGATAAGATTGTACTTAAAATATCAACCTTAAACATTGTCACTCATACAACAAACATGATATGTTTTCATATCCTACAATTTACAACCAAATTTCAGTTTTCAAATGTTGTAAACTATTCAACAAGCCAAGGACCTTGACTCGATTGATTAATTTGCAGGTTTGAAGGATTGGTATTGGTAAAATATGCTAATCTTTACTATGTTTGCTACCTTGAAAATGTTGCACTAGTGCATTCACAATAAGCAACTGGACAAATTTATTTTGAAATTTATGTATATACAAGTGGGCGCAAAGTACATTTACATATGATCATATTATTCCTCGTATCACGGAGAATAATATATCAATTTGGTCGAAATCTGCACTAAAAATAGCCCCTCCCCTAACACCAACAAAGTCACTTTAGAAAATTGTAACCCCCACTATTATCTTACTCGTAAAAAGTTACACCTGTTAGACCGCATTGGTGCCATCTCGATTGTACCCTTAAAGTTATATATAGAACACAGACAGATATTCGCAAATATTTGATTCATTGTATCATTTGAAAAGAACGTGTATGAGTTTGATAGTAATTGCATTTAAACCACACGATTAGATTACTCGTATCACAGAGAAGAATATTTAACAATCAGGTGGAAATCGGCGCTATACATATTGCTTATCAATGTTTGAGTCCCTCTGACCATCTGGGCACACCTGACTCGAATGGCCCGGCCCCACTTTTGACATCTTTAAACCACACAATTAGACTCCTGATAGCATGGAGATTATTATTTGTAAGTTTGGTGCTAATCCGTGTCTAAACAAATTTTTATTGCCCATCCCACCACAACTCCATCTCTCACCAAAACAACAATACGACATCTTTAAAATCACACGATTAGATTCCTCATATCATGGATAAGAATGTATATCAATTTGGTGGAAATTGGCGCTAAAAATAGTGTGTAACAATTTTGGTGCCCCTCTCCCTTTCAGTGCACTCCTGGCTCGAATGACGCACTTTTGACAGCTTTAAGCCACACAATTAGACACCTCATACCATGGGGATGATTTTGTATAAGTTTGGTGGCAATTGGCGACTAAACCAATTATTATCAGATTTAGTACCCAACCCCGAAAATCTCTTATCCAAACGACACCAATTTGGCGCCTTTCCCCTTCCGGGCATCCCTGACTCGAACGGCGCGACTATTGACATATTTAAACCACACAATTAGATTCCTTATATCATGAGGATGATTTTATATATTATTTTTTTTGGCCATTCCCCTTTTCTGCCTCGGCAGAAAATTCTAACCCACACCATTATCTTTCTCGTCAAAAGTTACACCTGTTAGACCCCTTTTGTGCCATCTAGGTGATCCCCTGTGAATTTCTATAGAACACAGACAGACAGACATTCGCAAATATAAATATTGATCAAAGATCAATGTTTCATTCTCGAATCCTTCACATGACATGAATGGTAAATGCGGGAAAAAGCTTCACCCAAAGTATGAACATTATTACGGTAACATTATCAAAACGTCACATTGTAGTTATGATTGTGGGGACTGTCTGAATTATATAATCGACTGTCAATATTCAGCATTAGCCATGGAGGAAAGGCGCAACAATGTTATGTGATTATATAGAAACCATGGTCACCACCACACTCCATATATAAAACAACCAACCGTTCGTATGTGACTGAAAAGCACACACTATAGTAGATGTCTCTTTATTTATAACTAGCAGGGTTACCCGGCGTTGCCCAGGTTAATGTATGCTGTGGATATTTGTTGGGAATAGAGAATGCTCTTGCTTAAAGTGTTATACGTTGGCTTACCTTGTCAATTGTCATTCTGTTTATCGTGATTAATCCGTTCCACCAATTATGAAGTATTTATTTACAACTGCGTATACATTAGACGTTATAATATGATACATGAACATCATAAACACATTAGTTCGATAAAAGATGATAATTGGGTTTTACATGTTGAGATGTATCAATCAATCTAGTGGGTTGGACTAAGATCTCGAGGACACCTGGCTATCATATCTCCATGAAGATACAGATGTTTCAAAGAAATTTCCAGGTGCTCATCTGTTCATGGTGCTATATATTGGCTAAATATTCTTAGTTTAAACGAAATGTTGCTGCGCCCATATATCAGCTACATGTGCCAGGCACAGAGCGAGATTTTGAGTTGTTTATGTCAGTCGATGAGTCTGTTCTAAAACCCTTGTCAGATGTCAATATTGGTAGGATCCTGAAAAGTCTTGTGCTACTAACTGCATTTTCTTGTATATCAGAAGAAACTATATTTGACTGCACACTGTGACCACTATTTTTGAACAGGCCTTCCATATCTCTTGACAAATTGTAATTTTTGTGGAAACCGTATTGAATGGAACAGACTAAATTTTGTTATTATATATATGCAATCCTCTGACGGTTCGAGGTCTCTCAGTTTGCACGAATATATGTATCTCTTCAATAGAATGATAAATATACGTTTAATGCTTCTTCTAGTTATCTCTTTTTGCTAGCTCATTGTGTGAATGCCTTGATTGCCATTCCCATATAAATATGACTGTTAAGAAGATATAATTGTGACTTATGTGGGTCACCATATGTCGGGATTGTGAAATGTGAACGCCCAACTACTTAAAATGATATGGAGATGGCCTAGTGACTGTATATAACTTATATGTGGATATAGGCGAATAGCAATCTTATCAATGATAGTGCATATCCGCTCGCCATCCGTGACGCAAACGACACTAAATGTGATTTAATTCATGGTATATCATTAGAGAAAAACGTGTATGAATTTGGTGGAATTTGGTTTATTAAATCAATTGTTGATGCAACGCTGACTCGAACAACGCCATTATACGAAGGTGATTATGTATTCGTTTGGTGGAAATCAGCGACAAAACTATTTCACCATATTTTTTAAATTTCCCCTCCCACCAACAGCGTCATTTTAGAAAATTTTAACCCGCACCATTATCTTCCTTGTAAAAAGTTACCCCTCTTAGAACGCGTTAGTGCCATCTCGATTGTACCGCGTGAAGTTATATATAGAACGCACACAGACAGACAAATAGACAGACAGACAGCACGATTTTATTTATTGTATAATTTGAGAAGAACGTGTCTGAATTTGATGGTAATTGGTACTAAAAATATTTTGTATCAGTTTTGGTGACCCTCCCGTCCCTATTTCGGACTCAAGCTGCACACAATAAGACTCATTAGAGATTAGAGATGCATATATGTGAAATTGGTGAAAATTGGCGAGTATACATATTCGTATCAAATTTAAGGTCCCCATATCTCTCACCCATAGGGCACCAATTTGGTATATCTAAACCACACGATAAGATTCCTCGTATCACGGAGAAGAATATGTATCAATCTGGTGGAAATCGGCACTAAACATGTAGATATAATTTTTTGTGTCCCTCTCATCTGTATACACCACTGACTCGAATGGCCCCATTTGTTACATCCTTAAACCACACGATTACACTCCTGATATCATGGAGATGATTGTTTATAAGTTTGGTGATAATCGGCAACTAAACAATTTTTTTTCTTCAAATTTGGTGCCAATCCCTCCCCTCTCCATCTCTCACCCAAACAGCACCACTATGGCGTCTTTAAATCACGATTAGACTCCTCGTATCATGGATAAGAACGTGTATCAATTTGGTGGAAATTGGAGCTAAAAAAATTGTGCATCAATTTTGGTGCCCCTGTCCCTTTCAATGCAACCCTGACTCGAATGAGGCCACACTTGACAGATAAAAGCCACACAATTAGACTCCTCATACCATGGGGATGATTTTGTATAAGTGTGGTGGCAATCGGCGACTTATTATCAAATTTAGTGCTCACCCCTCCCAATCTCTCATCCAAAAACAACAATTTGGCGTTGTTAAATCGCACTATTAGATTCCTTGTATCATGAAGAAGAATATATATCAATTTGGTGGAAATCGGCGCTAAAATTAGTTTTTATCAATTTTGGTGCCCCTCTCCCTGACTCAAACGACGCCACTTTTGACATATTTAAACCACACCGTTGGATTCTTCATATTATGGGGATGATTATATATAAGTTTCGTGGCAATCGGCGACAGAAAAATAATCTGCCCCCCCCCCCCCCTTCCGGGCACCCCTGACGCGAACGGCGCGACTTTTGCCATATTTAAACCACGCCATTAGATTCCTCATATTATGGGGATGATTATATATAAGTTTGGTGGCAATCGCCGACAAATTTTTTTTTCTGCCCCTCCCTCTTTTCTGCCCCTGACAACAACGGCGTTACTTTAGAAAATTCTAACCCCGACCATTATCTTTCTCGTAAAAAGCTACTCCTAATAGACCCCTTTGGCATCATCTAGATGGTCCCTGTGAATTTCTATAGAACACAGACATACAGACAGACAGACAGACAGACAGACATTCGCAAATATAGATATAGATATTTAAACCACGCCATTAGATTCCTCATATTATGGGGATGATTATATATAAGTTTGGTGGCAATCGGCGACAAATCTTTTTTCTGCCCCTCCCTCTTTTCTGCCCCTGACAACAACGGCGTCACTTTATAAAATTCTAACCCCGACCATTATCTTTCTCGTAAAAAGCTACTCCTAATAGACCCCTTTGGCATCATCTAGATGGTCCCCTGTGAATTTCTATAGAACACAGACAGACAGACAGACAGACAGACAGACAGACAGACATTCGCAAATATAGATATAGATAGTGTAACGTGTTACATTTGAGTCCCAGTTACTAGCCTGGACAGTTCCGCCATTCAGGTGATACTTTGATAGATACTTTAATACCACATTAGCTCGTGGGAACCAATGAACTTTGATGTGAAGTATAATGTCTTCTGGTATAGCAAGTCAGGCCGATACAGGTGGATACCTTAAAGTGATATGGAACTCTGCTCACGTTAGCAGACACTAGATCTACTTTGTGGATAACTGGACTTTAAAGTTGCGCAACAAATCGCCCAGAATCACAAAATGACATTTGTCTTTCCTGCTAGTTCTTAAACACACGACTGTTGTAGATGTCTTCGGGAGTCTTTCATTATCGCCATAATTTATGGTGCTAAATTCTTTTGTTCTCTAAATAATTCATTCAAGTTTGCCAGTTTCTTGTTGGAGCTAGTTTTTTCCTGTTGCTGTGGAATGACCTATCAGTGAAATAGTTTGTGGTGCCTTCGATTTATGAGAGGAATAACATGGATTGCCCTACCATAATTGATAAAGGGGCCTGGGCCTCTGCCATTTGGGAAAATCTCAACCACCGGCTGTCCAGTTGGAAATTTTCAAGCAGGTGAACCCCTTATATAGCCCAAGTTTCCTTAGGCATAAATCAGCTTCTGATATCGGTACAGCGAAACTTGGACTACACAATATAGAGCTGATATCTAAGCTGTTTTTGTTATAACTACTGTCAGAAAAGTATGAAAAGCAATTTGTGAGAGATGTGTGCTGTACTAACACATAAACTAATCACTTTAAATTGTCAAAATTGGAAGTAAATTTTAGGCTTCTTATACTGTAATCAATCACCTTGGTAATTTGTAAAATTTCATATTAGAAGTTGGGCAAAATATGGTACTTTTGGCATTAGAGTATGGGCCTGTATTCGGCTCCTAGTAGGGACCTGCGAATATTCGAGATTCGATTCGATATCCATATCGGGCACCCGATTCGAGATCGACACCGAATCGGTCCGCTGATTCCGATTTTTTCGAATCGGTGTTACTTTGGTGTAGTCTCGTTTTTTGCGTCTAGATAACGCATGCCAAATGACCTGAACTCACAAAAATTGAAGCACCAGGTTGTCAAGTTAGCCAACGTAGGTAATTTTGAATGTATGCCGTTCAGAATAGACATGCATTATGCAAATTATGTGCTTCGATCGCAATCCGTGATGGTGATCAATCGCCGCATGTAGTTGTAATCTGAATCGATGCTATATAAATTGTCTACACGGTGCGTGATCGATAGATGCAGAACTCAATTTATTGCCTTATGTTTAGAACTTCAGATATCCAATTCAGATTATATGAATAAGTTTCAATGTCAGCCGCCGTTATGCGTTACAAAACATAGATTGGAATGAACAGAAACCTTAGAACAATTGGTCTATAACAATCTTAACTGACGTCATTATGTGCGACCAGTTATCCGCGACACTGCCGACGGAATTCCTAGAAATTTCCTATTTTCAGTTTCTGTTGCACTAAGTTTCGATCCGTTGAATTTTGTTGATAACATTTAAAACTTGTAATTTATGTCTGTTTTATAGGATCCCTTCCGTGAAGACAACTACTGTGAATATGTGATGTAGGCGTTCGATCTATTGTGGGGTGAAAAGTTCAACAGATAACTACCATTGTTATCGGGCTACAACAATTATATAGCTGAAAGGTGTACCCATATCCAAGCGTGTCAAATCTGTATTATCTTTATTCAATAACGTAGTCATGTGACTTCCATTCCGTGGGGTTTGTGATACGTTGGTTGAACTGTCTTTGAGTGTGTTACTGTCACCTCTTGTGTCCTAAACAATAAAACACAAGTTCCAAAGGATGTTTAAGGATATTAACATTGTTATATAGCATCTAGTGAATTTTGCAGTTATTTGTCATGATACACCAAAATAAACACCGGTAAACAATGACAATCACAAGCTGATTCGATTCGAGATTCGATTCGATGCAAAATCCCCGATTCGCACATCATAGCTCCTAGTTATGTCAAGGATTATCCCTGAACATCCTCGTAATATAGCAATATGAATGAAAACACATCATTCCCAACAAGCGAACTCAATCTCATACGGCGTCCCTAACTCCTTTCTGTTGAGTTTTTTTTCTTCAGACGCGTGTGTCTGCCACCAGCTAGTGAAGACACAGCAGCATTCGTTGACTGCTGCCTGCCAACGGATTAGGGAATGTTTGGAGTGAAAGTATGGGTTTCAATCCGCTTATAACAAAATAACATTTAAATCTCATAAACTTTGGCTGCAATAGTCAATGTTCAAATTTATATGGATGGGTAAGGCACGTATATACTGCTTATGCATCGTTTGCCAGGAGACCAAATACATGACCATTTTGTACCGAGGCTCAGCTTGTCATCAATGTATTAGCATACGAGTGTTTTGCCCCACTCGTTGTCTTTTGGTTTACCAGCATGTCTTGAATTCAAGTTGCAGTGTAAGTAACTTGACTGTAGGGTTATAAACTGTTCAAATATATATATCACGATACTAGTCAGATAGAAATTGCCCGGTCGATCCTAGATATAAAACAGGCACCGACATTGTTTGCTCGTAATTGTGTGTGAAGTGAAACAACTGACAGTTCAATTTAGATTCGGCATTGCTCAACATCCGTATTAAACCATAGTCAGAAAATACGGTTAAATTAATGTCAGGCTGCTAAGACCATGACAATGCTGAAAAGAAGTTTGACACCTCTTATTGACACATCTTACAATTTAGTCGGTTGTGGTCGATATTTTTAATCAGTGACAGGTTGGTCAACTTCAAAATATTTATTGCTACATCCTGAATGGCTAATATACCCATACACAATAATGAAGACCGAATGGTCAAAGTTTCTTCAAAAATTTAATTATTTATTGAAATGTTGAGATTTTTCACGATTTCGGCTCTTTTCGGCAGAAATTGCACATAGTATTGTTTCTTTTTGTCCCCAAAATAATTAAAGGTTATACATAATCAGTCATAGATCAAATATAGTTGAAACATATATTTGAATGTCTGTATGAATGTCTTTGGGGAGGTAAACAAATGGACGTTCGGTACTTAGAAAACTATGGGTTAAGTTCGCCGTGAGTGTAGTGGCAAAACTAGTGGAACAATAAGCTCGAACTATCACCAGAGAAATCGTATGGATCATAGATTATGCACACACCATGCCGCTTCGACCACAACAAAGCGGTTTGTCCTGTGCCCATATGCGAATCGTGTAAATTTTAGCGAAACTATAAATAAACTTGCCCCATCAATGTCCAATTAAACGCAATACTTTTACCACAAATATATCACAATTGTATTTGTTATCTACAGGCATACAAATATATCGAATAAGAACATTATAAGTTACTTAGAAGCACATATTTGAATGTCTGTTTGAATGTCTTTCAAAGGTAAATGGACATTGGGTACTTGGAAAATTCTAGGTTAAGTTCAACGTGAGTGTAGAGGTAGAGGCAACACTATGGAACAATAAGCTTGAAGTTTCAGCAGAGAAATCTTTTGGAGTATAGATTATTCCCACACGATGCCGCTTCGATCACAACAAAGTGGTTGTGGCTCTTGTGCCTATGTGCGAGTTGTGGAATTTTTAGCGAAAATTTACTTAGAAATACCGCTTCGACCAAACACGTAGCGCACCTGATACAGACCAATGTTACTCTGTCGTAATAAAAAACTATTAGTTAAAATGCCTCAGTGTTATAGGGTATGTGGCATGCCACGCCCGCCGTTGAGGCATGCCAATATCCCATAATATGTCAAATATAGCGAATTATCGAATATGAAATACTACGAAAAAGCGAAATAGGAAAATACAGCGAAATAGCGGAATAAAAATTGCATCGAAATGTCGAAATAGCGCGAATTATAGAAATAAGAAATTATTTTTATTAACTAAATAACGGAGATATTTGAAAAAGTGTTTTTGACGGAATAACGGAAATATTTGAAGAACTGTCTTAAAGAGCGTAACACAAACCTCCCCCAATCCCACCCACCCTATAGAAGAATTTGACTTATATTTCACAAGAGTTGATCTATTGTGGTGTTGCAGTTTCTCATACAAATCGCCGTTATTTCGTAAAGTTACATTCTTTATAGAGTTATTACCCTTTGGCAATGTTTGGATTTTAGCTTTTCAAAGAGCCCGTGGCATGCCTCAACGGCTGGCGTGGCATGCCATATACCCTATAACACTGAGAACTTTTAACTAATAGTTTTGTATTACTACAGAGTAACATTGGTCTGTATCAGGTGCGTAGCGGTTTGTCTTGCCCCATGTGCGATTCGAAAATATTTCGCGAAAATTGACCAAGTCGCGAATGTCCATGAATGTCCAACGTCAAACTAACTTCACACTGCGAATGTCCACGAACGTCCAATGTCAAACTAACTCCACATCGCGAATGTCCAAATTCCAATGTCCAACATCAACCCCCAACTTCACACAGCGAATGTCCACGAACGTCCAACGTCAAACCAACTTCACACACCTCACCAATGTACGGAACTTTGTTATTAGAGACACACTAAAAGCGCAACTGTAAACCTATTCCAAATAAAAGGTGTAGCGGGATGTTATGTCGTGTATGATGTGTCGCGTATGCAGTATAGACTGTATAACTAAAAGGAATACAATCCGAGTCAGTCATGTTTTCTCTTCAATGTGATAATTTAGCGTGCACCACGAGATCGACCCGCGTGATCATCGAGTTCAATCAGCTTGGTACCTATCGTGTACGTTCTGTATAGGATATTCCCCGAGCTGTCGGGCATGCGGAAAAAATAATTCACCGAGGCGAAGCCGAGGTTGTTATTTGGACGAATGCCCGACAGCTCGGGGAAGATCTGTCTTAAACCTCAGTATTTAAAGAATAACAAGACGAAATTTAAAATTTTCGCTAAAATTTTACTTAGAAATTTGACAATGATATTATAATGTATGATATGTTTTACTAAAAGTCAATAACAATTTTAACAAAAAATGTGAACATGACCATTAAACAAGTCTGTCAGACAAATAAAGATTTGTACGCAAATTCAGTTGCCACTTTAAATAGTGATCCGGAGACTTGGAATTGAAATCATCATTAAGAATGTGTCAATCGACACCCCCCCCCGCCCCATGAACACTGTTCAATCCTGCGATATGTCCTACTTGGCTGTGCATGTATAGACCAATACACACAATATTTCTGACTCACATAATGTTAGATTTCATATAACACATGGGTGGAAGTCTTAATTGACACCAGTGCATATGTGTTAACAGCATGGACACCTTCCAGCTACAACAAACATTTAATTTGCTTGGCTTGATATATAGTGTGCGCCATCGCTGCATCGACTTGGCTTACCAAGGCATTTGTCACAAATCCAAATTATCGCTTTGAACTGGAATTCACTGGGCCGCGTTGACAGTCCAGTTATTTGATGAGTGGTGATTGGGATATCAAGTTTATTATTCATTTGATTGTTATGGACCATTGTATACTTACCGTGTTTGAGACGAATATGAACATCCCATATAATTTGTGTCTAACTATGTCATGGTTTCTTCTGACATGTTTTGGGAGTTCAAGGGAACAACCGCCCCTGTTTGAAAGCTGGTCGATTGCGGTGTGTCCGTGGGCGATATATCACACGCTGATTAATTTTGGCGATTAACCAACAACTCATGAGTTTATCCTAATAATATAATGTATATATGACCATTGTCTCACTATTCACCAGCGACATTAGTTCACCTTAAATGTGTTAACTAATTAACGCGCGCTACCTATGTTGTGTTCACGAGAATAAATGCACCCACAAAGTGGTGGTATTCTACACACAACCAACGTGGATTCAGATGATGAATTTAAAGTACAATGACCCAATCAACGTATAGAGTGGAATCGTCATCAGACGAGGATCATGTTTCGTTTGTCGGAATTTCGACACAAGATATACTTTCTGACGTATTAGGTTTGGAAGAGGACTTTAACGTTCGGAATAGTGAATCGGACCACAACGTATTACAGGATTATGGAGACACAGTTGAGTCTGCATTGTAATCACCGAACACTGTTCAGTTCTCATTTTATTGATTAGTCACACCAATGTGACCTTCCGGTGTGTCAGCAAGTGGAGAGCACACCAAACAATGACTTTGAATGTTATGACAATACCTGGGGAATATTTTAATATTTCCCAGTTATTGTTAAAATAATGCACAGTTATTGTTACCAGTGGGTAATCGGCTGGATATTGTGCAAGGGAGAACAATAGAAAATATGGCGACTGTGGTTTAAGAGGACTTATAAACCGGTTCACACTTCCTCGGCCAATCAGATCGCTCCAATCCACGAACAATATTTCTTGTATGAATCTGTATTTTGGACCCGGCAAAATACAGAATTGAGCTAACATTCACCAATAAATTAGCATTAATTGGGGAGTAAGCTGCACATGAGAGAGGAGCGGAAGGTGTGAATTATAATAATACGCCATGATAATGTTCGCACCTGTCACTCGGGTTAAAACACGTGTCATACCATTCGTAGCGGTCATGGGGGTGCACGGGACACACAATTGTTGACTCGATAACTGTTGGTTTCTCAGGAGGGGGTGACTGGAATTTAACTGAACGAAATCCACATTTGTTGGGAATGTATAATCATCCACAATAATCAATTTTTAACAATAACATTGAGAATATTCTACAAACCACAGATTTGTTTTGATCTTTTTATATAAATGCCGGTAATATTTCAACACACAAACTTCCTGTAATGTGGAACAGTTTCTCTTCGGAGTCGGAATGTTCGCACGCTATCGGGAAATTGTCGCCTGAGCTCTGAACGATAAACCAAGATGAAAATAACATTAACATCCGCAACAGTTTATTGTCGCCAGGAGGAATTTATATAAACAACCGATACTTTAAATTTGGAGGCAACATGTTTATCGACGCTGATAAATAATCCCGAATCAAGTGCTCCCACTGTCGACGATCATTTGACTTGTGAGCTGAACGTGCCTTGGTCTATATTTCTTGTGCAGATACCCAAGCCGGTTATAACCTATACATATAATACCCCTGGTACCAGAAGAGGGTCTGCAATTTTTTTCCGAACACTAGGCGGGGGTGGGCGTGTGGTTCAGCAGACCGGCTTACACATTTTTTCCTAGGCCTGTAAATGTTTTCCTCGAGTCATTTTTCTTCAAAATAATGGGACAAAGGGTTTTAGAATGCTTCTATTAAGTAATAGGTTTGCACTTAACTCTTGGTAGGGGGTTTGAGTTCACCATCAGTTAATAATGAGGGATGACACCAAGCGGTAATAAAAAGGTCAGCTTGCTAAATGTTTTCATCAAGGATATATCAATGCACATTGACATGGAAAGGCTCAGATTTAAATAGTTCTATTAAAAATCATTTATTTAACCTGATATAAATGAAAACATAACACAATAATAGATTCTTCAAATAAATGTAAACTCTTCACTGAACTCTTCAAATAAAAATAGACTATTCCAAAAACCATAATAAAATAAAACAAAGGTGTTAAAACAAACTTTGACCTATTTTAACGATATTCGGTATATGGGTCTAGGATCACCTCTAGATGGGAGCTGTCAAATTTGAATGATTTTTTCGTGAAAAATATGGCCACTGGCAGCCATTTTGGATTTTACTCTTTGCATCACTAAATGCTTAATACACCCTGCAGAGCTTATCCCCCATCCGATCATCAGCAACCTTCATATGGATCTTTGGTGTGACCTCTCGATGGATGCCTACAATTTTTTCCCGAATTTTGTAAAAAAATAAAAATAAAAAAAGGGCTGCCAGTGGCCATCTTGGATTTTACTCTTTGTATGACCAAATCCTTTAGCACACCTTTACAGGTCACAGTTCTCATCCAATCGTCACCAAACTGCATATGGATCTTAGAAGTAACCTCCAGATAGGAGCCTCCATTTTTTTCCCAATTTTTTTTAAAAACAAACATGGCCACCGGCAGCCATCTTGGATTTCAAATGTCAATCCATCAGCATACCCGAGAGCCCACATTTATTGGAGCATTGTTTTGAAACTTTACAGTCTTGTTGGTAAATAAAAAGTAGGAATGCTTCTATAATCATGACATGGAACATTCATCGGATAAGATCAGGAAAACTGAGTAAAATAGTCATTTGAAGCAGTTTGGAGGGGGTGGGTCCCTATCCCAGAATCGGAAAAAATAAAAATTAGGGGGTGGTGGGTACCAAGAGGGCGGAAAAAATAAAAAAGCGCCTAGTGTCCGGAAATTTTTTCCTGACCCCCTGCTGGTACTATAGAAAGTTAACATTGTACATAGGCACTCCATAGCTTATCTATAGGAACTTTAGGGTACCTACATGGATTTCTACATTTAAGAGTGTAACTTGGTGGGATATACTCCTGTCCAAACTTTATGACACATGTCTCGAGCGACTAAACGAACAAAACTGTATATATATTGGTGACTTTAAAAAAGACTAATCTGGTTGGGGCTCACAAATTAAGCGGGGACAGCAATTGGTCTTAAATATAGGGAAAAGGATTAAATTCGACCAGATTCATCTGGTAAGCGCGGAATTGGGGTGGGGCTCACAAGACCTTTCGCGCGAAAATCTTTCTTGAACTTCATGAATACAAAGTGTAATCAAAATTTGACCGTAAACATTGGAAAAGGTTAGAGCATTGAAGACAATTCTGAAAATCGTATCCAGACTAAATTATATGAACTTATTACACGATTAGTGATGTTTAAAGATATATATATATATATATATATATATATATATATATATATATATATATATATATATAGCTATATATATATATATATATATTAATGCATATACGAACAAAGTTAATCTATATTTGCATATTCTTTTCAGTTGCGATGTTTTACGAACGTTTATAATTTTTGCAGATTTAACCACTGCGAGTGCATGGAGTCGCTTTGGGTAGCAATACACGATTTCGCGGGTTTGTGTGAGGGCTGAAAAATAGGATTTTAAGCATATAAGGCCTATAACTGTCAGTTTGTCCTATATTATTAGTGAGAGTAATGGTTTGTTGGTTTAATTATTTTATAAAGGTACCAAAGTATACAAAATGGGATGATGTTTGAATACGAAGTATGTTTTTGGAATCTGATGTCGGCCAGGTCTGTATGGTACTCCACCGGAAAAGAGCTAGATTTCTCTCCCTTGTAAACAGTTGTCTGCACTTCCAAGACAAAATTTCTAAATTGATGCAATAACTTTTCTTTAATTTTTATATATCTTACATATATCTAGGTTATATCAGCTCATAATGTGATCATAGACTGACATTCGCCGCTCTGTCATGGTAGTCTATGGGTTAAAATGGTTAAAATGAAGATTCATCCAAGTCGGTCTAAGGGAGATAATTCAACGTAAATTGAGACAAATCCTGTCAAAATACAGACAAGATAATACTCTGTCCATTTCTGTATCTTGTAACCAAACACTCATGTGCCGTTTATCAATGACCATGGTGCAGCAGAAGGTAGTAGTACAGTACGCCCCTCAAAATGGTGAAAATGGCCAGAAATCGTGTATTGATACCTTAATGGTCTTTAACGTATATGTCGATCTAGTTTGGTCTGCGGTACCGGACCGGGAAGTGCCAAAAACGTGATTGGTTTTAGGCTGTAGTTTCTAAACTCACCAGTGTTTATGTTGAAATGTTCTTTGTCTTGGTTGACGACACCAGGCGAAACAAAGCACGTTCCATTTTGAAACACGAATGACGCACAAGATTTGTCTTCCACACATATGGCGCCACACTCAACGTCGCTGTGACTGGGGAACATTCTGTCTAATCCCGTCGCTGAACCAACCGACCAAGGAACAAGTGCAGAGGATTCAAACTTCGCCCCTTCGACATACTTGGCAAGCATGAGACAAACAAAGCTCACAGCAAACAGCACTGTCCGAACAGGCCATGGGGTCATTGCCATAGCAATGGAGATACTGGTTCCACTTCAATAACAAGTATACATGTAATAAAGCTGGCTATGTTCTTTTGCCAACAAGAAGTTTATGTTATATAGGTTCCTGTTCGGATGGCTTCAAATCCAAGTATCTGTCCTTCTGATATTATAGTTGGATCTCACGAACCTGTAAAAATATTTAGGTATTAACCGGACATGTTCGAACCCAAAAATGTTACATAATTTGGTCTGAGGCATTTTCCGAACAAACTCGTTCATATAGCTCTGAAAATACGTGTTTTGTTTCTCATATGTTTTCAATAAATTTTATATCGTTTCGTTTCTGCTGGTTCATTTTGGTTAATCAGCGGTCCCTTACAATTTTCACCCAGCTACCTTGGGAACGAAATATAGAGCTGGAGCTGTGTTCCCATATAAAAATGTACCTGGGTAAATCCACCCAGGTTTTTTGGGCCGAAACCCAGGTATAAATCTATCTACCAAGACATCCACCAACCATCAAGACCCCCTGAAACCTGGGTTTTACCATGATTTACCCACCTGAAACAGGATAAAAACCCTGGTATGGATAAACCTGGGTGTAATTACCCAGGTGACCACACCCAGGTGTACCCTACCTGGTTGTTTCCCACCCAGGTGTACCCTGGTGTTTCCTACCTGGGTGTTTCCCCACCCAGGTGTACCATGGTGTTATTCACCCAGGTGTACCCTGATGTTTCCTACCTGGGTGTTTCCCACCCAGGTTACCTTGGTGTTATTCACCCAGGTGTACCCTGGTGTTTCCTACTTGTGTGTTTCCCACCCAGGTGTATCTAGGTGTTATTCACCCAGGTGTACCCTGATGTTTCATACCTGGGTGTTTCCCACCCAGGTGTACCTGGGTGTTATTCACCCAGGTGTACCCTGATGTTTCCTACCTGGGTGTTCCCCACCCAGGTGTACCTTGATGTTTCCAACCCAGGTGTACCTTGGTGTTTTCTTACGCCGGTGTACCTTGGTGTTTTCTTACCCGGTGGATTTCCCATTGAGATGCACCTGGGTTCGAAAACCCCAAGGTACATCCAGGTAAGGAAACACCAAGGTACACCTGGGCAGGAAAACACCAAGGTATACCTGGGTAAGAAAACACCAAGGTACACCTGGGTAAGAAAACACAAAGGTACAACTGGGTGGGAAACACCGCGGTACACATGGGTAGGAAACACCAAGGAACACCTGGGTGAATAACACCAAGGTACACCTGGGTGGGGATACCAAAGTGAAATGATGAGGATGGCAATGAAGTAGATTTTGATGGGATGCAGGGGTATTGTTATCAATGGAGTTGTTTTAGTATAATAGAACATTAAGGAAACTGATTGTGCAGCACTACAAGTTTATTCAAGGACAACAAACTAATTAAAGATAAAATACATGTATAGAAACACATGTAATACATAAATATATAAACCCATTAAACTGCATGGGTTAAAACTTACTGACAACAAGAGTTGGGTTAAAATTTTGATTTAAAAACACTTGCAAATTCCCTCTTCATACATGTATATGGTATGTTAGGCAAGTTACATGTATATGTAGTTGCAATGTATACCGGTACATGACATACCGGTGGACTCAAAAATCATTATTTTAGTTCCAATGTCATTTACCAGTATACATGTACATGTTGTACCTTGCAACTACATCTACAGTGAGGTGGTTTTGTCTCATTTAAACTTTCTAAATGGGTTTCTCCCTTTGAATGACATAAACTAATGTGAGTTTACACATGAACTGTGATGTGAAATACACACCAAAAAATTATTTCTTAGTCTAAGGACATGTTTCCTTTCATTATCTTACTGCTTACAAATATAGATTTGTAATAGTGTGCTGTAATGCTCCAGAAATAGTCATATTTTGTCCTGGTTCATAAGAACACATTATTTCTTAGTGTTAGAAGGACATGTTGCCTGTTATTATTTGACTCATAAACCCCCAAATGTACATGTAAACAGAACATTTGGGAAAGAGACATACCATCTTTATCCGTTTTTATATCAGTAGCAATTGATCAGATAGCAAAATATGCTATAAAAAATAGATTTAAGATGGTAGAGATTAAACAATCACATTAATTGCACCAACTCGAAACAGTTAACATACCCTGTAGAATACAGACTATGGTCAAGGCGGGTGTCACACACACCCCCATGCCGCTTTGGTATGCGATATTCAGGCCATTTTCAGGTGGTATGCTATATACATACCCAATGTTATCTGGTACCAGGATGTCACACGGTAATATAACCGGCAAAAAGGCTAGTATGCAGATATAATACCGGTAGCAGAAAATTATACAAATTTTGAGTATTTTCCAGCCTAAACAGAACCAAGTGATATATTTTTATCTAATTCAGTCTAATACCTCTTGATATGTTGATGTTTTGGATACTATTTCAGCAAATGTGAGAAAACTGTGAACTGGTATTCAGTATTCATGGGTGGTAGGGGGGGTAACACCCTCATAAAGGCCACTCACAATTGAATACACCAGTATGGAAGGTGTCACCACCCCACACCACCCTGGCCCCAATACCAGTTAATGTAAAAGGTTGAATCATGCGTACCAGTTACAAGTAAGAAAATATTGAATGAAAACTAATATTACACTAATAATATAGTTTTCATATACATGTACTAGTATTTGCTGAAGTTGTACCATAACTTCTACATACCTATAGATAATAGATTGAATAAAAGGCCGTCCGGCCAGTGTCCCCCGAAAAATTGGCTTCATTGGGGCATCAGCTTGTCTGAAAAAAATATCAAGGACCCTAAATCCGATACTACATTTCAGAACAATCCAACCAGTGTCCCATGAAATGGTGAATAATAAACTATCATACTAAATTTGATTCAGATATGATCACACAAACTAAAATTATGATCCGGAAACCAGAAATTAACACGATTCTAAGTCGAAAAAGGGCAATAACTCTCGCAAAAATGGGCGGAGCACACCCATATTCGAACTTGACCTGTATATAGGGCTGATAAACTTACATACCACATTTGGTTCAGATATGATGACACAAACTGAAGTTATCATCCGGAAACCAGAAAATTACAAAATTCTAAGTAAAAAAAGGGCCATAACTCTCGCAAAAATGGGCAGAGCAAACCCATATTCAAACTTGATCTTTATTTTGGTCTGCTAAACTCACATACCAAATTTGCTTTTGATCTAAAAATCGAAACTAAAGTTATCATCTGGAAACCATTTCCGGACAGACGGACGGACGTTTAATTAGGCTGCCAACCGGCCTTTTTGTTGAATCCTGAATACCGGAATACCGGTTAAACTGCGCAAATGAATCCCGACTACCAAATTAGCAGAGGGGTATGAATCATGCGTACCACCTGAAAATTGTGCATCAATGTTTTCAATTTACTTCATTTACAAGTACATGTACCTGTACAAGTACATGTAGCTGATTCGCCTAACAATTTTTTTTATCTTTAAATATGTGAGATCCAAGCGGAAATCATGAGTACTGTGCATTAGTCCTAGAGTCTGATAACCTGGGTGTTTGGTTATTATAGAGTGTACATTGTCTCAAAATTTGTAATCTTCATGCCCAGTTTATAGCGAGATAGTCAGGTATAATTATAGCCACCCATTTACACACAAAATATCTCCCCCAAAGCATCAGTACATGTATGCGTAAACTATCAATTGCATAAATATTGCATTAATTTGTGTATATTTTCATGGGTAATACATGTTATGTCTCGGGTAATTAATTTTGTATGAGGGTAATACTATTACCATACATGTATATAACTGACTAAATTAATGTGTTGTAAAACACAATCGATTCTTTCAAACCTAGGTACCATCAATTGAACCTTGGACCATTTGAACCATCAAACTATTGAACTTCCTGACAATCGAACCCATCGAACTACATGTACTAGTAATGAACACTCTGACTAATGCACTGTACATGATTGAGTTAATGGTCATGTGACCTCAGGAATTGGTCCAAGTAATTTTTCTGCTTTACTAGTAAATGTCATTTAAATTGTTCCAATTGTATCGACACTGATTTTTTGTTTTCATCCAAATTGCAACGAAGAACTATACACATGCATCGTCCAAGAGGCCCCCATTTGCAATGAAGCCGCAATAATAATAGTCTCCCAAGTTGTAAACTTCATGCCCAGTTTATAGTAACAGTTACATGTAGGTAACATAGTAGACACTCAATTATACACAAAATATCTTCCCCGAAGCATCTATCAGTTCATCTACATACACAGGCCCCTGGGGAAAAAAACTGAAATACCAATATAGACTACTAGTATACGGTGAGTATACCAGTCACTGGTATAGTCCATATTGGTATTGTTGTATTTTTCTCCAGGGGCATGTGAGTAGATGTATTCATAAAATATCAATTGGATAAAATATTCATTGTGTACATGTATATCGACAATACATGTTATGTCTCAAGTAAATAACTTTGTACGACAGTAATTGATACTCTCAACCCGGGTACCATTGAACCTTTGGACTATTGAACCCTCAAACTATTGTACTTCTTGACAATCGAACCCATCGGACTACTAGTAACGACCACTCGGTCTAACGCACTGTCATTGAATCATCATACATATATGATTGAGGTACATGTAATAATGTACATAATTGCGGTGATGGTTATGTGACCCAATGAATTGCTCCAAGCTATATTTCTGCTTTAAATTTCAATCAAATTGTCCCCATTGTATGGACTTATCGAGTTTTGGTTTTCATCCAAAAAGCAAAATTGCATTGAGAAACTATACACATGTAAATGTATTAAGATACCTCCATTTGCAGTGAGTTAGGCAGTGATGCAGTGTGCAACTGCACCAATTATATAAACTAAACCCACAAAGTGACATATCATGGTCTATCCCCAAATAGAACATATGGTACATGTACATGGTAAGTACTGTAAATAATGATCAGGCTGAAAGGCGGTCATGAGAAAAATTAATGCGGTGTACCGTGGTTGAAACACTGCAGTAATTCACTTGGTTACAACAAAACTATTACTGCAGTAAGATTTAATACCAGCAGATACTGCATTAGTGTTGCAATGGCTTGGGTTTTTCATAGTTGACTAATCGACAGTAAAAAATCAAGTCGAAGTAGACTAATAGACAACACACATTTCCATGGAAAACTTCCAATTTACTATGTGGTTATTGAGTTAAAATCACTGAGAGATAACTGAAGTTCCCATTTTTTGTGGGACTGTAATGATTCATAGCGAATTCATGCATTGTATTGGTATCAATAATTTTTTAAGATGGGAATGTGTAAATTTAGAGCAAAACCTGCAATTTTCAAAGTTTAAATGCCTATTAGGCGACACCAATTTTACGAACATGTGGGCTGATGTGGGGAGAAAAAAAGTAGATGCAATTTATATCAAGTAAATCTTGAAATTTTACATAAATCTTACAAAAATTGTGAAAAAAACATTTTCGTACGAAATTCTGAACCAAACAAGACATTTCTTGTCATGAAATACACGAAAATATGGATCTGTAAATGATCATAAGCAGAACCGGATGCGACAGCACATGAAAATCAGTACGCGTGTAAATTCTTTTGGGACAAAAAATTAAAAAAAAAATTCATGAAATGGAAAAAAAGGTGTAGGAGGTGTTCGTAAACCGGACTTAAAAATTGGTGTCGTCTTATGTGTGTTTAAATCATATAGCTAACTATTAAAGGTGCTCAATCAGATTCGATGGTCCCCATATCATCAGATTACAACAACATTTTTTTTAGAAATGCTGCTTCAGTTATCAGAATCGATTAATTGCCCAAAAATGCTAACCACTGTCAACTACATGTATAGTATAAAATTGCCCGATACGTTATATTTATCAACATGCTGTTCGACGAAGTTTGGCCTAATTATCAACACAAAGCCTCTTGATTTTAGAGTTATCCATCTTCGTCTGCAATTTGGTCTGAGACCGTCGGCTCGTCAAATTTTTCTGGGCCACTATTAAGTCTCGATGAACTGTATCCAGTATAAACATGTTAAACCTGATAATTAATTAGAACATGCTGTCCCTGTTGACATGCGGTATCCACTGGTAATCTTACCACAGTAATATGTGTTAACTGTGGTAACCAAGTTAATTGTTTTTACCACAACAATTCTGAATTCTATCTAGACATTTTGAAACAATAAAAAAAAATTCTGGTGTGGTTACAATGTCAACTTTAAAAAAAAATTCATTCAAACATCGCATGAAAAATACACCCTAACTGCAAATGTAAGGTGGACCACATTCTGCGGCGGAATAACTGACTGCGGTTGATCGCATGAACACGCCTGAATACTGCAGTAATATCCGGTGGTCAACCTTTATAAGGCGAGTTGATTAATTAAGGCATAGCTGTAATTTTACATGTATGTTCTATGGACTTTGTTGAGAAAGAGAATATAGCTGTGCGACAATGGATGATATTTCCCCACCTCAGCAGGTGTCGATTACAGAAAAATATACCAAACATACTGGTAGTCTGTTAATCCTGATGTGCTAAGTTAGAAATTTTCAATCGACACCTCATAAACAAAAATATCAATTCAGTTCTCAATTTTCGAACACTTCTAGGAAATTGTTAAAAAATATTGTTCAAAGATGCCCATTCGATTTGACACTGTAAATATACCCCTGTTCAAGTGTTCCTGCTAATGTGCTATGATATGCGGTTGGGTCCTGCTGTATTGCTATGAATTGCGCTACCCGCATCATAGCAATTCAGCAGGACCACCAGTATCATAGAATATTAACAGGACCACTTGGCCAGTGGTAAAATAGTTTGTTTTCCATACGGATATGTGTTTTCAAATAATCATGTAATGATATCTAACATACATGTATATGATCACATTTATAGGTTTTATTCATCACGGTCAGATAAACTTTGTATACAGACAGTTTTACCAAACTTAGAATTTTTATTAGGTGCCCAAACCAAAATATCAAAACATCACCTAACTCAGTGTTATTATAAAGAAGGTCAAACTGTATGCTTTCATTGTAGCTGTAATTACTAGTATTAAAAGTGTGCTCAATAAAGTTTGTTTTATCATTTATTGTCATTTGGAATTTGGATGCTATTTAATTCTGTTTATCTATACAATTGGCTGCACTGCTAAATTTTGACTCATTTCAGTCATTTGATGTCAGTACATGTAGTCCATCGAAATGGCGAACACAACCAAAGACAAATTACAAGAGGAAATACAACAAATAAATTTGATGTGCACTAAAACAGATACAGTAATGCCCTAAGTAATCGACCCCTTAACCACAGCAGAATTTTGTGTAACTTTTCAGGATTTAGTCGGAAATATGGCTTGTTGCCATTCATCGGAAAGCTCTCCCCGAGTTACCCATAATTCTGCTGTGGTTAAGGAGTCGATTAATTAAAGCATTACTGTAGTTACAAATGTATGTCTAGCCTCTTGTGAAGTGTTGTGTCACTAATAAGATCTTTAATTCACATACATGTACTATATACCCGTTCAAGCGTTTACAAGTGTCAGACATCGAGAAACCGACCAAAAGTTTTGGTAGTATATAGGCTAGCACTGCACCTGGGCTACATGTACATGTACTGTAAGTGATTATAATGTACTATTTTTATATTCTGCTGTCAAATTTTTGCTGAATGAAATTTAAGTTTACCCCGATATTCTAAGTCTGCTCGACTAAGATGGGGTTTTTCTCGAAAACTGATATCTGAATATACATGTACGTCTTCCACTGGTTGGTATAACCTCTAAATTGACTAATTTTAACTGATTAGACTAGCCCTGGTATAATACCACTGTAAATATGTTATATGACTCTATATTTCGTGCATAATAGCACGATTGAGTTATAAATAAATAAAGCAAAGCATACCAGAACTCTAATTTTTATAGCCCGATGAGCGGTTTACTGATGCCCGCCGGGGTTTATTGATCACAGTGGTGATGATATGATGACCAGCGTTGTGCATGGCATATATTGATCCAGGTAAGAATGCTACCATACATTCCAAACATTCATTAAATATCTTATTAATAGTAACCTAAACTACACAAGAGACTAGTTTAACATAAATATAGCTATGTCCTAATTAAATGACCCCACCCCGCAACAAGATTGACCACCGGTATTTGACTGTTCAACCACATTCAATTACAATGCCGCCGACCGCTGCAATGCCTCATAGTATTTACGGTATTTTGTTTAATCGACAACATCGCTGTTGCAAACATTACTGTCTTACAGCGCCCACATTTTCTTCTTAACTGTATACTGGCAGTTCAATAACATATCGACAAACAAAACTATTGAACATTCTCAAGCAAACACTTTATCCCCATTTAAATTGAAAGTTTCTGTTGTTACAGTCCATGTGCATGTACTAGTATCAAGTATGTCTATCAAAGCTTATCTACCAAATACGGCACAGGACGATTAGTTCTAAGATTGGGCTCGATTAATGATGTGACACTTTCAGTACTTCATTTACTAGTAGCCTGGCACTGGTGGGCCTGGCTACATATACTTGTTTGGCGTGTTTGAGGCCCGTGGCACATGGGCAACAGAATCAATTAAAATTTCTCTTATTGTAGTGTACTACATGAATAGTACCGGTAGTACAGTACATGTATTTTTTTAATTTAACAACATGAGTCTTTTATGACACATACTAAAGGGAAAGTAGGCTTACATGTATATAATGTGCACACAGTATACTGGTACATGTACTGATATATTACATTGCAATACAGTACGAGTACAATGATATAGCAAAATTATGCATAGTAGAATAACTCCCTTTTGTACAAGCAATCCTGACAATGATATACCGGGATATCATGGTGATAGTTCATACATTTGGAATTACCGAATACCAGAATTTGTGGTTAGACCGCTTCATGCGATGTTTATGTGAATTTTTATATTTAAGTCGGCATTGCATAGTCCTATAAACCACACCAAAGAATTTGTTTATTTTCTTCTGCAATAGCAAATGTTGGTCAGTGACCAACTTCTTATGTTTATGCAATCGATACAATCCGGTTCTGCTTTTGTTGTCCGGTTCGATATTTGTGGTGTGCTCTTGTGCAAAAATATAATTCTAACTAATGCGCCAAAAATCAGGTTTAGAAATTTATCCATTCTTGAGCAAGAGCAACTCGTAAAACTTGTACGGTATGACATTCGAAACAGCGTATTTCTGCTATCGAAGTTCGAACCAGATGATAATAATGCTGAACCGGACATCGAAATCGGAACCGCATTTATGGATTGCAGCACGTGATGTTGAATAAACAGTTATAGAGGATATACAGTAATGCTCTATTTAACCGACTCCTTAACTACAGCAGAATTATGGGTAACTTTTCAGGATTTTGTTGGAAATATGACTTGATACCATTCATCGGAAAGCTCTCGGTGAGAGCTTTCCATTGAATGGCAACAAGCCATATTTCGGACTAAATCCTGAAAAGTTACCCATAATTCTGCTTTAGTTAAGGAGTCGATTAATTAGCTCTAGAATCACTGTAACATGGTTTATAATATACAAATGTATACTGTATGTGAAACATCAGATGTTTACAAAGTGATAAAAACAGTTGATTTGTTCTTTATTCTTGTGGTTATATACACATATTCTAAAAATAAATGTCCTTTACAACGTGGTTCAATGAAATGCGGTTGTTGCATTTAAAATGCATTGAGGGTGCATTGTGTCACGCCACTTTGTACATGCCTTAACGACCGCATTTAAATTAAATGCACTGCATTGGGAATAATCGCAGTCGCATTGAAATTACCGATCATTGCGCCGAAAAAGTATACTAGTATGAACACCCAAATAACGATACGATAGTGTATTTTGCAATTTTAATTTTAATTTTGTTTAATTTAAATTCACATCTGAATAATTCTGTGTTATTTTCCCACTCCTGTTGTACATGTATGTTCGGAATCGGACATTCATGATGTAGTTTTCCATTCAAAATGGAATAAACATAAATAAACACTGTTGACATTAATTGTTTTATAATCAGAATCATGATTCTCATTTTGATTCTAGTAAAAAGTCTTGATTCCCTGTAGAAAGTGAAACACTAACATTTTGATTATTGCAAAAAATCTGATGGATTTTAAGGCCTGCATCAAGACATTTGTTTGTGAATAAATCAAGGTAAATTTGTTAAAATATGGACGCATTTACAAATGCGTAGCTCCAAAATCGCAAAGTAGATTCGAACATGTGGTCGCTTTTCCAAGAAATTTGCGAGTGCTCTGTACATGTACATAGATGTAAGTGACTTGACCAACTACATGAGGAGTCGAGGGACACAATCAATGAGGACGTTTGTAATAAAAAATATTTTTTTACGCAAGGATCGAACACCTGGCCTATTTCTTAATTTATATTATGAGCCAACAAGACAGATCGTAAATCGCTGTTATATGACAATATATGTGGCCATCATAATGGTCGACAGGCATGACGCCAATAAAAACCAATCTGTCAGGCCAATATAAAGAAGTCACGACTTATTGCTGGTGGAACTTATTAAAGGCATCGTTCCATTTCGTTAATAACAACTTACATGTAACGTTCACCTCCACCTCTTTACTCTTGGGCTCCAAATAAACATGCATGCACGTTTATTATTTTTCTTGGGAAATCCCCCCTCCACAGTGCTTATTTGGGTCTGCACGTTTATTAATATTTTGAAGCTATGAAAATTTAAATCAGCACAAATTCAAGATTTCTATATGATTCTGATGGGCTTTACTTTTGCAAGTACTAGTACATATTCAAGTATATGGCATACCAAAACACCACATGATACATACATGTACCTGTACTACATGTTGACTCGTATACTTGAACCTGCTGTAAAAATTATTTGGTTAACCACAGTTGATGTTTTGCTCAGAGTTCCCCCTGCACTATTATTTTGGGTCTGTACTTTTATTAACTTTCAATGGAATTCCCCCCCCCCTGCACTATTATTTGGGCCTGCACTTTTTTTAGACCCCGAGAGTAAGTTGCATTGACATTTAGTTTCACAAATTACCATGCTAAGGAACATTGCAACTGGTTTGAAGTAACATGACAGCGTTGCGTCAACACTGGAACTGCATTGATGGTAATTTTCAACATGGTCTCACTGAGGTTCTATCAAATATAAATACTAGTACGGTTGAGGGAGACAATTATTTTGAGAATATGTGAACCTGTGTTAACATGAGCCTAAGGCGACACAATTTTTTAAGTCTATTTTACGAACACCTCCTACAACTTTTTGTCCATTTCAGGAAAAAACAATAAAACTGTTTTCTCCCAAAATATTTTATACGCATACTGATTTCCATGTGCTGTCGCATCCGGTTCTGCTTATGATCATTTACAGATCCATATTTTCATGTATTTCATGACAAAATATTTCTTGTTTGGTTCAGAATTTCATTCAAAAACATTTTTTCACAATTTTTGTAAAATTTATGTAAAATTCCACGATTTACTTGATATAAATTGGATCAATCTTTTTTATTTTTTTATTTTTTCCCTCCTGCATCTACCTTTTTTCTCCCCACATTATCGTAAACCAGACTTAAAAATTGGTGTCGCATAAATATCATCTGATAGAGTCAAAATCATTGAACCGTCACTCATGCATGCACATGTAGTCTTGTCTGGCTTTCATCATTTTCATTAGTTTTACTGTTATCCACCAAAGGTTGAGGTGTTATGGAACAACTGTATGGCATCGTATAGTGTTATCTTTCGAGTAAATATGGAGTCTCTAATTCTTTTATCAGTCACGCGTCTACTCATCAAATTGACATTAGTATAATCCTAAAATATTTGTAAATTGTAACAATTGTTACCATGAATGTCCAGGTGATCTCGACTGTACAGTACATGTATAAACATTCATCTGCAGTGTGTTTTAATTTTGATGATGACGTTCACTGGTTGATAATTTTCTTTGCCGTGTAACAACTGTTGTCCCAAGTTTCAATGCCTTGTCCTCCTGGTATGTAAGGATTACCGGTGCCGTGTTTTAATTTGCAATTTTTATGATGACGTTCACTTGTTGATAATTTTCTTTGTCGTGTAACAACTGTTGTACCAAGTTTCAATGCCGCATCCTCCTGGTATGTAGGGATTACCGGTGCCTTTAATAGTGATGCATCATGAACTGAATTAACAATGTCATTGACACAGTACTCAGTTAAGACCAGTAAAACAGCAAAAGTAGTATTATTGTACAGCAGGCTTATCACTATCAGTAATATGAGTCTATGACTACATGTACAGTACTACAGACCCCTTACTATCGTAGATCAAACTTCTCAATTCTTCTTCTTCTGGACAGGTGCATGAGCAGGCCACGGCACTTGCACTGCATCATGCTTCTACCGGTACCACAAATTAACTTTTGCGTATTGTCATAGCGTGACAATTACAAATTACAATGTACATGTATTACATTTCAATTCAATCCCAATGCACTATGTCCACTATCAGTGGTTTTCATGTGATACAAATATGCCAGGTCATACAGATGTGTCATCGGGAATATTTCGTTTCGTTATGGTAGCTTAATTCTTACTGTTCCGGGAATTGAAATATTTTTTGTCACATGAAATTCAGTCTTTTTCGATATTTGCGCACATCCATGCTGACAAAATCGGCGAATCTTATATATAAGTCAACAGTTTATCCGTTTGTAGCCAATACACCATTTCCTTCTGTCAATCCGCGTTGATTCGCGACAAAATTAACTCAAAACACCACAAGGAATTCTCCGCGCTTCATTTCGAAGAATCGGTAACTAAAAGTTAAGATTGTAATTTGGCTGCAGAAACGAACCGAATTTTGAAACACAATAATTGTATTCACTAATATTTTCCTGTTGGTATATGGTCTACTATAGTATACGCAATCATTTATTTGAAAAAATAACTGTCACTTAGAGAATAATTCTTACTGATAATTAGAAATATCTTTATTTTGTATCCCTTTAATATTAAATAATGGCCCTGATAATTGTGTGTTTGTCAGTTTAATGTTCACTAGTTATAGCTAGGCTGTTAGATAAAGTATGATATTGCTTCATTTGTCCGGGGTAGTGTATTGTCATACTGTCATAATAAACTTCAAGTAACAAGGTAACTACTCGTCAATTATGCTTGAATACAGAAATGGTTAATAAGGCAAATTACGTCTTAATATAGAAAGGGTTAATAAGGTAAAATAACTACACGGCAATGATACTTAGTATAGAAAGGTTAATAATTTAACTTCTTGTCAGTGATGCTTTAATATAGAAAGGGTTAATAAGGTAACTACCCGTCAATAATGCTTTAGTATAGAAATGGTTACTAAGGTAACTACATGTCAATGATGCTTTAATAAAGAAAGGGTTAATAAGATAAAGTTCTACACGTCAATGATGCTTTAATATTGAAAGGGCTAATAGGGTAACTACACGTCAATGATGTTTTAATATAGAAAGGGTTAATATGGTAATTACACACCAATGGTGATTTAATATAGAAAGGGTTAATATGGTAACTACCGTCAATGATGCTTTAATATAGAACAGGCTAATATGATAACTACATGTCAATGATGCTTTAATATAGAAAGGGTTAATTAGGTAACTACACGTCAATGATACTTTAATACAGAAAGGGTTAATAAGGTAACTTCACGCCAATGATGCTTTAATATAGAAAGGGTTAATAATGTAACTACTCACCAATGATACTTAGTATAGAACGGGTTAATGAGATAACTACCCGGCAATAATGATGCTTTAATATAGAAAGGGTCATAATAAGGTAATTACACGTCAATGATGCTTTAATACATAAATGGTTAATAATGTAACTACCCGCCAATGGCGCTTTAATGTAGAAAGGGTTAATAATGCAACTACTCATCAACAATACATAGTATAGAAAGGGTTAATGAGGTAACTACACGTCAATGCTACTTAGTATAGAAAGGGTTAATAAGGTAACCACACGACAATGATACTTTAGTATATACAGGGTTAATAAGGCAACTACCCGTCAATGGTGCTTTAATATGGAAAGGGTTAACATGGTAACTACACGTCAATGGTGTTTTAATATAGAAAGGGTTGATAAGGTAACTACACATCAATGATGCTTTAATACAGAAAGGGTTAATAAGGTAACTTCACGTCAATGATGCTTTAATATAGAAAGGGTTAATATGGTAACTACTCACAAATGATACTTTGTATAGAACGGGTTAATAATGTAACTACCCGGCAATAATGCTTTAATATAGAAATGGTTAATATGGTAACTACACGTCAATGATGCTTTAATATAGACAGGGTTATAATAAGGTAACTTCAAGTGCAGATTATACAGTTTAACAAAATACCACAGGTGTATATATCCGGGTGAACACTGTAGTAAATACCTGGGCGAAACCCTGGTGTAAATAGGCTACCTGGGTGTAAATACCCGGGTGTGACGGCGTCTTTCTAAATTATATCCGTACAAACCGGGTAAACTGGGGTTAAAACCTAACATATATAGAAAACACCAGGGTAAATCTATATAAATCCATGATTTACCTGGGTGTAACCTGGGTGTGACCTGGGTGGAACCAGGGTAAAACCTATATGTACCGGGGTTTATCAGGGGTATACCTAGGTAAACACCAAGATTTACCATGGTAAATTTTTATATGGGTTACGCCGAGTTTTGTAGTAACTGACGAGTTCTGTAATAAATTTAACGAATTATGTAGTAATTTGAGTTTTTATGTTAATTTTGAGTTATGTAGTAAATCAATAACGAGTTTTGTAGTATAAATATCGTCCAGCTTTGTAATAACATTTCCTATACTTTTCGAAGGTCTGTTCGGACTTTAAACAAAACTATATAGTAAATTCAATGCTTATTTTCGTAAGCTTTAGTCTATGGGCCAGACTCACTCGTCGGTACAAAATTTCGGGGCAAATTGCCACCTATATATTTTGAACGTCATCACAATAGCATTTTCAAAAATGCATAATAACAATTTCAAATGCATGCAGCACTTTGTGATGGGAACAGGAGTTTGAATATTCAATTACATAACTGCTTCTGCTTTCTGTAAACGAAACAAGAGCGGCATTGAACGCGGATCACGTGGCGTAATGAACGCGGATCACGTGGCGTAATGCAGACCTATATTGGGAAGCCTGTCTGAACTTCGTCAGATAGAAACGCTAATTAAGATTAAGTTAATTACTTCACTATTTTGTTTTTGGAAATTCCTTCACATTGTTTTAACCTCGTGTACTTAAATGATATCACCGGTGTAGCTTTTCTCAGTCATTGTCGATGCCCGCTAAATATATTCAAAAATGGCTGCAATTTGGTCGGTGAAAATTGAAACACGGGGGTAAATTGACCTGTATAGTGTAATTAGATAGATGCCGTTAGATAGACGATTTAAGAGGCAAATGTGAGCAATCAAGAGTGTTCCTTATGTTGAAAAATTTGTATGATATGTGTCACCTGACCAGTGGAATGTCATGGGATAGACGTATCTTCTCATGTCCCATGCATACTGGCTTAGACTAATGCACTACTAACCTGCCTTTGACGTCAGATGACTTAAAGAGGTACTAATAAATTATGTTATTAATAAAGAGCGTTTATTATCAGTCCAGAATATATGTGAACAAAGATAGTGGCTGATTTTTTCAAAGGTAAGTAAGTAATGTTTTATTCTCAGCCATTATTCGTGGATCTAACATGAGAAGATGCGCATTTCCCATGCCATTCCCTTGGTCAGGTGATCAATCTGTACAAATTGTTTCCTACACAAGGGACGCTCTTTATTTACCCATTAAATAGTTTGAGGTCAACGGCATCTATCTTATGACACTCTACTGGTCAATTGATATCCGTGTTTCAATTGTCACAGACCAGATTGTCCTTTAAAGACATTTAAGGATGTCAACGGGACCTATCTAGTAAGATATCCCGGGTCAAATTTCCCATATGTACATATTTGCAGCTCCAGTGGTCCAGCCTTTTCTGTATAAACAATCAGAATAATTAGGCCAATTGCGACCGTTTTTCAACTTTGACACTGGGTGTCGCTAAAATCCACAATATGACATTACCTCAAGGAAGATTAACGACTCAGGGTGCATATTAAATCCATAATGGATATTCAATGGCATGAATCGGCATAACTTCCGTTACGGGCGGCCTATCACCAAAAACTTTCCGACAACGTGCTCAGTGGATTAGCGGGCATCGATGGTGACTGAGAAAAGCAACACCGGTGATATCCTTTAATATATTACGAAAACAGGGCATTATTATGGATATCAATTTACATGAGTTACGTGACTTCAAATATGATACTTGATCAATGCTGTGCCAAGTCCATACAATTTAACCCATATTTCTTTTGAGAATATTTTGTCTTCTCAATCATAAATGCATACAGTAATTAAGGACATTATTAAACATTGAAAAGTCCATTTGTTGTTCTCTAGTTTTTAGTGATGCGGATGTCACTGGACCGGACCGGACCGCTTTTTGCCGCCGGTCCGGTACTCTCTGGTCCGGTCCACTATTTTACTTCAGTTATAATAATTTATCGCGAATATTATTGCGTATTTGCCGTCATATTAATTAGCAACGATGTATTGACGCATTTAAGTGATTAATATCTATTAAACGTTTGATGCCACGAAACAATGTATATATGTACTTTGTGCATGTCACCGTCCTTATAATGCATTAGTGTAACACTGGCCAACACTATGTAGCACTATATCAATGCGACAAACATGCAACTGAATGAGTGTGGAACTATTTGTCATAAACAGTGCATGTAACATGGCATCAACTAATCAATTTGGATGGATATCGAATGGAGTATTCTATTGTTTTTCACAGTTATAATTATCGAAGAAACATGCAAACCATATTACATAGTACATACACAAGACAGTCACATTAAGCCAATAGTAGTTGTACTTAGGTATATAACTGTAATTGTCAGGACTATACAATCAGCCATCAAAATCTCCAAGACTCCAATATTAATGCAGTAGTCATATTAATACACATTTGTATAATTGTCATCAGTATAGTTATTTCGTTTAAATTTCAATTTAATGAAAATAAGTATGATACGAATCATGCATACGATCAGTTGAGTGCCATGTTAGGTTGGTTATAACACATTCTGGCCCTAGCTATATATCTTTCCAATACATTTAGTGCATGTTCGCATTACTAGAAATACTATTATCGTGCATCGTTCCCAGTTTATCCCACCAGAGACAAACAATGATGCATACAATCGGCAAACAATGTAAGTTTTAACATATATGGACTCATTGAAATGCACTGAACTCAGTAACCTTATAGTTTGTACTGTACAGAGTAAAAACTTTGAGAAAACAGAGAATTCATCAACATATAGCCTATTATAGGTGGACCGGACCGTTTTGGATCGGTCCAGGCATGTGTACCGGACCGGAATGGCCTGGACCGGACCGGACTCGACCGCCTTGGCAGTGGACCACCAAGGTGGTCCGGTCCGGTCCGCATCACTACTAGTTTTTAAAATGACAGACTGTAAAATATGGATTGGAAATAACATCTAATTCTGATAAATTAATTGTGGTTCTGCAATTAGATTAAAACCTAATGTTATGTCACATACCAGCATGGCCATATACATTGGCATGTATGCATATATTCACCTCAATGCAGAAACATTTCTTCCGATATAAATTTGGTGTTAACACAAACTATCACTTCGATGGCCGATATAATTCCCAATCAAAGCACCTTTATGCTTCTTAATCCGACCAACAAAAGCGGCAAGAGCTCTTGAGTTACCAATGTGACAATCTTTGACAGAACATATTATAGTTAAATATCAACCTTATAAATTGGTACTTCTATTTCCCTCATATTATATAGATATGAATAGTTTACGATTATCATTTGAGTCAATTGCAAAACAATTTATGAATCTTTAGTTGACACCGACAGAATCTATTCAATATCTAAAAAATGTCAATTTATAAACCTGGCTTAAACTTCTGTTAACACATCTGTCATATGTTAGAGTCTCTTTCCACAGGGCGGCTTCATACGGACTAATTGTTACTTTCTGGCCACCACATACATACTAGTAATTCGAAAAAAAATAGGAACGGTTTTCTGTTCTGTGATCATGATGGTAAAATCTAAAAAACAATTGAGTATAAACTGTATAAATTGAATATTCAAGCAAATTTTCGCAATTTATTATTTCACAAAAAAATCGCAATTTCCCTTTTCTTCATACTTTCTTGGTTCTATATTATTTTAGTATGTTGTTTGTAATGGGTTATATGCTTATTCTTGCAAAAGAAATATTGTACGCCAATTAGTTTCGGACAAGACCATATAAGTGCATCAACAAGCTATTGTAATAAATTTTACAGTTCCAATGAGTCTATTTCAAAGATTGATTGTGTAACTCGCTTTGACACACCGAAGGCCATGTGGCCGATCAATCCCATGAAGAGTGTATATTGATGGTATCCATGTGAAATATCTTTGGACTGGAATCGCTGTTGCATTAGATGACATATTACCGCAAACGCAAGACCCGATTGAAGGCATGCATAGCCCACAATTCTACATGTAACCCAACCGCGATAACACACACTCATGAACTTATATTGCCAGAACCAATATGGACCAATCAGGTTTACAACATAGCGAATTTATTGGCTAGTGGCTGTTGCATTAGATTCGGTAAAGCTGACATGCTGCCGCAAATGCAACACCCGATTGAAGGCATACATAGCCTACAATTCTACATGTAACCCAACGGCGATAACACACACACTCATGAACTAATATTGTCAGAACCAATACGGACGATCAGGTTTACAACATATCACAGTTGTTGACTATTTGCTGCACAATAACTAACAAGAAAAGATGATGCATGCATCAGATCGCCCATTAATTATTTTACAAAATAAATAGTCACATACATTGGGGAAATGTTATAAAGTTAATATTAGAAATTCATATATACGAATCTATCACAACGAGATAGCTGGTGTACTCACGACCAAGAACACGATGCTTACATGACCAAATTACCCCTAGATATGAAGCTTGATCGTGCATGTTCAATTTGACAATTACATGCTCATATATGTGGGCTATATTGTTTGCCGATGGATTCAAATCGTGACATCTAATATGCAGACGGACAGATGGGGGCTGTAATGTATTCCAAAGACTTGAATGATGCAAAGAGTAAAACCCAAGACGGATGCTGAGAAAAGAAACGTCAGCTTATCGAGTTGTCACCACAAATATACATATGCAATTTGAGATATATCAAATAGAAGATGCTACCTATATAATGAAATGCAATAAAAATTATGTATACACAACCCCTCGAGCTACGTCGCTGTGACCAGCTATGAGAACATACACATGAAATATTCAAACAGACCGGACAGTGTTGCATGCAATATAAGTATACGTATACCCAACCCCTGTGCCACCCCTCTGTGACGATGTGATCAGCCTTGATGACATACACACGAAATATTCAAATAGACCAGACAGTGTCCCATGCAATACGCACACCCTAACCCCATGTCGCCACGTCTCTACATGGGACACATTGTAACATGTGAAAACATGCACATGAAATGTTCAAGCAGACATGGTCCCATGCAATATAAGTGCCAATCCCATTTCGCCGCGTCCCTACATGTAACCAGTGGTGAGAACGTGCACATGAAAATGTCAAACAGATCCGACAGTGTCACAATCATTATTAGAAAAAAGTACCTACTGCTCCCCAACCACCTGTCGCCGTGTCCACACACGTGATGACCAGACGTGAAAACATGCACATGAAATAAAATATATCGCCTATATAATCAAATGCAATAAAAGTATGTAAACCCAGGTATGTTATACCAATGTGTTGGTAGCACCGTTACATTTGGAACAACACAAATTTTAATTCTCATGCCGTTAGCTTTTATAAATACGCAATGTTATGAACGTTGCCGCACATATTCTGGCAACACATGTGTGTGTATGAGAAAAATGACGTGCAAACTTTCCAGTGTTTAAGTTGGTTTTTTCGTGTTATTTCTGCCCTAAATGAACTTATCCTAAGTCATTACGAGTCGATAATGGCATTAAAATACTCTCATTTTCAGTTCGTTATGGACTCAAATTGAAGCGATTATACGCCGATTATGAACCTAAAGCAAACACTATTGTCAGCCGATAACGTTCAGGCTGTCTTTAAATGTTGGGGAAATTTAAAAAGTTAATATTATTAGGTTTATTTTGGAGCGCAAACCGCTAAGTGTCTTTAAAGATGTATTCAGGGTTCCAGTCTGATTATTACGAAACCTATTTTTCTTCATATTTAGGTTTTAGTGCGTAAAATATAGCAAATTTGCATCGAAAAGTGTTTTATGGACGATACTGTTTTGTATTGTTTGAAAAAAAAAGAGTTTGCTATGCATTAAATGTTATCGTTTCGATGTTTTAGGCATTATATTATTAATTTGTTAATAAAATGATATTCTTGGGCATTCATATGTCTAATTTATGTGTCATAATTGGTTTTCGACATTTTGTTCAACAGAACTGAGCAGAAAACTGTACGGCAAGCAAATTTAAGTAAATAAAGCGTATCGACGGTTGCGTTGTTTCAGCTTTTTCTCACCATCCGTCTATTATTCACATGTTTCGCTAGAAGTTGACCGATATATATACATGTATAACAATGTAAGTTTGATGTAAGTAAAATCAAAAATAGCTGCACGACTGGTCCCTAAATGAAACCGTTGTCATGGGAACAGTAACCCCCCTACCACGATGAGGACAACAACTCCCCTGTGTGGAAATTGCTGAAGGCTATTCAGACAATCAGGTACGAATTTCATGAAAGTATTAGGTGCACGCAGCATCAAATATAAGACTTGAGCCAGAGTTCAGCCTCGTCACCACACGCCCATAAATATGTCCCTCGTCAAAGTTTCAACAGTAAGAGGATTTTATTGAATTTTAAAAAGTTGAATGAAGCACTCAACTTGATAAACAGAAAAGACATATACCATCCAAGGCGCACCCATTGTTCTGGAAATCCATACATCAATTATATGAGACTGGTGACATTTTATGGTTGCTTGGACATCGCCAACGACCAGAATTAGAGAGGTTATTGAGAATCAGTCTTTAGATACTGAAACAACGTTCCATTGAAAAGAATATTGTAATAGGAAAGACCGCTAGGTTCATCGACGCTCCCTGGGTCTACTTGGTAAGATCTTGAACATTGCGAAGCAGAATAGCCTTTACATCCTTCTAACTCAATTGCAAACTAATTAGTTAATATTGGCATCAATCCCAAACAAATGGTTTCATCATTCTAAAGTTGTCCGAACCAGGGGTCCGTATTATCACTTCTCTAGCACGTGTAATTGAGCAGCGGAGAACATGGTCTGTACTATGAACGCTGGAAATCCAAGAGTGTAGGCGGCTCTGTGTAAATTGTCAGCGCTGGCCAAATCGAGTACTATGGATTCCATGTGTTTGTAATGTTGCCCATCGCTTATCATGTAAAGGGAAACACTATCACCCATGTGAACCGGTCCTGCACTGCGAGGTAGCAGCGCAATTGGTTGTGGTACTATGTGAACGCGTTAGCAGTGGACCCCAATCACATCGGTAGCTTTTAGAAGATATCACGAATTGTCATCATCGAACATATATAAGGATATAAGACATAATGGTTGAGTTATTCCTATAGGGAATTTCATATAATAACCACAGATGACCAACTGTATTTTTTTTTAACAAACAGATAAGTCGTATTGGCTGATAAAATGAGACTTTTATCAACATATTCACTATCGGACGAATAAACCGAAAAACTTGGATGTTTCACATTCATCGTCCATCGATTATCCACTAATTTTATTCCTCAATAGATACTGAATTGAATTCATTAATCTCTCGATGGCCAACGATCCCCTCGATCACAAAATCGAGGGAGATAGATTGGCAATGGTAACGTTCACAGGGGACCCGCGCTTCCAAATGATACTGTCTGTATGTGGTAATGGTACTGCCTGACGGTGGTCTGCTATTAATGGAATGGGCTTTACTCAAGTAATAGCGATCACCTTTACTAATCATGTCACGTGAGGTTTATTTTTTAGCATATTAAATATTTCGCATTGTTTCACAACCGACAGACGAACGATTCGATATTTTGTTTTAATTATGAAACGCACAAATAGGCGACAAAATGAGATAAATTAAAGACGTATTTGCATTTCAAAATATCATATTAGTGTATTGTTGATATTTCATGGAGATAATCTGATAGTTTCGATTGATTTTTTCCAATTTTCTAGCTTTTTCTTGTCAAAGTACTTGTTTGTAGATCTGATTATCGTCTTTTTTATATAGATAAAGAATACCTGATTTTGGGACGACCGATAGTTCTAAGACGCCACTCAAGAGAACTTAACATCAACTCCCACCAAAATCCCGTACTTTCAAAATTTCAATGATACTGTCTGCAGGTGGTAAGGGTACTGTCTGGCGGTGGTCTGCTATCAATTTAATGGGCTTTACTCAAGTAAACAGTTGTTTAAATATTGTTGTTATAACGTGTGTCCCAATCCCTTGTAAATTTTTTTGCAATACATATGTTTAAACCAATAATATATTCATAACACACGAATTTCCACTAGATGCAAAACCATCTGCAGTCGTTACCATTGCATAGATTGCAACCACTGCAATCAGGATCCATAAACACTGCGAGCAGGACCATTCAACAGTTTCTTTAACCCTTTACCCAACAAACCGGCCAATAACACCCAAATAAGGCTTCAACAGCCTAAAATATCTTCGGTCTGTCTCAATAACACCATACAAATATGGATATCATTGGAACCGGTTCATTGACCACATTGTGATGGTTACAGTTATGCCCTGTGCAAATGCATTCTCTTATATATGCGAGTCGACCATAGGTCGCCTCGCATATATAAGAGAATGCATTGGCCTAAAAAAATCTTTTTTTAACACTTTTTACCATTTTTTCTTATAATATTTTCTACATTCTTTGACAATTTGATAATTTTTAATATGTGTTAAGCCAATGCATTCTCTTATATATGCGAGGCGACCTATGGTCGACTCGCATATATAAGAGAATACATTGGCACAGGTTCTGTTGGGTAAAAAAAAGGAGCAGTTAAATAATGACGTATTACTCGCCATTCAGAATACAAGTATATGGGAACAATTACTAATGAAACATTCGACGTCTATTTTAATATATTATTTCTTGTCAAAGATAATCAGTATTTTCTTGTTAAAAATGGGATACAAATACATAAATTGTGGATTGTCAATGTTATATCTAAGTGGATGTTAACACAAAAACAGTGTATCCTGCATATGTTCGGATGTAATTCACTCGGCCGCTAACATCTATATCTATATTTGCGAATGTCTGTCTGTCTGTCTGTCTGTCTGTCTGTCTGTGTTCTATAGAAATTAACAGGGGACCATCTAGATGATGCCAAAGGGGTCTACTAGGAGAAGCTTTTTACGAGAAAGATAATGGTCGGGGTTAGAATTTTCTAAAGTGACGCCGTTGTTGTCAGGGGCAGAAAAGGGGGAGGGGCAGAAAAATAAATTGTCGCCGATTGCCACCAAACTTATATATAATCATCCCCATAATATGAGGAATCTAATGGCGTGGTTTAAATATGGCAAAAGTCGCGCCGTTCGCGCCAGGGATGCCCGGAAGGGGGGGGGGGGCAGATTTTTATTTCTGTCGCCGATTGCCACGAAACTTACATATAATCATCCCCATGATATGAAGAATCCAACGGTGTGGTTTAAATATGTCAAAAGTGGCGTCGTTTGAGTCAGGGATGAACGGAAATGGAGAGGGGCACCAAAATTGATAAAACTAATTTTAGCGCCGATTTCCACCAAATTGATTTATATTCTTCTTCATGATACAAGGAATCTAATTGTGCGATTTAACAACGCCAAATTGTTGTTTTTGGATGAGAGATTGGGAGGGGATGGGCACTAAATTTGATAATAAGTCGCCGATTGCACCACACTTATACAAAATCATCCCCATGGTATGAGGAGTCTAATGGTGTGGCTTTTATCTGTCAAATGTGGCCTCATTCGAGTCAGAGTTGCATTGAAAGGGACAGGGGCACCAAAATTGATGCACAATTTTTTTAGCGCCAATTTCCACCAAATTGATACACGTTCTTATCCATGATACGAGGAATCTAATCGTGATTTAAAGACGACATATTGGTGCTGTTTGGGTGAGAGATGGAGAGGGGAGGGATTGGCACCAAATTTGATAAAAAAAATTGTTTAGTCGCCGATTATCACCAAACTTATAAACAATCATCTCCATGATATCAGGAGTGTAATCGTGTGGTTTAAGGATGTCACAAGTGGGGCCATTCGAGTCAGTGGTGTATAGAGATGAGAGGGACAAAAAACATTATATCTATATATATATGTTTAGTGCCGATTTCCACCAGATTGATACATATTCTTCTCCGTGATACGAGGAATCTTATCGTGTGGTTTACATACACCAAATTGGTGCCCTATGGGTGAGAGATTTGGGGACCTTAAATTTGATACGAATTTGTATACTCGCCAATTTTCACCAATTTCATATATATGCATCTCTAATTTATAATGAGTCTAAGTGTGTGCAGCTTGAGTCCGAAATAGGGACGGGAGGGTCACCAAAACTGATACAAAATATTTTTAGTACCAATTACCATCAAATTCAGACACGTTCTTCTCAAATGATACAAGAAATAAAATCGTGCTGTCTGTCTGTCTTTTTGTCTGTCTGTGTGCGTTCTATATATATAATGAATACAATCGAGATGGCACCAAGGCGTTCTAAGAGGGGTAACTTTTTACAAGGAAGATAATTGTGCGGGTTAAAATTTTATAAAATGACGCTGTTGGTGGGAGGGGAAATTAAAAAAATATGGTGAAATAGTTTTGTCGCTGATTTCCACCAAACGAATACATAATCACCTTCGCAATATGGCGTTGTTCAAGTCAGCGTTGCATCAACAATTGATTTAATAAACCAAATTCCACCAAATTCATACACGTTTTTCTCTAATGATATACCATGAATTAAATCACATTTGGTGTCGTTTGCGTCACGGATGGCGAGCGGATATGCACTATCATAGATAAGATTGCTATTCGCCGATATCCACATATAAGTTATATACAGTCACCAGGCCATCTCCATATCATTCTAAGTAGTTGGGCGTTCACATTTCACAATCCCGACATATGGTGACCCACATAAGTCACTTGAACAATTATATCTTCTTAACAGTCGTATTTATATGGGAATGGCAATCAAGGCATTCACACAATGAGCTAGCAAAAAGAGATAACTAGAAGAAGCATTAAACGTATATTTATCATTCTATTGAGGAGATACATATATTCGTGCAAACTGAGAGACCTCGAACCGTCAGAGGATTGCATATATATAATAACAAAATTTAGTCTGTTCCATTCAATACAGTTTCCACAAAAAGTTACAATTTGTCAAGAGATATGGAAGGCCTGTTCATAAATAGTGGTCACAGTGTGCAGTCAAATATAGTCTCTTCTGATATACAAGAACATGCAGTTAGTAGCACAAGAGTTTTCAGGATCCTACCAATACTGACATCTGACAAGGGTTTTAGAACAGACTCATCGACTGACATAAACAACTCAAAATCTCGCTCTGTGCCTGGCACATGTAGCTGATATATCTGCGCAGCAACATTTCGTTTAAACTAAGAATATTTAGCCAATATATAGCACCATGAACAGAGGAGCACCTGGACATTTCTTTGAAACATCTGTATCTTCATGGAGATATGATAGCCAGGTGTCCTCGAGATCTTAGTCCAACCCACTAGATTGATTGATACATCTCAATATGTAAAACCCAATTATCATCTTTTATCGAACTAATGTGTTTATGATGTTCATGTATCATATTATAACGTCTAATGTATACGCAGTTGTAAATAAATAAATACTTCATTATTAGTGGAACGGATTAATCGCGATAAACAGAATGACAATTGACAAGGTGAGCCACTACTTATATTCCATGACTGTAATAATCATGTTTTGTGATGCTATTTGAATATACAATTTATGAAAAAACGTATAACACTTTAAGCAAGAGCATTCTCTATTCCCAATAAATATCCACAGCATACATTAACCTGGGCAACGCCGGGTAACCCTGCTAGTATCTAATATATCGACAGTTTGTCCTCGCCGCACGTTTCATCCATCTCTGTGTGGCATTTACTTTCATTTTGCTACCCAAACGGTTCCCTGCGACCAGGAGCTTAACCACCGCTACCTCGATGTACAGGACCGGTTCACATGGGGTGACTCTATAGCTATGCGATAGGACATGATAACTTCGTTTCTTCGGGTGGTGAAATCTTAGGATGCCACAAGGGTATATTATTGTGTTTGACACGTTTTCCGAGGATTGTCTATGTTTGATTACCCTAATTGACCATGTTAATAAAATATGTCTATAAGTGAGAAAATGAGAACTCAAACCATGGGCCTGATAGAGGTTTACCATGTACGTTGTCATTGGTACGTTGCCATTGGTTGAACATTCTGACCCGGTGTAACACGTCATCCCCCCAGGATATCTTCCCCCCACCCTGGATATCACCCCATATATGACTAAAAAATAATTTCACTCATTTCATATCGTTTGACCCTGAAATGGCCAGAAATTGTTTTTTTGAGATTTAATATTTTTTTATTTTGTGACAAATTTTTTTTTTTTCACACTTTTCATATTTTGATCCTTAAATGGCCGGAATTTTTTGTTTTTATAAATCATTTTTTTTTTTTTTATTATTAAATTTTTTTTTTTTCCAAATGACAAAATTTTGTTATCACAGATTTAATTATTTGATCCTGAAATGGCCAGAAAAATTACATTTGAGATTAAATTTTTTTTTTATTTAATTTCATTTTTTTCAAACATCTAGGTCTTCTGAGAAAAAGTTGTTTGAGTCAGGGTTTGGGGGTGGGGGGAGATGTCCATGTCAGGATATCTTCCCCCCACCCAGCACCAACATGACAAAAAAATCAACTTACGGTTTTATTGCTTATTTTGCTTTATATAGTCATGAAACGGCGAGAAATTAACTTCTTCCGAGAAAGAGTTGTTTGAGTCAAAGTTTGGGGTGGGGGGAAAGATGTCCAGGTCAGGATATCTTCCCCCACCTTGAACCTACATGACAAAAAAATCATCTTATGGTTTTATCGCTTAATTTGCTTTATATAGTCATGAAACGGCGAGAAATTAACTTCTTCTGAGAAAAAGTTGTTTGAGTCAGGGTTTGGGGTGGGGGGAAGATAGTCATGAAACCGCGAGAAATTAACATCTTCCGAGAAAAGTTGTTTGAGTCATGGTTTCGGGTGGGGGGAGATGTCCAGGTCAGGATATCTTCCCCCACCCATAACCTACATGACAATAAAATCATCTTATGGTTTTATCGCTTATTTTGCTTTATATACATGTAGTCGTGAAACGGCGAGAAATTAACTTCTTTTCAGAAAAAGTTGTTTGAGTCAGGGTTTGGGGTGGGGGAAGATGTCCAGGTCAGGACATCTTCCCACACCCCAAACCCTGACTCAAACAACTTTTTCTCAGAAGAAGTTAATTTCTCGCCGTTTCATGACTATATAAAGCAAAACAAACGATAAAACCATAAGATGATTTTTTTTGTCATGTAGGTGCTGGGTGGGGGAGATATCCTGACCTGGACATGGGCTGTTTGATGACTGTATAAAGCAAAATGACAAAAAAAACATACAGTGATTTGTTGGCATGTAGGTGCTGGGTGGGGGTTGATATCCTGACCTGGGCATCTCCCCCCCCACCCCAAACCCTGACTCCAAAAACTTTTTCTCAGAAGAAGTTAATTTCTTGCTGTTTCATGACTATATAAAGCCAAATAAATTGATAAAACTACAAGATGATTTTTTTTGTCATGTAGGTGCTTGGTGGGGGAGATACCCTGCCCTGGACATCTCCCCCCGCCAACCCAAACCCTGACTCATACAACTTTTTCTCAGAAGAAGTTAATTTCTTGCTTTTTCATGGCTATATAAAGCGAAATAAATTGATAAAACCACAAGATGATTTGTTTTGTCATGTAGGTGCTTGGTGGGGAGAGATATCCTGACCTGGACATCTCCCCCAACCCCCCCCCCCGCCCCAAACCCTGACATCAAAAAACGTTTTCTCAGTAGAAGTTAATTTCTCGCTGTTTCATGACTATATAAAGTAAAACAAGCGATAAAACCATAAGGTGATTTTTTGGTCATGTATGTGCTGGGTGGGGGAGATATCCTGACCTGGACATCTCCCCCCACCCCCCAACCCCAAACCCTGACTCTAAAAACTTTTTTCTCAGAAGAAGTTAATTTCTCGCCGTTTCATGACTATATAAAGCAAAACAAGCGATAAAACCATAAGATGATTTTTTGTCATGTAGGTGCTGGGTGGGTGGAGATATCCTGACCTGGACTTCTCCCCCCCAACCCCAAACCCTGACTCAAAAAACTTTTTCTCAGAAGAAGTTAATTTCTCGCTGTTTCATGTCTATATAAAGCAAAACAAGCGATAAAACCATAATATGATTTTTTTGTCATGTAGGGGGGGGGGGGGGTATCCTGACCTGGACATTTCCCCACCCCAAACCCTGACTCTAAAAAACATTTTCTCAGAAGAAGTTAATTTCTCGCAGTTTCATGACTATATAAAGCAAAACAAGCGATAAAACCATAAGATTATTTTTTGTCATATAGGTGCTGGGTGGGGAGATATCCTGACCTGGACATCCCCCCAACTCCAAACCCTGACTCCAAAAACTTTTTCTCAGAAGAAGTTAATTTCTCGCTGTTTCGTGACTATATAAAGCAAAACAAGCGATAAAACCATAAGATGATTTGTTTGTCATGTAGGTGCTGGTTGGGGGGAGAAGTCCTAACCAGGACATCCCCCCACCCCAAACCCTGACTCAAAAAAACATTTTTTCAGAAGAAGTTAATTTCTCGCCGTTTCATGACTATATCAAGCAAAACAAGCGATAAAACCATAAGATAATTTTTTTGTCATATAGGTGCTGGGTGGGGGTAAAGATATCCTGACCTGGACATCTTCACCCCCCCCCCCCCCCACACCAAACCCTGACTCAAAAAACTTTTTCTCAGAAGAAGTTAATTTCTCGCTGTTTTATGACTATATAAAGCAAAACAAGCGATAAAACCATAAGATGAATTTGTTGTCATGTATGTGCTTGGTGGGGGAGATATCCTGACCTGGACTTCTCCACCCCCTCCCCATCCCAAACCCTGACTCTAAAAACTTTTTCTCAGAAGAAGTTTATTTCTCGCCGTTTCATGACTAAGCAAAACAAGCGATAAAACCATAAGATGATTTTTTTGTCATGTAGGTGCTGGGTGGGGGAGATATCCTGACCTGGGCACCCCCCCCCCCCCGCCCCTACCCCAAAACCCTGACGCTAAACTCTTTTCTCAGAAGAAGTTAATTTTTCGCTGTTTCATGACTGTATAAAGCAAAATGAGCAATAAAACCATAAAATGATTTATTATCATGTATGTGCTGGGTGGGGGTTATCCAAGCCTGGACATTTAAAAAAAATGTAATAAAAAAAAATATTAATAAAAAATAAATTTTAATCTCAAAAAACATTTTTCTGGCCATTTCAGGACCAAACGATTTCAAATGAGTGAACAATTAAGACCAGCGGTCAGATGCTCGTAGTCCGTTTATATATAACCATGGTATATGCCAGATATAACCGTACACACAAAAACGCCGTTCTTTTAACCGTGTATTTATCCATGGTGTGTGTGCCTGTGGTTGTCCGTTACCTGGTGCCCGGTGTTATTGCTTTGAAAAGTAATCACGTTCGACTGGTGTTGTTAGATTGGTAATGAGATCAGCGGTTTCTATGTCCTGTCTCAGGCTGTCTTGTAATATTTACTGTTTGAAATTTGTCTGAAATAGACGCACTTTTTATACTAGAATTTTCGCAACAGGAGCGCAGAGAAATCGCACGTCGAGTTGGTTTAAGGGTTTTAGAAAAAGTATTTATATGATATAGAACGATACCATATATATACTATAGGCCACTGCATCCAATTTGGGTTTAGTGTAGTTTTGTGGGTATGAGAGCTCATTTCCCCCTGATTTCTGCTCCGTATGTGGTCTTCTATATGATTTCAAACAGGCGGGGGTGGCTATCCCTCCCCGACAGGGGTGGGATGTAGCCCCCTGACTCCTCCCCAGGTGCCACCCAACATAATTTAGTATCGATGATTTTTCGTCTTCAGTGAATGCAAGACCGCGCTCTTAGCATGGGGTGCCAATCAGGGACGTGTCGACAGGGGTGGTTATGCAGGGGTCTTACCCCCCCCAAACTGTAGTCAAACCTAAATGCAACATTAATGGGAAAATTCAAACCAAAATTAGGTTGAAATTGTTCTTGTAGTTTGATTTTCCAACAATTTCTTAGTGACGAATTTGTTGTTTTTAGACCAACATTTGCATATTTCCCTTTCATTTGCAAAATTCTGGACTGAAATGGCCATCTGTTGGCAATTTTCAAACATAAGGGTGAGTGTCAGGTTAAAAAATTCCCCGAATTGGAAAGCTTGATGCCAGTCTTAATACTAGGATTGTAAAAATTTATTTTCAGATTTTCAAAATGTTCTCACATCGGGTCTAACCATCGGCCGACCCGTGTGTTCTGTGCCCTTGCCAGTAGTTACTTGCTAATTAATTTAAGAAAAAATAAATCGGGGTGTAAATTTGTCTGGCCTTATACCACTATATTTTAGGATTTTTTAATCTCATACTGGGCCGAACCATCCTTTTCATCCCGCTGTATGGTCAGTGGCCACAAGACAACTGGTCCAATTAGAATAGGGTACCATCTAGTAGTCTGTGAGGGAACATTTGGGGGAAATCAAAGCACCGGGGGGAGGTGTGCAAATTTAATTACGCAAACTTGTGAGTTTGGTGTGGTTCAATGGGGTGGGGTGCAGTTTGAAATTCCAAGGTGGAGACCACCCCAACGAAAACCATCCAGCCAAGTCCCGAGGGCCAAATATCCCAGATTCAGCCATGCAGGGGTGCCCCTCGCGATTTAGTTTCTGCTTTCGGCATAGGCCTATTTGTTTTCTATCCGAGAATACACTGCACCGGCGGCAATATATTGACCATACTCTGAATGAAAACGTTTTCGTGGCGATCACACGGTAACGTCGTGCTGCAAGTAAGACGATAATTGTGTCGTAGAAATGATACGGAAGACCGATTGTCAAAAAACGCAACATCAAAATACACAGGGCAAGGCTTATCGATCCAAACTTTGGAGTGTGCTTTCATTGTGTATATCTCGCATATACCCATGGTTATATATAAACGGACTACGAGCATCTGACCGCAGATCTTTATTTCATTTTTTTTCTTGTGTGTGAAAGTATAATATTTATTTTTCTGCTATCTCGGGTTTTCTTGCGTTGCTCAGTCAACCCAAACTGTCATAATTATGTTTTGCTTGCGGCACTTTATGTATTTGTTTACATATTTACACTTTGTTGTGAGTTTGTATCTAACTTTTCAATTATGGAGGATAATATATATATATATATATATATATATATATATATATATATATATATATATACTAGAAGGTGACCCGACTTCGTCCGGGCTTTGACCTTGAATTGACCATTTTGAAGGTCAATGTCAGGTGGGGTCAAACACCAACACCCCAAAAATGGTGGAAGTATATAAACGCGCCTCATATACACACGCTCATTAATTATCAAGTTTCAACGTAAAGATAAATTACCATCGGTGCCCGAGATATCGCCAAGACGTCTGAAACAGTCAAATGCATCGGCCGGTTAAGCGTTAACGTGATCTAACGTTATGACCTCTAACGACGTCATAGAATTTACGCATTGTTTTTATCCTGATGGAAGATAGTACCACTTCTTCTTGATGATTGAGGCAGATAACTAAAACGGATACATACGCATTATATATCGTTGGAAAGAGGAAACACGAAAGATTCTCAAAGTGTCATTATTATGACTGGCATTTTATTATTCGCGCTGTTTCGAATCGATTTGTAAGCACCGAACTCAAATGAAAGTCCCGTAACACAGCGTAAAAACAGATTTGACCTCGGCACGTGAAAAGTTGACCTCGGATCTGAAAATCAATAGGCCTATGTCACCCCCGGCCAAAAATACCCCCACATACCAAGTTTCATCGAAATCGGGTCCGCCGTTTTCGAGTTCATCGATTACACACAAACAAACAAACAAACAGATCTTCCAAAATATTTAATCTACCAGAAGGTGACCCGACTTCGTCCGGGCTATTCAAAAACCAAATTTCAAGTCTAACGCCGTGTGTCAATTGGGGTCTTTTGCGTCAAACCTACAACCGGGTTCTACCCTTTCCACTGTACCTACCACCTAGAAAATTCAGAAGTAGACACCGAAGGACAACTGAAGCGTTTTCAGGCAAAAATAAAACCAGTAAGTCAGTCATTTAACTTTGTGTTTTTATAATCATAACTGGGTTCAGGTGTGACACATGTGTATGACAAATGGGAAAGTCATATGTAAATAAATGGCATCGCGCTTATGTGCACCGCAGTGCAATTGCGCTTGAGTGCACTGCAATTTCGCCGCACCGCAGTGCAATTGCGCTTGAGTGCAGCGCAATTTCGCCGCACCACAGCGCAATTTCGCTTCAGTGCAGCGCACCGCAGTGCAATTGCGTTTGAGCGTGGTGCAATGTAGCCGAACCACAGTGCAATTGCGCTTGAGTGCAGCGCAATTTCGCAGCACCGCAGTGCATTTGTGCTTGAGTGCAGCGCAATATCGCCGCACCACAGCGCAATTGCGCTTCAGTGCAGCGCAATGTCGTCGCACCTCAGTGCAATTGCGCTTCAGTGCAATGCAGCGCAATCGTGACCACTGTGCAATTTTGTCCCTCAGCGCAATAGTCCAAGCGTGTGTATTTTACCGCCGAAACTACGCTGGTACTCGTTCGTTGTTTACAGTGATCTCGCTGGATCGCGTATGCACAGCGCAATTTTGCTTAATTTTAGCGCAATTTGACTTGAGCAAAGCGCGATTGCACTTGAGTGCAATTGTTCGTACTTAGTTCAGTAGTCAAATGAGTCTGCGTGCATGGTATGCAGGCATTGTGTGAATTATCATACATATAAATAATGATAACCGTTTTCGCAAAAGATATATGCGAAAATAACACAACGCAAACGTGCCTACTTCACAATCAAATTAACCCAGTTAAATAGCCCAGAGTGTGCCCTTTCCAACGATGCATAGCACGATAGCGTGTGTTATGCCGGTCTTTAGTTATGGCGTTTTGTAATAACGAGCCTGCCTTTTAGCTGCATTTAATTTCCCTCCAGACAAATTGCTTAACGAATATGCCCCTGTTAGGCTGACGCAGATTCAATAGATTCCCGTCTCGCAAAGAATTGGCCGCGCAGAAATTTCAGCGGCATGTCATTTCGCTCGAGATAACTGATTGAACCAATCTACCCTAATAAGGCGACGAGCTTCCAGGTTTTGCATCGCGCGAACGCAATTGGCCGGCTGCTTGCTAATCTGATTCAACATAGGATCGCAGGGTTTTTATTGAAATGTTTTGTCACGGTTGGCGTCAGCGAGGTAATTCGATTATATGTCCATCTTAACATGGGTCGACATGGCGGGAGCAGTCAAGATCCGACCTCAACCAAATTTGTTGTCAAGTTGATGTGGGGGGTTTACATGACCTTGACCCTAAAATAACCTTGAACTTTATTGAAAGACATCTCACTTAAGGGTCTATTTTGCTAGATATGTGTTGCGATGTACGCACTTATGTCAATATCCAGAGGCCTCGTATAGCTGTCATTGATAAATATACCGGTATCAAGGAGGATCCTACATACTTTAGTCTGTATCTGACGAATAACATAGGAGTTGAGTGAAATTGTGGGTAAAATCGCGATTTGGAGATGCGCATGTTAACGGAGCTGTTTATTGAATACAATGTGTTCTGTCCGTGTCATACATACCCGACCCGGTGAACTATACAACGTACGCCGAAACCTACCATATTCCACAGATGAAAGTTTTGTTTCTATTGGCACAATTAGGATCTCGGATACACAATAGTTGATAGGATCACACACCAAAAATGTTAAAAACCAGACGAGTTATCCAAACGGGCTCAACTGGACTTTTCGTTTTCTACCTATAATTTGAGCTCTCGCGAACCCGTTTGAACGCTGTTTACAATCGGGCTCGCGGGACAAACTGGCTCGAGCCCGATTAGAAGGTTTAAAGTCTGGAATGTAAGCCCCATTGTAGGCGATTGTTAACTCACACACACACACAAACACACACACAGATCTTCCAAAATATATAATAGATTATATATTTTGGAAGATCTGTCTGTGTGTGTATGTGTGTGTGTATGTGTGTTCGCAATGAACTCGAAAACGGCCGACCCGATTTCGATGAAACTTTGTATGTGGGGGTATTTTCGGCCGGGAAGTGGCATGGGCCTATTAATTTGCCCGTGCGACGTGACCTTGACCTTGAAATCGGGTCATTTCAAGGTCAAACGCCCGAATATCACGGGATTTCGATGAAACTTGGTATGTGGGGTACATAAGGCCGGGGAGTGGCATAATCCTATTAATTTGCCAGTGCGATGTGACCTTGAACTTGAAATCGGGTCATTTCAAGGTCAAACGCCCGAATATCACGGGATGTCGATGAAACTTGGTATGTGGGGTACCCTCGGCCGGGGAGTGGCATAAACCTATTAATTTGCCCGTGTGGCGTGACATTGACCTTGTAATCGGGTCATTTAAACGTCAAACGCCCGAATATCACGGGATGTCGATGAAACTTGGTATGTGGGGTACTTTCGTATGGGGAGTCTCAAAAGCATATTCATTTGCCCGTGCGACGTGACATTGACCTTGAAATCGGGTCAAGTCAAGGTCAAATCGCACATTTTGATGGGATTTCGACGAAATTTGATACGTGTGGTTACTTTTGTCCACTGACTGTTTTGGACGGGTCGAGTTGTGACCCCGACCTGACATTGACCTTCAAAATGATCAATTCAAGGTCAAATCGGGTAAAACCGGATGGATTTCGACGGGCACGTTTGTCGAGTACTTTTGTCCGGGCAGTGTTTTTGACCCCACTTGACCTTGACCTTCAAAATGGTCAATTCAAGGTCAAAGCCGGACTAAGTCGGGTCACCTTCTAGTATATAAATATATATATATATATATATATAACAAGCCAGTTCGTCCCCGTGGAAGGGTTAAGAAATGAAATACACACCCATCGATAATCTTATACTTCACCATTCACACGTGGATCACGGCGGTGAAAATTAATAACGAACCAGAGCCGGACGCCTTGGGTCCTATATAGACTACTAGAAGGTGACCCTACTTCGTCCGAGCTTTGACCTTGAATTGTCCATTTTGAAGGTCAAGGTCAAGTGGGGTCACGATTTGACCAGTCCAAAACACTGCCCGGACAAAAGTACCCGACAAACGTGCCCGTCGAAATCCATCCGGTTTTACCCGATTTGACCTTGAATTGATCATTTTGAAGGTGAAGGTCAGATCGGGGTCACGACTCAACACGCCCAAAACACTCAGTGGACAAAGGTAACCCCACATATCAAATTTCGTCGAAATCCCATCAAAGTTCGCGATTTGACCTTGAATTGACCCGATTTCAAGGTCAAAGTCACGTCGCACGGGCAAATGAATAGGCTTATGAGACTCCGCGGCCGAAAGTACCCACACATACCAAGTTTCATGGAAACCCCGTTATATTCGTGCGTTTGACCTTCAAATAACCCGATTTCAAGGTCAAGGGTCACGTCGCACGGGCAAATTAATAGGTTTATGCCACTCCCCGGCAGAAGGTATCCCAACATACCAAGTTTCATCGAAATCCCGTAATATTCGGGCGTTTGACCTTGAAATTACCCGATTTCAAGGTCAAGGTCACGTCGCACGGGCAAATTAATAGGCCTATGTCACCCCCGGCCGAAAATACCCCCACATAGCAAGTTTCAGCGAATTCGGGTCGGCCGTTTTCGAGTTCATCGATTACACACAAACAAACAAACAGATCTTCCAAAATATATAATAGACTAGAAGGTGATCCGACTTCGTCCGGGCTTTGACCTTGAATTGTGCATTTTGAAGGTCAAGGTAAAGTGGGGTCACGATTTGACCAGTCCAAAACACTGCCCGGACAAAAGTACCCGACAAACGTGCCCGTCGAAATCCATCCGGTTTTACCCGATTTGACATTTAATCGATCAGTTTGAAGGTCAAGGTCAGGTCGGGGTCACGATTTGGACAAAAGTAACCCTATGTATAAAATTTCGTCGAAATCCCATCAAAATTGGCGATTTGACCTTAAATTGACCCGATTTCAAGGTCAAGGTCACGTCGCACGGGCAAATGAATATGCTTATGAGACTCCCCATACGAAAGTACCCCCACATACCAAGTTTCATCGAAAGCCCGTGATATTCAGGCGTTTGACCTTGAAATGACCCGATTTCAAGATCAAGGTCACATCGCACGGGCAAATTAATAGGTTTATGCCACTCTCCGCTCGAAGGTACCCCCACATACCAAGTTTCATCGAAATCCCGTGATATTCGGGCGTTTGACCTTGAAATTACCAGATTTAAAGGTCAAGGTCACGTCGCACGGGCAAATTAATAGGCCTATGTCACTCCCTGGCCGAAAATACCCCCACATACCAAGTTTCATCGAAATCGGCTCGGCCGTTTTCGAGTCCATCGATTACAGACAGACACACACACACACACACACAGATCTTCCAAAATATATAATAGACTAGCCGATGAGCCCGACGTTGTCCGGGCTATTCATAAACCAAATTTCAAGTCGATAGCTCTACCCAGCCCGACGTTGTCCGGGCTATTCAAAAACCAAATCTGGTCTGCGCATGCGCGAAGCTGGCGTCGCACGGGCTCGGCGACCCGATAAAATTCGTATCCGGGGCAAGATACATTCACATAGCAAATTTCAAGTCGATATCTCCATCCGTTTCCGAGATCTGGTCTGCGCATGCGCGAAGCTGGCGTCGCACGGGCTCGGCGACCCGATAAAATTCATATCCGGGGCAAGATACATTCACATAGCAAATTTCAAGTCAATAGCTCCACCCGTTTCCGAGATCTCGTCTGCGCATGCGCTGTACGGGCGCCGCACGGGCTCGCCAATACGACAACGTCCACCGCCTGGTCAAACTACACACACGTACCAAGTTTCGTCCCGATCGGTCGAGAATCGTAGATTTGTATAAATGACAAACAAACAGACAAACAGACAAACAGACAGACAGAGGTCTTCAAAATATATATGAGACTAGCCGATGAGCCCGACGTTGTCCGGGCTATTGAAAAACTAAATTTCAAGTCGATAGCTCTACCCGTTTCCGAGATCTGGTCTGCGCATGCGCGAAGCTGGCGTCGCACGGGCTCGGCGACCCGATAAAATTCGTATCCGGGGCAAGATACATTCACATAGCAAATTTCAAGTCGATAGCTCCACCCGTTTCCGAGATCTCGTCTGCGCATGCGCGAAGCTGGTGTCGCACGGGCTCGGCGACCCGATATAATTCGTATCCGGGGCAAGATACATTCACATAGCAAATTTCAAGTCGATAGCTCCACCCGTTTCCGAAATCTCGTCTGCGCATGCGCGAAGCGGCACCGCACGGGCTCGCCAATACGACAACGTTCACCGCCTGGTCAAACTACACTCACGTACCAAGTTTCGTCCCGATCGGTCGAGAATCGTAGATTTGTATTAATGACAGACAGACAGACAGACAGACATACAGACAGAGGTCTTCAAAATATATAAGAGACTAGGTTAGGCCTGCGATTGAATATTCATCTATCTATGATCGCCATGTTTGGGTATATATTAACGACAATAAATGAAATTGAAAATCCCCAGCTACAACTTTTCCCAGACCCCGACTCTAACTACAACGTTTAGAGTGTCCCGATTTTGTAAAATTCATTCCGGCTATCCGGTTATCATCCATTTTGAATTATACGTTCCGTGGATTTTATAACATGCGAATCGGTAGTGTTGTCAACACTGTGTTGACATTGATGAGGCTGAATATGTGACTTCTTCCTTTCTACACATTCGGCAATGTCACACGTTGAACTCGACCACTTGTCGTGTTGACAGTGTTGTGACTGTTTCAAAGCATCTAAACTTACACACAGAGATAAAAGCACCAGAGTTTTGGTGTCGACCACTAGTCATACAGGACAATATCATGTACAACAACAAAGACGTTTTCGAATGGCCGAATGCAGTCATCAAATAATCAATTTATTGAAACTTGTGCAGTTTTCGTCCAGATGAATGCACAGCCGAAAATCAACATTCTTTGAAAACGAAATGGTTCTTTCTCTTGTCTTGATTTACAACATCGATCTAATAACAAAGCATATGAAGCCGGTTTATTAAAACAATCGTGTATATGTGTCAACTATTGTATACCTCCTTCCAGATTACGTAGCCAAAATTTGGAAGCTCGAATGAGCCATGTCCGTTTAATGACCATGTGTTTTATGTCACCACGAGATATAGCCGAATATCATGTATCTTTGCTTGACAAAAAATAGCATCGCCATTTCTGAGGAATAAATATTGAAAACCGTGTTGATATTTTTTTCAAATAAATTGGACAATCAAGACTGTGATGAAACGCTTAAAGGCACCAGAGTTGGTTGTAGGTCTTGGTTGTAGGTCATAATTTAGAAAGAAAAGAATATACGAATAGATAGTATCCACAAAACACACTTATGAGAGCCGATCGTTTGTGTGGTGATTTTTTTTTTGGGAGATTGATTTAATGTGCCCCACTAAACGTCGACATATTGAGTGGCGAGAAATAGCTAGCGCTATAACGGTATGTTATAAACAACATGGATATTTTAAACCTAAGTTCACTTATAGTGGTATCTCCCCGGTGTTGAGTGTATTGCTTATCGCACACGCTATACGCACTGTAATTTAACATAACATGGCTTTTGTTTATTAACACTGCGTACGATCTTGACAATGACATGATATTTATGCGATATTTATGATTGGTATAAGATCTAAATATGTCTATATTTCAATATTCTTTCTGTTTGTGGTGGTTTTAACGGATGTGACTGTCTTAATAACAATACCCATCACGATGGCCATCCATATCTTTAAAAGTGTGCCATGTATCTTCGCGAAAACACTTACAATAAGAACAACAACAACATCAATAAAAACAACAGTAGCAACAACAACCAGAAAACAAATTCTACTAATCTCGTTGGCAGACGTATTTGCATCGCTGTGCCTGGACACACAGGAGAAACGGCTGTTACAACTAATTACTTACAAGTATCTTGAAATAAAATTGCTTTAAATGTGTTACAGAGGTCTAATAATAGTCACAATTCCTGTCCTAGTTTGTAAAGAAAAACAGCTATTTTCCAGTGACATAAGCTAAATTTAGTATTCCTCTGGCTAAAACGTCTTATTTTATACCTCTTAAATAATACAGAAAGTTTAGGAAAGAGATTTGTCAAACTCACTCGCACGTGAAGCGAAATAACGTCCGTAAGAAACAACAATATGGTCTGTGTTCAGTAACTGTTTGCATGGCGTAACTTTATGAGAAAGAGATGTTATGACTATGATAACATAACTGTAGTTAGCTAATTTATTAATTAGCTATAGGTTATCGGCCGCAATAAGTAGAACGCTGCCCGCGTCATAAGTAACAAAAAGTCGGTCAATTAGTAGAAAACGAGACCAATAAGTAACAAATAGTCGGCCAATAAGTAGAAAACGCGGCCAATAAGGTAACGTAAATGACGTCATACGTAATTAGCTCGATCGGCAAAGAATATTGGGTCGACGGAAGATAGATTGCAGTTGATTTCGGATGAATTACGGAGAGTCACTGCTTTTGGGAGTAAATATACATGTACGTGGATGAACTACACGTATCCGTATCAATATTATCCCAGTGGAAACAGACAGTACTGTGCAAGTTCTTCACAAAGTTCACAAGAATAAAAATTGCAGGAATAATTGTTAATTTAATAAAACACACATATCTATGTTAATATATTCACCCTGAGAAACAATTATTGCCATTGTTGCTAATTAATAAAATACTTATTAATTGGTTGTTTCCACATTGACCGAGTTATGAGGCCAATATGGAAACAATCAATTAATAACATATAATATGAATCTAACATATTGTTTTAGCCCAATGCTTGTTTGGATATGATTTTGGTGTTACATATGGGCTATTTTGTAATATTCTCCGTATATCTATAGAGAACCGGAGCTACCGCGATTAAGATGCAAAGAATCGGAGTCCTCAATAGAGAACCGGAACCTTCACCAGATTTGCTTTATAGCTTGATTTCTCAAAAAAATGCGAGTTACAGTTAATGTTTTTTTGTTAGTATCGACAAGTGGATATTACGGGCTCCATATTTCCAAAGTTACGACGAAGTATTAGCTTGGGAAAATGTTGTGGAAATGAAGAATTTTCTTTACCAAATGACAAAAATACCGAGTAAATTCCGAATAGCATTTTTTAATTTTGGCGATAAACTGACCCGATTTTGGAACAAATAGTACAAGTCTTCACTTGTGCAACCTTTGTGCAACCGAGGAAACGCGTGGCAGAACGATTGCTTTGAGTTTGATGTAACGAAAATGAGCTGAAATGCAAAGAATTGGAAACTTTACTCGGTAGATAATGTAAATAACACTCAACAGATAACCAAATAGTCGCGCCCCAGAGCGCTCGAACGCCCGCTATGTTTTCAAGCGTTCGATACACTTTTGAGCGGTACATTGGAGGAAAACACGACATCACACAATTGTCCCTAATGGAGATACTTTCCGTTACATCCGTTTATCGCGGAAAATCTCGGTCAGTTCTTTGTTCGTGTGCATCATTAAACACGAATCTAATGTGAACTCGAGAGCTATATACGGAGGGCCTGCACGGGTTAACTGTTTTGTTGCATGGCCGTTATACTTCATACACCAATCCATTTCAGTTGCTTTCAAGATCCGCAAATGTTATCGAATTGTTTTATGTTAAATCTGAACCTCGTGAAGTGGGTACGCTTTAAAAACAACAGGGAGTTCACGGTTCACCAGGGAGCATTGTTATACAGAAATGTTCTATTTACCCACACGAATACCAGGCATGCATTACCGTCCGTTTCACGATGAATTGAAACTAAAAATGGGTTCGATTTTTACGACGACGCGTAATATAATCTTCAAGCATAATATTAAAAGCTAATTGCGCACTATGTGAAATTTTCCCTGACAAATTTTCAGGCAATAAAAACCAGATGGAAGTGGTGCGCATTGTTATAAATATGCTATTAATATGAATATTCATGCATATGCACATCTGCTTACTACGTGATCAATATGTAAGACAGATCAATGGGTGAACAAAATTATTTCGAGGAAGGATCTGCGATGGAGAGGCCGCTCAATTTTTTCCTCGATTTATGACAGGACTTTTCCAGTGTGCCCAATGTTGTATTACTCCTGTCACATATTAAAGAGATCCGTGCAAGGCAATCGCAGTGGGTAAATGTGAAAACAATATACAAGTCTGTAAAAACATCACCAATAAGAAGAACATGGAGACATACAGGATCTCCAACGAGTTTGTTGGGATATAATATTTTATGAAACGAGTTTGATAAATTTGATTCACAACTAGTCGTAGACGAGTTTTGAATCAAATTTATCTAACGAGTTTCATAAAAATCTTATATCCCAACATAACGAGTTGAAGATCTTGTATATCACATGAACAAACTAGAGATGTATGCCTTTTAACAAATCAAAATCTTTAAAAGAAGCTGAAAAATTCACGTAAAATGCATACATGCACGGCGTTGGCTGAGACGCTTCACAACTGTATTTGACAGTATTGCGCGCTCTGCCTTGCGACGAAATATAGCCCCCAATTTGCCTCTTTGTTTTTTGTGCCTATTTTCATTAGTGCAATGAAGTTTTAAATTGACAATAATTGAAATTTATTGTACAAAGCATTCATTTTGCAATGTCTGGTATTGTGTTAAGCGCGGCTTTTCTAAATATTATTAATCCGCGCGGTAATTTACTTGGCGCGATGCCAAATAAATCCGGGAAGCACGCGGCGATTAATCACTAGTGAAAGATAGGGATATATCTAATGGATTTTTCAATAATATTATAGGGGATTCAGGTGATATATAGCAAGTTCTGGCACAATTTTTAGGCTGCCATTGTTATCATATAATTTATATAAAAAGTGATTAGTGGGTAATTAGTTTTTTTTTAGACCAACAGTCGCAGGTTTCTCCACTTTTAAACAAACATTTGGAATGGGGTGGCATTCAGTTGTAAAATATTCCAACCTTGGGGGCGGGGGTCAGGTCGGAAATTTCCAACAGTTCGAAAGTTTGAGGTACCGGTTAAGATGGGGTGCAGATATAATTTTGGGAACTGGCGAGATTTGTCTGGTTTGGGAAGACAGTGCAGTTGGAATTTCATGGTGGCCACGCCCCCACCCCCCACCCCCCCCCCCCCGCGGAGACTCTTTAGCCGCATTCCTGCATAGAGCAATCGTGTCTATCAAATAATTATTGGAAATTCAAGAAACTCCCATCCGTTTTGAAATCATAACACTTCTATCCATACGTCTTCCACACCAGAAAATAGTAAGAAAGAACCAGTAAATCTATTTATGAAAGCTTCTGGTGATCAGCTGTCGACTTCTGAATGATGCGTTTTACCCGCTTTCGAATTGCTTGACACCAGAATATTAAACAATCACCTCTGATAAAGTGGTGTATTGCTTAAGTACCCATTAACGGTGAAGCGGTGAGTTATTTCGAAAATAAGCTTCTTGTGCTCATTCTGATCGTTCTCGTGGTGTATTGGTGATGCATATGTATAATGACCATCGTCGATTGCCATTAATTTAGATTTTTTTTTTCGCCGATAAATGGAAAAATGTCGTATGGAATGTTAAAAATTATTTGGTGTCCAATTGGTTGGGTATCTTTAAATCACGAAATAAAAAAGTACATAAACAAATAATATTGGATAGAAATATAGGTTACAGTAGCCGAATCCACAATGCAACGACCAACTTCGGAGGACACGTCCCTCAACAGACGGTGAGTCCGGATTCGAAATAGTAATTGAAACGTGTTTTCGAATGTACAGTGGCGAGTCCATTAATCGACTTAAACACAGTTGTTTAATATACAAGGCGAACTTACTTTTGTACAAATGAAAAATTCCGATAAATCTTGATAAATGAGACGTTTATGAACGTTTTTTTTGCTGCATAAAAATAGTCCTAAAAGGGCACTACATTTGATAAGAATGTGGTTTAAATATGTAAAAAGTGGCGCCGTTCGAGTCATGAATGGGGAGGGGTAACACAGCTGATACAAATATGTTTGGCACTAATTTCCAACAAATGCATACACGTTCTTCTCCAACGATACGAGGAATCAAATCACCTGGGTTGAAGACGCCACATTTGTTACCATTTGGATCAGGGATGGAGAGAGTGGAGGGACACTAACATTGATAAGAATGTTTAAGTCGCCGATATACATCAAAGTTATTTATTGTCATCTCCATAATTCGTTCTAATGAATTTTGTTGGCGTTCAAATTTCACTACCTTGACACATGGGGACCGAATTAAGTCACTTGAACAATTATATCTTGTCACCTGTCATATTTACATGGGGACAGGAATCAGGGTATTCAAATAGAGAGATAGCAAAACAGATACACCGAAGTAAGCATTAAAAGTATATTTATCATTCTATATAACAGTTAGATATAATCTTGCAAAATGAGGGACCTTGAACCGTCAGCGGATGGTATGTTAGAATGGATCGTGTATTATAACACAATTGAGTCTGTCTCATTCAAGATATTTTCCACAAAAAAATTTATTTATCAAGAGAGATGGAAATGTATAGAAGGCCTGTTCAAAAATGGTGGTCACAGTTTGCAGTCAAATATAGTTTCTTCTGAGATAAGAGAACACACAGTCAGTATATAGCACACGACTGTTCAAGATCCACCAACAACTGGCACCTGGTAAGGATACATCATCCCGGTACGGCGGATTTCTTCATTTTTTAGAATAGATTAATAGCCCAACATAAACAACAATTTTACCCTGTGTCTTTTGTAATGTAGTTGAATATACAAACATTTCTTTTAAACTGATAATAATTAACCAGTATAGCACCATGAACAGAGGAGCACCTGGACATTTCTTTAATACACCTGTATCTTCATGGATATATGATAACCATGTGTCCTCAAAATCTTAGTCTAACCCACTAGATTGAGTAATACATCTCTAAGTAAAACCCAATTGTGGTCTTTTATTTTTGCGAACTAATGTGTTTATGATGTTCACGTTTTGATCCCAATACAAATAGTTAAAACATAACGAAACAAAACAAACTAACGTCAATTCCAACAACGTCAATTCGACTCAACTGTCCGATTGAAAAACACGATAACGTCTGAAGTGCGCCCAGGTGTAAATAAATAAATACTTTGTTTTATTGGTGGGACAACTTAATCGCGATAAACAACATGACAATCACTCCAACTAGGTGAGCCACTACTTATAATCTATGTATCAGAATGACGTTTTGTGATGTCATTTGCATATACAATTTATGAGAATACGTGTAACACTTTGAGCAAGAGCATTCTCTATTCCCACCAAATATCCAAAGCAGTTGGTTTCACATCACTTTAACCTGGACAACGCCGGCAGCCCTGCTATAGTATTATATATATATATACTAGCAGGTGGACCCGACTTCGTCCGGGCTGTTTCCCCTCTGCTTTTCGGCCAATTGCGCGATTTGACCTTGAATTGTCCATTTTGAAGGTCAAGGTCAGGTGGACACGATTTGACCCGTCCAAAACACTGCCCGGACAAAAGTACCCGACAAAAGTACCCGTCGAAATCCATCCGGTTTTACCCGATTTGACCTCGAATTGATCATTTTGAAGGTCAAGGTCAGGTCGGGGTCACGACTCAACCCGTCCAAAACATTCAGTGGACAAAATTAACCCTACGTATCAAATTTCGTCGAAATCCAATCAAAATTCGCGATTTGACCTTGAATTGACCCGATTTCAAGGTCAATGTCACGTCGCACGGGCAAACGATAGGCTTACGACACTCCCCATACGAAAGTATCCACAGACACTAATTTTCATCGAAATCCCGTGATACTCGGGCGTTCGACCTTGAAATGACCCGATTTCAAGGTCAAGGTCACGTCGCACGGGAAAATTAATAGGCTCATGCCACTCCCCGGCCGAAAGTACCCCCACATACCAAGTTTCATCGAAATCGGCTCGGCCGTTTTCGAGTCCATCGCGAACACACACACACAGACAGACAGATCTTCAAAAATATATAATCGACTAGCCGATGAGCCCGAAGTTATCCGGGCTATTCAAAAACCAAATTTCAATTCGATAGCTCTACCCAGCCCGACGTTGTCCGGGCTATTCAAAAACCAAATTTCAAGTCGATAGCTCTACCCGTTTCCGAGATCTGGTCTGCGTATGCGCGAAGCTGGTGTCGCACGGGCTCGGCGACCCGATAAAATTCGTATCCGGGGCAAGGTACATTCACATACCAAATTTCAAGTCGATAGCTCCACCCGTTTCCGAGATCTCGTCTGCGCATGCGCGAAACTGGCGTCGCACGGGCTCGGCGACCCGATAAAATTCGTATCCGGGGCAAGGTACATTCACATACCAAATTTCAAGTCGATAGCTCCACCCGTTTCCAAGATCTCGTCTGCGCATGCGCGAAGCGGGCGCCGCACGGGCTCGCCAATACGACAACGTCGACCGCCTGGTCAAACTACACACACGTACCAAGTTTCGTCCCGATCGGTCGAGAATCGTAGATTTGCATCAATGACATACAAACATACAGACAAACAGACAGATGTCTTCAAAATATATATGAGAACGCAAATTTCAAGTCGATAGCTCCACCCGTTTCCGAGATCTCGTCTGCGCATGCGCGAAGCTGGCGTCGCACGGGCTCGACGACCTGATAAAATTCGTATCCGGGGCAAGATACATTCACATACCAAATTTCAAGTCGATAGCTTCACCCGTTTCCGAGATCTGGTCTGCGCATGCGCGAAGCTGGCGTCGCACGGGCTCGGCGACCCGATAACATTCGTATCCGGGGCAAGATACATTCACATACCAAATTTCAAGTCGATAGCTCCATCCGTTTCCAAGATCTCGTCTGCGCATGCGCGAAGCGGGCGCCGCACGGGCTCGCCAATACGACAACGTCCACCGCCTGGTCAAACTACACACACGTACCAAGTTACCACCCGATCGGTCGAGAATCGTAGATTTGTATCAATGACAGACAAACATACAGACAGACAGACAGACACACAGAGGTCTTCAAAATATATATGAGATATCTGATTTTGTGACGTCACCAATTATTATCCAATACGACGCAGCTGTTTTGAATTTCGCGAGCGCATTTGTCGCACAGCAGATCGGTGGCTTAAATCATTAATGTCGTAATCGGAAAATCGTGTTACTGTGTCTTTCGATTACTGGTATTGCAAACGAGAATTATGAACATTGAATTACAATGTAAGTTCATTCGTAGCGTTAGTTTACCTTTTGTTGAGAAAATAAGTCACAATAAATAACAACACTATAGTAATTACAGTCTGCACATACCGGGGCGAGTGAAAAGTGATCGAAATTCCTAATGTGAAATATAATAAGAATGTCATCACTAATTTACCGTTCTACTGTGCGAAGGTGGGCATTTAATATACAGCACCTGGTACGGTGCGGTACTGTGCGAAACGAAATAACATATATTCAATCAGGAATTAATTGTCATCATAAGACTATATAGTACACACATGCATGTGATAATCCATAAATATACTATTTTATGGAATCGAAAGGAACACATAATTATGAACAAAGCAGAAGATACATTCAGGCGAACTCGGTCAATGAGGAAAGTTACACGATGACGTTGTTCTTTGATTTTCGTTGAAATCGACACGGTGACACATTTGAATGACATGAACAGCTATGAAATGGACACGCTTCTCGGTATAGTATCTCCGCCGCAGTGCTCATCCAGAGTCAAGAAAAGAAATAAATTGGTTAAATTCATTAAAGATGTTCTCGTTCCCCTCTCGACAAGGTATAGCTATTTTCACTTTGATGTTGGTACTAGTAGTTTATAACCATGAATAGTCTAGCTGTCGATCAAGACTACCCGGAAGTACGATTTGCCTAATTTATACTCGAAATTACGATTGGGTCGAGTGAAAATATATATGTATATGGATATACATATTCCTTATGTATATTTTCAGTATATACTTTACTTATCGTCCTATAGGATTTATGTTCCATAAACGATAGTCAAGTCGTTAAGCGTTTGATAATCAGCGTTTATTTACGATCATGTTGGTGGTTAAATCGTCAATATCGGTCCATGCATTGTAAACCAATAAGCCATATAGGTATGCTATCGCCTTCTGCAATGTGGCATATTCAATGTCGTCTTATGCGCGGAATTTACTCGCGATGTTCATTTCATAACGGTTTTCCCCGAAAGCTATTGGGAAGTTGTCGATTTCATTAAATGTACATTCATGTGTGTCAGTGCTCCAAAGTACATGGCGATCCTCACACAAAATAATTCTATGATCACATTGCAGACATCGCGGAGCGGTCTGATATCATCGATAAGCATACAGTACCATTCATTGGCTTGCGACAAACGTATGCATTGTCCACCAGCAAACATTTATAACCAACCAACCTCAAGGGATCCACTCTTTCAATCTTGCACCATAATGTCGACATGAACATATTGAATCACCGAGATGTTTCGATGTAAAAAGTACACAATAACGCTTGTCCGATAAAAGTATCAACTTAAAAGTTCGAATATTAGTGTTCACTAAATATATGCAAATTAGCAAAAACTGGTGTGTTTTGCGAATCCGTGGGGTATATAAGATCTATGATTTTAAGTACGTCGTAGTGATGTGAAATAAATGAGTTACCGCAGTGTGTGTTTGGAGGTATACTTGCAATATAACATCAGGCGGGCGACAAAAACAATGTCTATCGGCTCAGCGGGCGACAGTGTGATTTGTCGCCCGGCACGTGACAGGACATGGGCCAATCAGAAGGGTTGAAAATAGGGAGGATGGTAACAATGTATGTTGTTATCGTGTTTCATTTGGCTCTGTGGTATGAATTTGTCCTGTACGAAAGTGTTAGTACTGCTTCATGAAACAGATGAGTCGAGTCGAGTAGCATATAACACAAGTCCCACTTTACAAACTTTTGAAATTACTTACGAACGTTGAAATTACAAACTTGGGGAGTGATAGTACGGAACCAAGGGGAGCGTAATATCACTTCCCTAACACGTGTAATTGAGTAGCGGAGAACGTGGTCAGTAACATGAACGCTGGGAATCTACTAGTGTAAACGGCTATGTGTAAATTATCACTTCATGCCAAATCGAGTACTATGAACTCCGTTTCTCACAAATTAGGAATGTTGCCCAGTACTTGTCATGTAAAAGGAAATCGCTCCATCGCAATGCGATTGGATCTGAGAATTTCCTTTCTTCGGTTGTGAAAGCTTCGGATTGCACAAGGGGATTTTAATGTGTTTGACCCGTTTTTCGAGGATTGTCTAGTTCTTTCGTTTTTTTTTTTTGCGTTACCTTATTTGACCACGATTATAAAATTTGTCTATAAATGAGAACAATGAGAACTAAAACCACGGGCATGATAGAAGATCACCAGGGACGTTATCGTGGGTCCGGAGAATTGGTGTGGGGGTGTCTATCCACTCCAAAGTTGGTTGAAATTCGTAACTGTTGAAAATTTCTGACGACCCGACATAACATAAGTTGGAAATTTAACAAAAAATATTATGTTGAAATTATTCTCATTGTTTGCTTTTCCATCCGTGCATTAATTAGTGTCAATTTTGTTGTTTTAGACCAACACTATAGCATGAACCTTTTCAATAGTTTAAAAGCTTTACGTATGGGAAAGTTCCAGCCCAAGAGTGGGGCTAACGGAATTCTACAAACGTGGGAGTTTGGTCTGCTTGAAGGGGAGGGACTCGGTGCAGTTGGAAATTTTATGCTGACCTTTCCCTACGGGGACCCTTTAGCCACGTACTAGCAACGGGCATTATTTCCGAAACTGGGAAATTATCTTTGAACCCAAAGGGTTGAATTTCTCGAATGATGACGCAAGATTCCCAATATGTTAGAAATGGACAATCCAACGAACCTACACCGGTTGAAACTTTTGTCTGATTGCTTTACTCCACAATTCGCTCATAAATCAGAAAAGCATGAACCGTGGGACTTTTGAAAGCATATCAGGATGAGACACACCTTCGTCATTACGGCCATGCATGACTTTTGCAACAGCAGTGTATACACTGCCGCAGCATCTCTGTGGATACACTTTGATTATAAAAGGGGACATGACAATCTGCGGGATGGGATGGGATATGGGACAAAACGACAATCTGCGGGACAGAATTTCAAATTGCGTGGGACGGCCGATATCTCGAGGAATACAGGGCGTAGGGGGCTCACGTTGGTGTCTAAGGAAAGGCCCATATTCGCCCTATCCACACATATTAACCCCGCCACTGACCGGACACCAGAAGTTGCATTATTTGATCGAAAACTGACCTAACATGGGGTGAAATTTGGGATAGCATGGCAATCTGCGGGACGGGATTTTCAAATTGCGTGGGACGGCCGATATCTCGAGGAATACAGCGCGTATAGGGCTCATTTTGGTGTCTAACGAAAGGCCGATATTCGCCCTACCCCGCCACTGAACGGACACAGGAAGTTGAATTATTTGGTCGAAAACTGACCTAACATAAAATGCCACAAACACGAAAAACTGCGTTCGACATTAATGTTTAGAATTTAGATTTCTCGACGAATACGCTAGCAAACACCAAGTTTTAGGTATCAAATAACGCAGTGGAATACTGTGCACTCGTTTTAGCTACAATATGGCTGTTTTAGTGCGAATACTGTAATGGCGAAACGCAAACAAGCGCCGATAAAACAGCTAAAAATAGACTCGATGTTTACATTTACACGATCGATTTCATCTGGTATATTCAATATAATGGGGCGTATAGTATATCAAAATGTAGGATTAGACACAGGGAATGTTTTTTTTCAAATGGGTCCACCACGCGGTGAAATTGTTGCAGAAATTCGCTCCAAAATATTCGCACTTCAGTTGTGACTAAAAGCCCATATGCCGGAGCCCGGCGACTAAAAGCCAAGTTACAAAATAGATTAACTGGTTTGAACGCACGAATATGTCAATGGTCAGACTGTTGGAAATAATACCCAATTTTTTTATGGACTTATATATACTTACGTGTGACACTCGAATTTTAATTAAATCCATGATTGTGTAGTCTTTCGTATATCACGAACACTGCGCGCACACATTTTATTGGAATACATGCCATCTTTGCCTTGTGTTTTGTTTAGTTTAGTTTTTTTGGCGGCCAAAGATGAGATGTGTTCGCACCACACTGTGCTAAGGCCAATGAAATCACTGAATTTCAGATTATCAGCTTAACCGCATTATTTCATCAGGATCTGAAGCAAATTAATGAACACCATAAACAATAAAAAATTAACACAGCTCTTCGTGCGGGATAATCTTTAAAGTCAGTGACACCTCAGTTATCCTGACAGACTGTACAAACATATTAATAATGGGGCATTATGCATCAGGAATATTTTTGTTAATTGGAATTGTCAAATCTAACATGCATGTTGTGGCTTCTAAGTAAACAAATTACCAGTTTTTTTAATGGAGGCACGATGTTAAAGGACTCTTAGTTGCAATTAAGACCCTCGCAATAAATGCTTCAACAAACGCTCTTTATTGACTACCCTATACATGTTCTATGTATACTATAGGGCGACTGTATATACACAGACGGTATAGATAACTTTTAAGAGTGTTAACAATATTTTATTAGAACGAAAAAACAGAACGTCAGATTTACAATGTATACATAGAAAAATCTGGTTGTGTGTCCATCCGATCAGGAGAGGCATATCATTAGAGGTATGTAAATTCATTGGAGGTATGGACATTTGTCCACCATTTATCGCGCATGGTAATTATTAACAGACATGAACTTTCGATCCGATCAGGAGGAGCATATTAGTCCAGGAGATATTGATCGACCTCTGCACCCCCCCCCCAGGACTCAACTTCGCCCCATTAATTTTCTTTCTTAATGTCTCCTCTAATTTTTTTCGGTTGTTATCAAGAAAAAAAAAGTGGCCGCAGGTTGTATATTAGCATAACGAATCGAGCGGAAAACAAGAGCGCATGTTATTACATCTTTACTATAACGGCGACCAAAGAGACCTGGTGCATATACAAAATGGCCGACATAATGGACGCCATTTTGTCTGGAGTCTTCTGCCATTTTTTTTTCTTGTTAATAACTGAAAAAATTAGAGGAGATATTAAGAAATGGTGAACATTTGCCCACCATTTATCGCGCATGTTCGTTATGATAATTATCAACAGACATGAACGTTCGGTGAAAAACCGTGAAATCTATAGCTGAAATGAAGTTGCAATTTATTTTGACTGCGGTTACCAACGAGACACAATTATCCCTCTTGTTACGCTCCGAACGTTTTAATACTCTTTAAACTTAACCTGTAAGACAAAATCTAAATAAGAGTGATATTAATTGTCACATGTTCTCGAGTCATATCTACTATTTTATACCCCGGTATCTGTATAACATTTGCTACAAATTAATAGACCATCTTTAGACGTAATACCAAGAAATGACCCCCCCCCCCCCAGTGTAACGTGCTATATATTTGACTTTGTCAGTAGTAGAATACAGTCAAAACCATATCACTTATATACTTCCATCAGGCCCCATTCGGACGATGTCCGCATATATTACCGTGTATTAGCTATGGACGGGAAAACTGCCGGACGGATTGAGCCCAAACTTCCTATCTAAGGGTAAGATCTCAGATGAAGTGTCATCGCACCGCTTCTGAGAACGTCAGAACACTCCTTCTCCATTCCCCCGCCACCGCAATGGAAATTCATGGGTTAATCGCGTGATAGTTAAAGAGCCTTCGTATCCAGAGTGCCGTTGATAAAGAGCGTATCTGTCCAGTAATGAGCGTGTTGTGTCTGTGTCCAGACATAAGCGTGTTGTGTGATTCTTATTGTTGCGCTTGCGCCCGTACTTAGGGGTCCTTAGGAATGGGGGGGGGGGGCGGGTCATCGGGTCAGTTTTTCCGCCCGATGTGACCTTCACCTTGAAACGGGTAGGCCTACCCACAAATGATCTAATATATATTTTGGGACTTCGGTCTGTTTGTTTGTCTGTTAGCTATGGCCGGGAAAACTGCTGGACGGATTTCGACGAAATTTTATACCTACGGGTAATTTTGTCCGGGTAGTGTTTTGGACGGGCCTTACCTTATTCTTCAGAATGGTCAATTCAAGGTAAAATCTGGTAAACTGACTGATTTCGACGAAATTTGATACCTTTTGGTACTTTGGACGGGGAGTGTTTTGGACGGGTCAAATAGTGACTCCGACCCGACCTTGACCTTCAAAATGATCAATTCAAGGTCAAAGCCCGGACGAAGTCGGGTCACCTGCTAGTTTGATATAAATAGAACAAATCAGGAACAATATGAACATGTATAAATATAATATTGTTGCGCCCGATCGCTTGTTATTAAGTTATGACGTATTTGTATGATCTGCCGTTTTTGGGCATATAGTTTTTGTTTTAAATTCCGACCCTTGATACATAAATGAACTCTAAAACTACTTATACATAAATGTTAAATTTCTCGTTTCAGCAGGGGGGGGGGGGGGGGTGAAAAAAATTTCCGGCACGTATGCCGGGGTGGGTGGGTGGTCAAAGCCACCAACAAGCAATTTTTTCCGCAACTAAAAAAAAAAATTCCTGCTTGTTTTTTAGTGTTTTGGCAATGAGTTGGGCTTCAAACCCACTTTGAATGAGAGAAATAATGCAATTCTAACTGTAAACTGACTGCAGGCAGTTATCGTGTTTTGTTTTGTTGCAAATTTTGAAATCCAAGATGGCCACTGGCAGCCATGTTTTTTTGGCCGAATGACCTCAAAATGACTCATTCCTATTTACATGTCCATGTTAACATCCATGATAAATAGTATGCACAGAAATTCATATACAGCTGTTTACAGTGAATTTCCCCCCGCAAATCTCTGTTTTAGTGTTAAAAGGGGGGGTGGGTGTCAAAAAATGGTCGGAAAAAACTGCCGAAAACGGAACAAAAATTGGCGGTGGGGGTGGGTGGGTACAAAAAATGATCGAAAGGGGAAAAATGCCATACGTGCCTGAATTTTATTTTCGACCCCCCCCCCCCTGGTTTCAGAACGTGGAAATGCCAGGAGATACTATGGTTCAGATCAGTGCACGTAAGTGCTTAGAAGCCGGATTCATATTTTACATGAATGAATGCTTTATTGCGAAGACCCAAATTAATGAGTAACATGCAAAACATATATACAATATTTTATATACAATATAATTATACATGATGAAAATGAGACCCCTCCCTACAAACGTGTGGTTTGTTCTTCTTTTTTTCCCCTTGTTCCTTATTTTGTTCTTTGAAAAATCGTGTAATCACATTCTTCCTTATGTTTTCAATGTCATTTTGATTATCAGTTTGAATTATTGACCATGCAATGAGCTAATTCAGCTGCCTTCCACAAGGTATATAATTAATTGAAATTAAGAAACTTCTCTAAAGGCAATTTTTAGGAAAATAGAGAGTTGTTTCAAACGAGAGATATTTTCTATTGACAAGAGTCCATGAAACTTTTCGCGCGAAGGATTTTCCCAGTAATATTTTGGGATATAGCGCTCTCGTAGACATTTATATTTGCCACAGACGAGTACAAAATGATACTCGTCTCCGATTGTGTCAGATTTACATGTATCGCACATCTTACTCTCTGTTTTATGCCATCGCGCTTTTTCGATTGGTAATCTATGGTTTGATGTTCTGATTTTCACTAATGATGCTGTCAGGTGTTTTGGGAGATATAACAAATATCGGCATATACCAGAATGAGATTTTATATTACTGTACATAATTGCTCTGGATGAATCTGAGTTTTTAATATCACTGAATGTTTGTGTCCAGTGTTGTTCGATCATGCTTGATTTACAATTTCGGATTTCAGATTTCGTAAGAGAGGATTGGGTTTCCCAATTAGATGTTAGTCCTACTTTGCACAGAGATTCCTTCACGATATTCAACCATTTGAATTCAGCCGACTGGCTTGGTTTGTTGTCATATACAAGTCTCAAAATAAGGTGTATGTTTTTTGCGAGTTCAGATCAATCTGCGGATACCAACTTTGACCAATATGACAACAGTCTGCATTTAATTTCAATTATGAGTGGGTGCCTACCAAGTTCCCCATATACCATGTAGTTTGGTGTACTAGATTTCATTCCTAATAATATTTTGCAAAATTTCATATGTAATGTTTCAAGTCTCTGGATTTTTTCTGTAATCCATATTTCACTACCGTATAGGATTACCGGTGCTACTATGCTATCAAACAGCTTAAGCATCAAATCGGGTGGTAAAGAGAGATGTCTAACTTTATTTAACAGTCCGTACATGGCACGTGTGGCCAGATTAAATGTGCGCTTTATGGTGCTACAAAATCTGCCAGTATAGAAAAATTCTACACCTAGGTAAATAAATTCCTTAACGACTTGGAGTTCAACCCCCCTGTATATGAATATTGGTATGCATTTAGGTAATTTTTTACAGAATATCATTATTTTCGTCTTTTTTGTGTTCACCTGGAGCTTCCACGCATCCGCATAATCTGCGAAAGCCTGTAACGCTCGATGCATTTCATCTTCGCTTTCACTAAGTATAACTGTATCATCAGCATAAAACATACAAAACAGTCGTATATATATACCCGCATTGTCCATAAATATATCGTCAAGAAAATCGAGGCTTTTGATAGCACAATCGTTCATGAACGACGTTAGATCGTCAATGTAGATGGAAAATAATAACGGTGACATAATTTCACCTTGAAATAATCCTACAAAACTAGGAAAGAAGTCCGTTTTGGTTCCATCAGATTTAACACATAATTTGATTTTGCTGTACATGTTTCTTATAAGTCTCAATATTTTCCCATTAATACCGCTTTGAATTAGCTTAAACCATAAGCCTTCTCGCCATACTAAATCAAAAGCCTTGCGAAAGTCGATAAATGCACAAAATAACTTTCGACCAGACGACAGGTATAAATTTATAATACTATGTAATACAAATATATTGTCAATTGTAGAATGGCAACTTCTGAAACCAGTCTGGAATTTACTTATCGTCTCATTGTCATCCGAGTACGAAACTAATCTAGCATTCAAAATAGTAGTAAAAACTTTTGATAGACAACTAAGTAATGTTATTCCACGATACGAATCCGGACTTCCCGGTTCACCCGATTTTTTGTATATCGGTTTGACCATTCCAATCGCCCAATCTGTCGGAAATATACCTGAATTTAATATCACATTGAAATATTTAGTATACAATGGCAACAACTGGTCTAAAGACGACTTTATATACTCGTTAAGAACCATATCGGATCCCGGCGCTTTATTATTCCGAGCTTTAATTATTGCCCTTCGTACCTCTTCATCAGTTATCGAGTCATTGAGGTAAGTCGAGTTTGATAAATCAATTTCAGAATCAACACGTCTGCTCAAATAATCGTCACTGTGTTCTGAGGCATGTATTTTTTTGAAATGATCATGAAACACATTTGGGGGCACCTGACATTGTTTGTGACTATCATTTGCGTTGGCGCCAGAACTCGAAAGTCTATTGAGTTCTTTCCAAAACTCCTTCGGCGAAGACTTATTGAATCTTTTGAGTTCGTCGACATTGGATGCGTTCTTATTTTTGATTTTGCTATCCATCAGTTTCCGATAATGTATGGCCGACTCATTCATTAGAAGTTTATTTTCAAGCGTTTTTGTCCCGATTATATTCGGATTTTTTTATATGAAATTTCTTACGAGCGTCGCGGCAATCCGTATCAAACCAAGGTTTATGACGCGATTTGTTATTTCCCTTCTTTCGTTTAACACCAAAAGTTTTCATTGCTGCGGATACAAGCATGTCAGAAATGTCACGGCTCACATTGTCAATGTCCGAAGATGTGGTGTTCCCTTCTATAAAATTGAGGCATTCCAGAATGTTTTTAGATCTCGTGTAATCGATGTTAGTTTGATACTCTACATTTTTTTCTGGGTCCCACCGTCTGATTTCTACCTGTTCTGGTAAGGATTCTGTTTCTGATAAGCAGTTGGTATGTTGTGTCATCACGTTAGTGCCAAAGTTTAATTCGATATGTAGCCCAGAATGAACATCACTCCAAAATGGTGAAAAGGGGTTCACACGGAAGTTCTTGATTAATCTGAGAATACTTATATTCCCGATCATATAGTCGATTACACTACAGTCATTGGATGTTAATTTTCCATTATTTTTATCTTCACCAAATCGTCCGTTAATTATGCATAAATCCATGATTCCGCATAAATTTAAAAGTTTATATCCATAACTATTGACCCGGCCCCTATCTTCGGAATATCGTTTAGGTACTTCATAAGCCCAAATGTCTCTTTCCTTCTGGGTTATAAAATCAGATGGGTACCCCATAATTTCCAATGTATTAATAATGTCCTGGGTCGGGTACCTTTCTGTCTCGTCAATATTGCTTGTCCTAGAATTGAAATCTCCTACTAGAAGTATAGGCTCATCGTGCCGTCTTATCTCTCTAATCTCCCCCTCCAAATCTGTTGACCAATCAGCATTCGCATATCTAGTGCCCGCATATCTAATGAACGGAACACTCTCCTGTGTCAACATGCCATTCCATCCAAGTTTATCGTCAGAATGGAAGGGTTGTAGATGTAGTCATATATACCATAGCTGAGTCACAGATGGGATGATGGTATTCATGCGTGTGTACCAAGTACTGTGCCCGGCCATATAAATACCATTACGCATGGGGGGGGGGGGGCGTAACAACACTTTCTAGCAAATACAAAAGCTGTCTCCATAAAATCCTTGGTTCATGAAAAGAACAATCGTAATGTCTGCAACGCTTTCTATTGTACACTTTGCACCGCCTCATCAACTAAAATAAACATACATATATGACCATATACTAGTATGAAAACTCCAAACTTTATTTAAATCAAATACACGACATCGTTCTTGTAGAGCGACATGCATTGACAACACTGGGCATAAAATCCAAATATGCTTTGTTAAATTTTATTAAATGAAATCAGTGATGACTTTGGCATATTGATGCACTTAAAACTGATTGTATTTACTAATTTTATTTACTTTATTGATACACGCTACCAGCATATAACAATTATCTAGTTTCATTATATCACATCTTCTGAGTGCTGAGACATATTTGATTTATAATTCCGTTTCTATGTTGGACACTACCATAATTTAAAATTTCGACTATATATGATTGTATGCACCATTTACCACACATTTTTTTCCTTCCTGCTTCATTGTTTTTCCTACCTACTCCATGATCTTCTCAATCACACCCAACCCTTCTCACCCCTGCACTCGCTTAACCTACTTCACAAAAAAACATAACTATATACAAATCCCCGCTTTCTTTACCATGCAGCTCTCTCTATTGACACTCGGGGTAACATTTCTAGAGGAAAGGATTTTTATAAAAGCCATAGGCTTATTGCTTGTTATCATATCGCCATTTGAACTATTTGTTATTTTTCTATGTATACATTGTAAATGTGACGTTCTGTTTTTTCGTTCTAATAAAATATTGTTAACACTCTTAAAAGTTATCTATACCGCCTGTGTATATACAGTCGCCCTATAGTATACATAGAACATGTATAGGGTAGTCAATAAAGAGCGTTTGTTGAAGCATTTATTGCGAGGGTCTTAATTGCAACTAAGAGTCCTTTAACATCATGCCTCCATTTAAAAAACTGGTAATTTGTTTACTTAGAAGCCACAACATGCATGTTAGATTTGACAATTCCAATTAACAAAAATATTCCTGATGCATAATGCCCCATTATCAATATGTTTATACAGTCTGTCAGGATGACTGAGGTGTCACTGGCTTTAAAGATTATCCCGCACGAAGAGCTGTGTTAATTTTCTATTGTTTATGGTGTTCATTAATTTGCTTCAGATCCTGATGAAATAATGCGGTTAAGCTGATAATCTGAAATTCAGTGATTTCATTGGCCTTAGCACAGTGTGGTGCGAACACATCTCATCTTTGGCCGCCAAAAAAACTAAACTAAACAAAACATAAGGCAAAGATGGCATGTATTCCAATAAAATGTGTGCGCGCAGTGTTCGTGATATACGAGAGACTACACAATCATGGATTTAATTAAAATTCGAGTGTCACACGCAAGTGTTTATATAAGTCTATAAACAAATTTTGGATATTATTTCCAACAGTCTGACCATTGACATATTCATGCGTTCAAACCAGTTAATCTATTTTGTAACTTGGCTTTTAGTCGCCGGGCTCCGGCATCTGGGCTTTTAGTCACAACTGAAGTGCGAATATTTTGGAGCGAATTTCTGCAACAATTTCACCGCGTAGTGGACCCATTTGGAAAAAAATACATTCCCTATGTCTAATCCTACATTTTGATATACTATACGCCCCATTATATTGAATATACCAGCTGAAATTGATCGTGTAAATGTAAACATCGAGTCAATTTTTAGCTGTTTTATCGGCGCTTGTTTGTGTTTCGCCATTACATTATTCGCACTAAAACAGCCATATTGTAGCTAAAAACGAGTGCACAGTATTCCACTGCGTTATTTGATACCTAAAACTTGGTGTTTGCTAGCGTATTCGTCGAGAAATCTAAATTTTAAACATTAATGTCGAACGCAGTTTTTCGTGTTTGTGGCATTTTATGTTAGGTCAGTTTTCGACCGAATAATGCAACTTCCAGTGTCCGTTCAGTGGCGGGGTTAAAATGTGTGGATAGGGCGAATATCGGCCTTTCGTTAGACACCAAAATGAGCCCTATACGCGCTGTATTCCTCGAGATATCGGCCGTCCCACGCAATTTGAAAATCCCGTCCCGCAGATTGCCATGCTATCCCAAATTTCACCCCATGTTAGGTCAGTTTTCGTCAAATAATGCAACTTCTGGTGTCCTGTCAGTGGCGGGGTTAATGTGTGTGGATAGGGCGAATGTGGGCCTTTCATTAAACACCAACGTGAGCCCCCTACGCCCTGTATTCCTCGAGATATCGGCCGTCCCACGCAATTTGAAATTCTGTCCCGCAGATTGTCGTTTTGTCCCATATCCCATCCCATCCCGCAGATTGTCATGTCCCTATAAAAGGCAACTTCTGTTTATGAACCCCGCCAGAATGTCTATTTACACACGACCGTGCATTATTTGGGTAAATCACCCTAACATAACATGCCATTTCGTTCCGGTGAAAATTAGCGAAATACACGCAGCTATAATCATATACATCACATTATACACGTGTCTCACAGCGGTGAAAATCAATAATTCAACCTCGTACACTTTTAACGCAATACCATTCCCCCTCCAAGGTTGTGTTATGTCTGTACTATCAACGTCCCTAAGTTGGTAAATTATCAGACCATCAAGCGACTTCTAGCTTTTTCCTAACGTAGATCATTCTACTGCTGTAGAATAACAACAGGGTGGAGTTTTTGAGCCCTCCATTCGCCCATAAAAGCAAGCAGTTCGCTCTCAAAATCGATCTATGTTAATAGCGACTCGCCGAGAAGATCGTATATAACTCATTTCACGTCGATATGTTGTAAACAAACAGAAATTGACCAGTGTTCAATTCCAATAATTCTAGCAAGTAATTTCCTAGGATACATCTAGTCGAATACTGTAGAACCCAAGTCCTGTTTTACATACTTAGGAAATTACTAAGGAGAGCTGAAATTACAAACTTAGGGAAATAGTAAGGACCCCAGGGTTAAGCATACACTGCCAAATATATTTTCTCAATTTGAGAAGAAAATAAACTTTAATTGAGTAATGTTCTAGGGAGAGCAGATGGAAAAAACATTTCAAACACTGTTTCCGGGACCAAGAAATCAAGAAAATCTCTTTTTCTCAGAAATTAAACTTTAATTTTCTTATGTAAGTTTTTATTTTCTTGTTTCAAGAAAGGTTTTATAAACTTCAATTTTCTGGGCAGAATAGCTAGAAATTGCAAGAGAGCAAGAAATCGTTTCTCAAATCTAGAACATGCAATATCTGGAGCTAGAAAATACTGTTTTTCTACAGAAGAAACTAATTTTCTAAAAAGTAAGGAATACATTTCCCAAGCGATCAGGGGGGGGGGGGGGGGGGGTCGGAAAAAAAATTCAGGCACGTATGGCATTTTTTCCCTTTCGATCATTTTTTGTACCCACCCACCCCCACCGCCAAATTTTTTTCCGTTTTCGGCAGTTTTTTCCGACCATTTATTGACACCCACCCCCCCTTTTAACACTAAAACAGAGATTTGCGGGGGGGGAAATTCACTGTAAACAGCTGTATATGAATTTCTGTGCATACTATTTATCATGGATGTTAACATGGACATGTAAATAGGAATGAGTAATTTTGAGGTCATTCAGCCAAAAAAACATGGCTGCCAGCGGCCATCTTGGATTTCAAAATTTGCAACAAAATACAACACGATAACTGCCTGCAGTCAGTTTACCAGTTAGAATTACATTATTTCTCACATTCAAACAGATTCAAAGTGGTTTTGAAGCCCAACTCATTGCCAAAACACTAAAAACAAGCAGGAATTTTTTTTTTTAGTTGCGGAAAAAATTGCTTGTTGGTGGCTTTGACCACCCACCCACCCCGGCATACGTGCCGGAAGAAATTTGTTCACCCCCCCCTGAAGCGATCAGAAATTTTATTCCAGAAATAACCAGAATGAAGTATTCCTAGAATGTTTTGATATAATAGGGTAGACCAAATAGGACTGCATTAAATCATACAAATTAATGCACTTGGTAAGTAAAAAATAAATTTCTTGTGTCCTCCTTTACTCTTTTCTAGACACCAGTTTGTACACATTCGAGTGAACATTAACATTCGTCAAATGGTCTCGTGGACCAAAGCATTGAAATATATGCAAGAGACGCATAGTAGTCATACAAGGCTATCTAAATTTATCAAGAATCAGAAAAGAGAAAGCAACCAAATGTGAATCTAAAGTTATTGCTACCAATGTCAAAAACGATAACTATTCTGAATGTAATATCCCAACAGCCTTCTAATTAAAACATTTCACAAAATGAATGTCGTCTATAAAATGGTAATCATAAAACGCCATACAAATCTCTAATATCGTTATCTTAATTAATGTTAGCTTTTTATTGTGTTTTGAAGCTTCAGATATCGATTATCCAACATTCGAAACCCGTATACTGACACTGATATTGGACTTTAACTGCAAATAGTATTTGAAGAAAACATATGACCTTCAGTGAGCTGTTACCTTAACATTCGACCATAAATGTTAACTTGTTTTATTGGCTTCCTATTTTTCAAAAATAAAATGCACAACTTTGTATGTGTGTGTTAAATACCGGATCACTTAGTGGTACGTCCAAGACTTTGAATGGTGCATGCAGGGTTCCCCCAAAACATTGAAAAATCACATTTCTTATTTGCCAGCCGATTTTTATAAAGTTATACTAGATAACCGTAAAATCAATCAATTAAGAACACTTGGAGAATTATTTTTGGGAAAGTATAACATACACTTAGAAACCTACCTCAAAATTTATCTTATCGTGGGGTACTGGTTTCAAGATATTTTCTCAAATACAGCCCATACTTATGAGTTAATATACCAGGCACCGAATCATGCAAGCTCGTGTTTTATGAATATCTCACATATTATGACATTTGGCAAGTGAATATAAATGTTTGAGACATAACAAATTGCAGTCATAAAGAGCGCATTAAAGAGCATTATTATTTTGTAATATAAGGGAAATTTAACAACATCGTACAGAAGCGTTCTTTGCATTTCTTGCTTACTGCATTGTCGCGGTCAATCATGGTAAAACATAGGTCACGTTATTATGGACACTTGTATTTTATTTCATTCTTGAGTAGTGGGTGAGAGCATGTACTGGTCGTTCGTGAACTCGTTTGGAATGTGAATTGTATACAATCGTGTTTTCACAGTGTGTTTATTCGCGACATATATAATGATGTTATCTGCACAGAATATGGTTGTCACTCGCACATAGTTACGCTAGTTCTTTCTGAATATGGCAACATATCACATGTGATCATGAGTAAATTACCTCTATTGCAGGTACCGGTACATATAACATACACATATTTATTAAAGGTACTCAATCCGATCAGACGCTCCTAAGTTACTATTTCTTTGGTTTCGGGGGTAAAAAATATTTGATTTGAGTCGACGAACCCCACCAATCAGAGTGATCAGATATCGATTTTTGAAATTTGTTATTTCAATTGTTTGTGGGCCAGAAACACGAGGTCAAACGGACGGTCTTGCAGATAAAGATGGATAACTCTAAAATCAAGTGGTAATAAGACCATCCATTTGAACACGTGTTTCTGACCCACAAACAATTGAAATAACAAACTTCAAAAATCGATATCCGATCACTCTGAGCTTTGATGGGTAGGTTCCTCGACTCGAATCGAATGTTTTTAATCCCCGAAGCCAAAGAGATAGTAATTTAGGAGCGTCTGGTCGGATAGGGTACCTTTAATTGTATTATATCATTCTTGGTATTATAATTCTGTCATAATAGCAGCAGGTTAACGCAACTTGATAATGTATATTAAGTTCTTTGTCAAACCATTTCCCCCAAATTGAAGGAGTCAAAATAAAGGAGACTGTTCATTTATATTAGTAATCACAGCAACGAAGTCCATGGATGCACAATAATTTTACCAGTATAAGTCATAATGGATCATTATAACTTGAACTTAGAGGTTTTAAAAATATTGTTTTCGAACCCAAAACCAACAAACAGAAAATCGATTTCTAAGAACAAAATATGGAAATGTGTACCGTACACTGTGAAGAATGATGAACAATAAAAATATATACATATTTATAATGACCAGCAACCTCATAAAAACTGTTTGCTGTGCATCTATTTTAATTGGGTCATATACTTGTAAGAACATATAAATTTTATCTATGGGTAGATTCAAAATGCTATCCCCAACAGTATGGTAATAGGACGCATGTACGCCAATAATAATAATAATAATAATAATCTCATATATATTTTGAAGACCTCTGTCTGTATGTATGTTTGTTTGTTTGTCTGTCTGTCATTTATACAAATCTACGATTCTCGACCGATCGGGACGAAACTTGGTACATGTGTGTAGTTTGACCAGGCGGTGAACGTTGTCGTATTGGCGAGCCCGTGCGGTGCCCGCTTCGCGCATGCGCAGACGAGATCTCGGAAACGGGTGGAGCTATCGACTTGAAATATGCTATGTGAATGTATCTTGCCCCGGATACGAATTTTATCGGGTCGCCGAGCCCGTGCGACACCAGCTTCGCGCATGCGCAGACGAGATATCGGAAACGGGTGGAGCTATCGACTTGAAATTTGCTATGTGAATGTATCTTGCCCCGGATACGAATTTTATCGGGTCGCCGAGCCCGTGCGACGCCAGCTTCGCGCATGCGCAGACCAGATCTCGGAAACGGGTAGAGCTATCGACTTGAAATTTGGTTTTTGAATAGCCCGGACAACGTCGGGCTGGGTAGAGCTATCGACTTGAAATTTGGTTTTTGAATAGCCCGGACAACGTCGGGCTCATCGGCTAGTCTCATATATATTTTGAAGACCTCTGTCTGTCTGTATGTTTGTCTGTCTGTTTGTTTGTCATTGATACAAATCTACGATTCTCGACCGATTGGGACGAAACTTGGTACGTGTGTGTAGTTTGACCAGGCGGTGGACGTTGTCGTATTGGCGAGCTCGTGCGACGCCCGTGCAGCGCATGCGCAGACGAGATCTCGGAAACGGGTGGAGCTATCGACTTGAAATTTGCTATGTGAATGTATCTTGCCCCGAATGCGAATTTTATCGGGTCGCCGAGCCCGTGCGGCGCCAGCTTCGCGCATGCGCAGACGAGATCTCGGAAACGGGTGGAGCTATCGACTTGAAATTTGCTATGCGAATGTATCTTGCCCCGGATACGAATTTGATCGGGTCGCCGAGCGCGTGCGACCCCAGCTTCGCGCATGCGCAGACGAGATCTCGGAAACGGGTGGAGCTGTCGACTTGAAATTTGCTATGTGAATGTATCTTGCCCCGGATACGAATTTTATCGGGTCGCCGAGCCCGTGCGACGCCAGCTTTGCGCATGCGCAGACCAGATCTCGGAAACGGGTGGAGCTATCGACTTGAAATTTGGTTTTTGAGTAGCCCGGACAACGTCGGGCTCATCGGCTAGTCTCATATATATTTTGAAGACCTCTGTCTGTATGTTTGTTTGTCTGTCTGTATGTTTGTCATTTATACAAATCTACGATTCTCGACCGATCGGGACGAAACTTGGTACGTGTGTGTAGTTTGACCAGGCGGTCGACGTTGTCGTATTGGCGAGCCCGTGCGGCGCCCGCTTCGCGCATGCGCAGACGAAATCTCGGAAACGGGTGGAGCTATCGACTTGAAATTTGCTATGTGAATGTATCTAGCCCCGGATACGAATTTTATCGGGTTGCCGAGTCCGTGCGACGCCAGCTTCGCGCATGCGCAGACGAGATCTCGGAAACGGGTGGAGCTATCGACTTGAAATTTGCTATGTGAATGTATCTAGCCCCGGATACGAATTTTATCGGGTCGCCGAGCCCGTGCGACGCCAGCTTCGCGCATGCGCAGACGAGATCTCGGAAACGGGTGGAGCTATCGACTTGAAATTTGCTATGTGACTGTATCTTGCACCGGATACGAATTTTATCGGGTCGCCGAGCCCGTGCGACGCCAGCTTCGCGCATGCGCAGACCAGATCTCGGAAACGGGTAGAGCTATCGACTTGAAATTTACTATGTGAATGTATCTTCCCCCGGATACGAATTTTATCGGGTCGCCGAGCCCGTGCGACGCAAGCTTCACGCATGCGCAGACCAGATCTCGGAAACGGGTGGAGCTATCGACTTGAGTTTGGTTTTTGAATAGCCCGGACAACGTCGGGCTCATCGGCTAGTAATATATATTTAACAACAGTTGAGCATCGATGTTTTTATTTATTTCCAGATATTCTCGTAGATCAGTTCAGTTGAAGTGATTTAAAGTTATCGCCCTGGGATTACTCAAGTACACAATTTAAAATCCATATCTCATGTAAAACATCCGCTTTGCGAAAACGACCGAGATGTTGCTATGAAAAATCCGTTTATCAACTATGCATCAAATCGGTCGACGCTTGTTCAAGTTATATATCGAGATCACGACATTAAGTTTTTTTAAATAGACAATGGGCCTTTTGTTTCTGTTTGATTGCTTTGAAAAATTCGACTGACTGAATACTGGGAAAGGATAGTTGAATACTATTTCAATAGAACAAAAACATTATATGTAAGACAGACGTAGAGAGAGAGATAATATAGAGTGAAAGACAAGGTATATAGATGGAGAATGGAGAGAGAGCGCGGGAAAGATGCTTCTTTTATATTTATATTTTGTCTGATAGATATATAAAGTTATTGTTATTAATTTCGGCGTAATGGTTGCGTGTTCGGTCAATGGATATGGATTTTGAATGGTATAAGTGATTAATCCTCAAGAGGAATGAGATTGTATTACTTGTTGTGCTTATCAAATAAGCGCATCTGCAGCCATAAACTATTATATTGGTGTTAGGGTCCTTCTTCATAAAATGTTGGTACGTGTGTAAGAAACAAGTATATTATAACGGTATATTTTGAAGGGGGGGGGGGGGTACTTGTTTGTCCGAAAATGTAGTCTCAAGAGTTCCGAAATATATCAATGACCTATTTTATAAAAACTGAGAGATTCTTGGTAATTCTTCTGTTGTGGTTATTGAATAGTGCTGCTAACTTGTTAGCGTTTGGTATCCGGTAATAGTATGGTCCCAGGTATTGTACGCGTATGTCTTGGGCTTCAATACATTTAAGGATGACATGATACTCGTCGCCAATTTCTGAGTTGCAGAGGGCATATAATCTATCCGAATATGGGGCATTGGTCCACGTGCCATATTCTATTGGGAGTCTATGGTTCCTCGTTCGGAAGAGTTTTGTTATTGATAGGTAGCTTTCTCGTTCAAATGAGGTCTTGATAATACGATAAGAGGCGAATTTACTGGATGTTGCTAACGATTGTGCATGGCATGCTCATCGATACTCATTCTCATGATAGCATTATGTATTCAAGCAAGTGTACTAGTCATCATAATTATAAACCTGTGGATATATATACATAATCATAATATTTTATGAACATTGAAGTCACTTCCGACATATATATTAGCTTACCACTATCCGTTTTATGTTAATGTTCTAATTGGACGCTATGCCATTGGAAATGCATACATGGATGCTCATGCAGTGCCATATTCGTCAAATGTGTTATAGTTCATGAATAACTGGTTCGGACGTTAGAACGATCAACCAATTAGTTTGTAAAAGTGGTCAATATTAGCCAGTTTCTTTGCAAAAGACGTAAGCCTACATCCTTCTCGAAATTTGAATGCCACTGTGCGCAAATTTCACCGTTTAATCTTCTAGTCTATTCCAGACAAAGCAATTTTCCAAGTAGATCTGGAGAGCTTCTATGAGTACTATGGCCTTTCCTATAGAACGTTAATGTCAATAGAACGTTGTTTGATAAACCAACCGCTAATTATGGACCCCTCCAATTCTGATCTCTCACTATAATCCAGCGACAAAAAGGGCACCAGTCTCATAAGAGACATATACAACATCACAAAACAGCAGGTATGTCTTGGACAGTAAACGCCATTTGTGCTTGTCGTGTTTAGTAACTCATTCAACGTTTTTTAAAAATATTTTAGAGTTTGTGAGTTAGTCTTGGATCGAATGTTAGAATAATGAACCAATTAGTGTGTAAAAGTGGTCAATATCAGCCAGTTTCTTTGCAAAAGACATAAAGGCTTCATCCTTCTAGAAAATTGAATTGTCATTGTGTTTCGCAAATTTAACGGTTTATTGTTTTAGTTTATTCTAAGCAAAGTCATTATCAAGGTAGACCTGGAGATCTTCGAAAGGCATTATGGTATTTCCCATAGAAATTTAATTTCAATAGAACCTTGTTTGATAAACTAAAGGCTAATTTTGGACCCCTCTCCACATCTAACCTATCACGATAATCGAGCGACAACAAAAGGCCATCAACCTCATATGAGCGATCTACAACATCACAACACAACAGGTGTGTCTTGGAGATAGTAAGCGCCCTTTGTGTTTGTCGTGTCGAGTTATTCATTCAAAGTTTTTCAATTAAACATGCGACACTTGCCAGTCAATATAGGTGATCGTGAATATGTGGCAGTGAGGCTCAAGTTGCCTCTACTCCTATCGTTAAGGCTACATACACATACAGACAATACGTTCACAACTTAAAGTCTGCAAGTAACGGTATGACATGTAAGACTAAAACCGGACCATTGTCATGTGCAAATAAATTATAAGTACTTGTATTAGCGTGTGTACCCATCCCTTCTCACATCCCTGAATCGAACGGCAATTTGATGGAAACAATTTGATGGCGACAAAATGTTTTACCAAATGTTTGGTCGGTATCCGTGGTGCATGTCATATATATACCAGCCAGATAAACATCAAATACATACAACTGAGCTGTATTTGTTATGTGCTCCATTTTTTACGTATGCATATAAATTGTATATTAGCAGTTATTATGTATATATGCAAAATTATGATGTTGGGTTTTATGTTTGAACATATAGGCCGGAGTCATAATCTCCAATTTAAACCTCCGAGTTTAAACCTGGTTTAGACCTACATTGGTGGTCAAAGGGCGCATCTTGTCGTTCAGTTGTCATTTAATTGACAACTATATTCGGTGGTATGAACATGCAGTCAAACTACCTTGTTACCAATCGGAACAATATGCAGGCCGATAAAACGCTTATTGACACGCCATAAATTATCGCGAACGCGTGCAGGCTCTTGTGATGTATTCATTGAGAAACAAGTATCGCTCAAGGACCACTAATCCATTCTTATTCTGCGTTTAAACAAATCTGACAAAGGGCATGTCTCTCGACGCGAGTTTCACTTGCTGTTCACCACTTTGTTTGTGGTTTTCCGCAAGATGCTTTATCCGAAAAGACAAAAGTTGGTGTGTTTACATGTATGTTTATATAGACAGATTATGAGATCTGTCTATCTATCCGCCCGTCCGTTCGCAACTTTCCGTCCTAACCCCAGAACCGCTGTTGTGGGTTAAGTAACTAGACAGAACAAGTTGTAACGAACACATTTGTTTATTGTTTCGTGTCTATTGTTTGTGATTGAAGGATCGACTAATCTAATGTACAACATAAGAAACTCATTTGACATCCAAGTATTAAGAATAAAGTTATTCACCACCCCGCCAACCCACCAACCAATACATAATTTCAGATCGCAGATTTTTATTCGCAATTCAACTTCCAGTTCTATAAAATGATTGTTTATGAATGAAGGATCGTCTAATCAAATATAAAAATTAGAAACTTATCTACGTCCGAGTTTAAAGACTAATGTTATTCGCCACCCCAAGTTTGAAGAATAAAGTTATTCGCCACCCCACCCAATTCAGAAGATATTTGTTCGCAATTCCAGTTCTAAAAATGACTGTTTTTGATTGAAGGATTATCTAATCTTATGCACAAAATAACAAACTCATATGACATCAAAGTATTGAGAATAAAGTTAATCGATACCCCATCCCCCAGCCCACACCCAACCATCTTACATAATTTCTTATAGCATATTATTGTTCGTAATTCCACTTCCAGTTCTATAAAATGATTGTTTATGATTGAAGGCGTCTAATCTAATGCACAAATATATAAAATGACCATATATACGCGGAAGGATTCCCTTGTGACTGCCATGGTTCGAGTCACGCAGCCGATTTAGCAACAACAATTGCAATGTTGAGCTCCATGCACGACTTCAGCCCAATTATTCAAAAATTTGGAAAGGGTTATATGGTTGCGTCCCTGTCCTATGGACGCCCACCGAGTGGCACCGCATGAAAATGCAATGATTCCCGGGAGGCCGCCATGCTTCTAGCTACGTAATCATGTTTATGGGCTGCGAAACGGTTTTCAAAAGCATTTCTTTGTTTTTTGTAACATCTCACAGTCTGTTGTTGAAAATACGTATGAGTTTTATGTCCTGATGGATCTGGGGTTTCTCTATCCATATTGTCGATTTAATTGTTTAAATACCAGAGGAGCAGATGGTGGCGATTTTCGGCCATGTCTATATAGTGGTATAAACGATACGGCGTCACGATATCGGGAAGAGAAGTCCCAGAACCCAAAATACTGGCACGAAGAGATCAGCGAAACCCACTTGAAATTTTAAACGCTCTGTATAGTCACAACGACTATCGTCCCATTGGCTAAACCAGGGACTATAGCCTATAGTACATGTATGAGGCGGCGCGGCATTTCCAAATTAATTGTCAACACACCTCATCCCACCCGGACAACATCTTCATGTATACGGTATTTGTATTTGTTTATATCTGCATTAAGTATACACTAATACTATAAAACAAGTTGATTATACGGTGACAGTCTTGACTTCTTGTTTACATTCAGACAGGATGTCACCCGGAAAACTAGCAATTGATTTGTGCCTGATATTAAGCCAACTTAAGTCGGACAACGATTCCAACATTTATAATCAAAATATGCAATATATGTGTATAGTCATTCTCCAAGACAATGCCAATTTGTATTGTAATAGTTTTAAATCAATCGGATAGGAATTTCATGAAAGCATTGTCATTCTGTGTACGTGGCATCAATTATAAGACTGTAGCTAGATTTCAGCCTTGTCACTACATGCCCAGCGTTACCTATATCGATTGGCATGGCTGTGTCGCTCGTCAAAGTTTCAGCAGAAAGGGGATTGTGATGTTTAAATGTAAACCGTTGAAAGAAGCACTCAATGTGATAAATACAAAAGGCTTTCTACCACCCAAGGCGCACCTGTTATTCTGGAAATCCATATATTAATCTTATGAGACTGGTTGCATTTTGTGGTAACCAGCGAACAGAATTGGAGAGGTGATTAAGAATCACTCTTTAGATACTGACACACAATGTTCTGTTGAAATGAATCTCCTAATTGAAATACCGCTAGGTTTATCGACGCTCCGTGGGTCTACTTAGATAGATCTTGAAACTTATGATGCAGAATAGCTTTTACCTCGCTTTAACCCAATTGCAAATTAATTGATTAATCTTGGCATCTATCACAAAGAAATGGGTTCATCGTACGAACCATGACTAAAACGCACACTGCCATACATATTTAATAGAAAACATTTTTGAAATAGCATGATACATCCTAGGACCCAACTTTAGCCCGAGCCTGTGTACATATTCCGTCACTTTCCAGTCATTTTTTTAAATTTGGAACAGATATTAAACATCGTAGGAACCTGAAATCTGAGTTTGGTTGGAACCATTTTTGTCGAGTTCTTGCCATTTTTGCCGACTTTTCTAGCTCGTTAGCGCAATAACATGAACAAATATTACAGATTTTAACAATGTTTTGCGTAAGAGCTGTTTTAAAAAAATATCTTGAACGAGTTCGAAAACCAGACTTATCCGATCTTTTCTACCGCAGTTATGCCCCCTAGTTTGACGATTTTTCTTGATTTTCAACATTTGAGGTTTCCGGATGATGACATTTATTCCGGACATATCCAATCCTTCAGTTATCCACCGTGTCCATGGACATTGTGGTCGGTCGACCTTTTATTTAATATGATTTGCGACTGTCATATCAGTGTATCATTTCTAGATGAAGACAATCCAACTCGACCACCCATCGGACACTTGAATTATTCTAAACCACACAACTATCGGCCGCGCCGTATATATCAGTACCAGATTCCTAGATTATATCCACGGTTCCCACTCTACTTTCCCACCCATCGGAAACATGAATTATCAATAAAATGCTCTTCATTGTTCGGTCCACAAAATGTTGGGAGACAACGATACGATTAGGTGCCATTAACTTAGCAGGTATAATTCCATACGTTATGACGCATTAAGATGCGTCGACTAAGATTGTTACAAGTAACACCAGGGAGGTACAGCTTCACCTATGTAGCCTCTGATGTCTACATATATAGAGTACATACAGTTTGCATTGGTGTGTGGTACGGTATATATCATCTCATCCAAAACCAGCTAAATAATCTTTTAATTCTTATTTTTTTTAAAACACAGATTCACCCATATTAGCATTGCACTATATCAACCCAATTTATTGTGCTGTAATGCAGTTGAAGGTTGTTTGTGAGTTTGTGAGTAGCTTCATATCTGCACTTGCACAAGTTCCATGAATTCCGTTACTAGTTCCCACACCAATCCCAGTTTCTAGTTCCCAGTTCTCATAATATAATAATAATCGTTACTGAATCGCCCACATGTATGTATGCATAATCACAGCAGCTACGGTGCCATCCTTTCTGGATTCTTCTTTTGTCGTGACTAGTCCATCTAGAAATCACAAACTAGGTCACATACGCTCGTCCAGCTGTTCAAAATTGGGTGCATGGGTTCAACATAATGAAAAAATGTCAGTTTTCGTTGTTAAATCGCCTGCGTAGGCATAACCATAGCAACCACTAGGCTATTGTTCTGGATTCGTTTTGTGCCGCTACTAGTCCATCTCAAAAACAAAAAAACTAGGTCACAATTTACCTGTCCAGCTGTTCAAAAATTGGGTGTAAGTCGTGCGTGGAGGAAATTAACAATTTCTCGTTGCCAAATTCCAATATATTATGCATAATCACAGCAGCTAGGGGGCTATCCTTGTGTATTCTTGTGCTGCCACCAGTCCATCTAGAAATCACAAACTGGGTCACATACGCCCATCCAGCTGTTCAAAAAATCGCATATGTTCTGACAACACTATTGTTTGTAAAAGAGCAGACAAAGGAGGTGCAATGGTGATTATGGAAGCGACCGACTATGCCAACAAATCGGAAGATACACACTTGGACGATCGTTTTTACAAGAAACTTCATACAAATGAGGAGAAGTTTGTCACAAAGTTCTCTAAATGCCTATCTGATAAAGAAGCCGAATATCTCACAAAATTTGAGATGAAATGCAGCTCTTATGGATTACCCAAAATTCATAAAAGTCCCACAATCCAACAGGCAATTAAAGAACAGAATTCCGCGTACATCCGAGTGCCCAGGTGTGGATAATATGGTCACTGATGTTAGTCGGGAAAGTTTCTTTTGCGTGTATATACAGTTGGTGTTCGAGATAAATCAACCAGAATATCGCAAAATTTCACTGAGTGAACATTTGGATGAATGTGGAAAGAATCAATATTCGATCTTCCCATTCCAAAAATTGTTCTCAGCAAACAGAATACGCCGAACACGGAAGGAAGATTTCTACGTTGATCACTTCCGATGCAAGTTAAATGCGCCCAGGAAATGACGTTGCATAAAACTGGGTTATCTCCCTTGACACTATGACGTCATAATTCAATTTATCGTCTATTGAAAAGTGGCAATGCCACGAAAGGCCTTTAGACATTTTACTTCAATTAATTAATTTTCTATAGACATGTCTCATGTTATTCTTAGACCATATATATAACTGTGCACACGTTACTTTAAACTGTGAAATATATATATATTTGCCAATGTCTGTCTGTGTTCCATACAAATTTACAGGGACCATCTCGATAACAATAGAGAGGTCTATTTTTGGCACTTTTTTTTTTACAAGAAAGACAAGAAAACCATAGTCAGAAATGGTAACGCCACCAAGATTATAGTATTACATATAAATAGAAATTATAAAAAATACAATATTTTGATAACAATTGCGTTTAAACAAGTAATCCTTCAAATTATTACTAACAAAGCAAGTAAACGACTGTGGGGTCACTCAACAGATTATAAAGACTTGGACTTAGTATACTGTAAATACTAAACTTTAAATGAAATAATTAAAAGATAAAATTTAGCAAGTAGTAAAAGTTAATTTTCTCATTTTATTTTTTTTTGGGTTAAATAAAGCAATAATTTAAATGTAACATTTGGTTTTTTTAAAATGATTGACCGTGGCTCTTCCAATAATTGCGAGACTGACCTGGTCAATTGTAGTTAAGTAGTTGTTTTGAGAATTACTATGGAGGGAAATAGTTATGGCTGTGGCTTCGCAAGTAATTAACTTGGTGACGTGATGATAACAAATCTGAACTCCAGTAAACCAAGGACGCTCCATACCAAATATAAGGTAAATTAATAATTCTTTAGAAGTTGTTTTAAGATTTACTATGGAGGGAAAGAATTGTGGTGCTGGCTTCGCAACTATTTGACATCATTGTAACAAATATAAATATTAGTCACTCAGGCAATAGATGTATCTATTCTGTATATTAAGTTATTGGGTCTTACGTGTCTTGAGATGTCTAAATAGTTTTCGATGGACAGATCGCACAAGGGACCCACGCCAATCTTCTGTTGGGATTCCAATTGTTGGCTTATTAAATATGCACATATGCTTAAAATACAGTCGCGCGCGAAGCACGCTCCCGTAAGTCGGGTTTTTGATCCCAGTTAATGAAAATATCATTGAAATAATCGGTTTCCCCCATTAAACATCAATATATTCAATATACATGTTTTGGAGCAGAATTAGGCAGTCCATATTGGACGCCATCATGGAATTTATTTTGTTTTGTTTTAATTTTCACACATATTTATTAGTTTTGTGGATGGAGTTCTCATTAAACCTCACATTCTTATATTGGTTACAGTAATGCCCAAAGTAATTGACCACTTAACCACATCAGAGTTATTGGTAATTTTTCAGGATTTAAAATCCTGAAAAATTACAAATAATTCTGCTCTGGTTAAGTTGTCAATTACTTTGAATATTACTGTATGAGGATTGAGTTATCATTAAACCTCAAATCCTTATATTGGTTACAGTAATGCCCAAAGTAATTGATCACTTAACCACAGCAGAATTATGGGTATTTTTCAGCATTTAAAATCCTGATAAATTACCCATTATTCTGCTGTGCTTAAGTTGTCAATTACTTTGAACATTACTGTATGAGGATTGAGTTATCATTAAACCTCAAATCCTTATATTGGTTACAGTAATACCCAAAGTAATTGACCTCTTAACCACAGCATAATTATGGGTAATTTTTCAGGATTTAAAATCATGAAAAAATACCCATAATTTTGCTGTGGTTAAGTGATCAATTACTTTGGACATTACTGTATGTAGATGGAGTTAAACCTCACAACAGTGTGTTGGGGATTTGGACCTTGACTTGGGACCTTTGGTTTTTAACTCAACAAATGCGCGTACACCATATACACAAATTTCTTGGATAAGATGAGTTTGAAGCCTGCTAACATTTCAATGCTGTCAGTTTTGTATTCTCTGCAGCGGAACTCGACGCATTGAAGCAAAAGTTACAAGAGATAATATGTGTACGTAACGAGACTATAATACAAATGAAAAAATAAATTCAGGGAGGGGTGGGCGACACAGGGAACTAAGGGTTGAACCGATATAAATTTATAGAGCGATACTGACCAATGTTGACATATTATGCATCTCAACTCTACTGAACATTGCAACAAGGCTATAAAATAGGGAGTGTCAGAATCTTAGTCATCTCTATATAGTGCCAGAATAGTCATTTATGGACTTCTATAAGATGTTGGGTTGGTTACATGGACTCGGAGAAAAAGGGGTTTGTACCGATGAACTGACATAAATTAGTGGAGCGATGTTGCCATGTAATGTATCGCGACTGTAGTAAAGCAGCAATGATATAAAATTGGGGGGGGGGGGTCTGAAATTATCTCTATGTCTATAGATGGCACCAGGATTATATAGAAAGGAATAGCAATTGATATACGTATACGGTATACTATATATATGTGGATAATTGGATATGGAATTCATACCGATGAAACGATACAAATTAGTGTAGCGATAAAGACCATTGTTGACACTTAGTCAGGCTACGCGGGAGAAAATAGGGTTGATACGATAGACCAAAATAAATTTGTCGGGTGATAATGACCAATGTTGATGTATAAAGTAACGCGACTGTACTGTCGCACAATTATCAGGTGTAACCGGTCAAATATGGACTCTAGTGCCCAATATGGAACAGCTCAGAAAATATTTGCAGGGCCCTAAAATTTATTTAACATGGCATTTGCCATTAAACTCGATTTATGTCGATAAAACTATCATTTTTCAAAATTTTAAGCTGAGACTTGGTGTTTGTGCGTGGGATAGTTATATATTGCTAAAATGACAGAGTACAGCACTTAATTATGTTTTAGATTGAAGAAATGAATTTTTTTCAATGATAAAATTTAACAATAACATGGCATTTGCCATTAAAATCGATTTATGTCGATAAAACTGTCATTTTTCAAAATTTTAAGCTGAGACTTGGTGTATGTGCGTGGGATACAAAAATATATATTTCTAAAATGACAGAGTCCAGTGCGTAATTATGTTTTAGATGGAAGAAATTGAATTTGTTTTCGATAATAAATTTGCAGCGTGGACCGGTCAACCCGGTCATCGAGTGCGCTCAATTTGTAAACAAAGTTTTGTCAATAGTCGTTTTGGTCAAAATATCCCTTTTTAGACCGGGACAGCAGATCCGAATAGTAGCTAAGATGTATTTAAATAGAATTATCAAAAGAATTTGACCGATTCGGGTGCTATTTAAGAGAATCGAGTGGAGAAATCTTGGTGATAATTCCAGAAAATAAAGATGGCGGAGAATCACAATGAAACTACCCACAATTCACTTCACTACACCAGTGGGGTTCGCAATGGGTTACACATTATTTTCAGTCTATCAAATTATTTATATTTTCAACAACAAGTGACTTTAAGTTTACAATTTCAGCCTATCCTGACTCTATCGATACGATTTATCATATTTCATAAACATATTATACACCGGTGGCGTTAACTTTACAATTTCGGCATCTACGTGATTCTATCGGTACGATTGAGTAATGGTACAAAATAAAATGTCCAAGAATACATTAGGGGCTCCCAATGGGTTATATATTATTTTCAGTCTATCAAATTATTTATATTTTCAACAACATATTATTACACCGGTGACTTTAAGTTTACAATTTCAGCCTGTCCTGACTCTATCGATACGATTTATCATATTTTCATAAACATATTATACACCGGTGGCGTTAACTTTACAATTTCGGCATCTACGTGATTCTATCGGTACGATTGAGTAAGGTACAAAAAATATCCAAGAATACATTCGCCCTGTCCACCACACAATATCAAAATCACAAAAACTAGATACACCACATGTGGCGTAATAATGGATAAGATAGTGCGGGTTAGAATTTTCTAAAGTGACGCTGTTGTTGTCAGGGGCACAAAAGGGGAGAAGGGTAGAATAAAATTGTCGCCGATTTCCGCCAAACTTATACATAATCATCTCCATGATATGAGGAATCTAATGGTGTTGTTTACAGACGTCAATAGTGGCGCCATTTGAGTCAGGAATGCACGGAAGGGGAGAGGTGCAAAAGAATTAATAAACCTGTTTAGCGCCGATTTCCACAAAGTTGATACACAGTCTTCTCCGTGAAACGAGGAATCTAATCGTGTGATTTCAAGATGGCAAAAGTGGCGCTATTTGAGTCAGGGGTGCAGTGCAGGGAGAGGGGCACCAAAATCGCACTTCCGCAAAAAGCCAATTTGGCATTTTTGGCGGCCATGTTTTTCGGTGGTTACCATGGCAACCATGGGCTCTCCCTAGCTTGGCATGATATCCAAATCCACAATACATCACCTCAGGATGTTGTATACAAAGGTTGTTGCTTTTACCATAAAATGCACGATTCACCCTTCTTTTTACACGGAGCCGCCCTACTATATAGGACTTAGTCCGTATATATTCGTTTGTATACGGTGCTCTTTATCTTTCTGGTCATTATTTGCGGCGGTTGTTCGAAGTGTAGATTTACCGGAACCGGCAAGAGTTACGGTTCCTAATTAGTGTCAAGGCCATTGCATCGAAATTGGATTCCCATAAATTTCGCGTGTTTACCGGTATGCTGCTAGAAACAGCGTGTAGGTTGTCATTTCGGGACGGAACTCGCCCCGAGATGAGGAGTTTTGTTGCTGAACTGAGCAACACTGTAAAACTGTCTGAGTTGAAAGCGATGTTAAAGGAGAAATATGCTATTGACTCCTGGGTGAAGGCCAGGGGGGGGGGGGGGGGTCAGTCTGTACCAAATGCACGTCGCTGTGCGAAGGATAGCCATAGGCGAAGATTACCCCAGTGGTCGGTTTCTTCTTGCCGACACGGAAACGGAATGGACCAACGTCCCGGGATTACTTTCGAACACTCCGACCACCCACAGCTTACACGGTGAGTACTGTTTACTGTCGTACTCACGCAGTCACGGTACCACTGGAGCTTGGAACGTCATCATCGACGGTCATGTATATGTACCCTGAGACAGATTAGGGGTCGAATTAGGGGCTCGCGAGCGAAGCGAGCAGGGAATGATACGACCCTATAAATAGATGCGGCGTATCCATCACCACTTACCGATACCTTAATGATAAAATTTGTTGACTTCCTGTAGAAAAGGTGATGGATACGCCATACATTTTAAGAATGTTCATCTCGAAATTATAAATGATCAAAACACTACCGATCAGACAATTTGCTGGTAATAACCAAGTCCTTGTTGTTCAGTGGTACCTAGTTATGAAACAGGCCAACTATTTTTTATAAATATGCGAAAAAAGTACCCACCCACCACCCCATCCCGCCACCCATAGTATCTTATGCGCCGCAGGCGCTCATATAGAGGTTAGTACCCACCCACCACCCCATCCCGCCACCCATAGTATCTTATGCGCCGCAGGCGCTCGTATATAGGTTAGTACCCACCCACCACCCCATCCCGCCACCCATAGTATCTTATGCGCCGCAGGCGCTCGTATAGAGGTTACTAAGTTCGTATAGAGGTTACTAACCTCTATACGAGCGCTTGCGGCGCATAATATACTATGGGTGGCGGGATGGGGTGGTGGGTGGGTACTAACCTCTATACGAGCGTATAAGATACTATGGGTGGCGGGATGGGGTGGTGGGTGGGTAATGAGTATTAAAATATAAATAAATTATAAATAATACAAAAGCACAGTGTATTTAAAAATCTTTAAAACCAAGGATAACACCATAAAGCTAAAGGCTTGTTTCCATGGTGATCATGGTTCCATTGTATTGAATATAAGATCTATAATATCATGTAAACTGAACGTGAAATCGGTATTTGTTTCTTAAACTGGATTCCGGATTCCAGGGTCAATTTGAAGCTGGATTCCGGATTCCAGCGTCATTTTAAAACTGGATTCCGGACTCTAGGGGGGAGGGGCCCTCATATATACCTCTTAGGTAGTTGATGAACTTGACTACCCAAAGGATTGAGTTACCCATCAAAAGTGTTAAAATACCCCTATGGTGGTGACTTTCTATCCCCTTAAGCAGGAAGATATGCTACCCCAGATTTACCCTCCCCGGGAGATGGCTCATATATGCGGTCCTTGTGTGGTACCAAATACACCCCAAAAGGGTAATAAATACCCTTTTGTATTTAGTGTGTAGAATGCAGCTGGGTCAAAGAGCACTTAGTTACAATTACAAACAAAGTTTTAAAATTTACAGCATGTACATGTATCTCACTCTATATAGTGTCCTATAATGTTCCATAATATTAAAGCTACTTGGCGGTTTGGTTTCCAAAATAAACTTAATAATATTCGCTTTTGAAGTTCTCACGGTATCAAAATAGGTCGATAAATACTTGAACTACCTTTGTACGAAAATTATATGTCTCAGAAAGACTCATTGAAGTCATAAAAATACAACTTTGAAGCAGAAAAGATTGTTCCGTGTTAGTCTATTCATTGTAATGGTAAAAACAAAGAGCGTTTGTTTTACTTCTGTGCGAAAACGTGAAAGAAATTGGAAAATGGCTGTGACCATGACAAGTATTTTTCAGAGCCAATGCAGCCGGTATATAACACAATCGTGTATTTGTCAACTTTTCGTATACCTCCAATGAGCCATGTCCTATCAATGACATTGTGTTTTAAGTTAAGTCAACGTGAGATACAGCCGAAAGTCTTATATATCTGATTGAAAATAATTAGCATCGCATTTTCTGAGGAATAGATATTGAAAATCGTGATGATAATTTCTTCATGTAAATTGAACAATCATGACTGTGACAAAACGCCTGTCTCTTCGAGAGAACACTTACAACAACAACAACAACAACAAAATCAATATTAACAACAGCAGCAAAAACAACAAGAAAACAAATTGTACTGAACACGTCGGCAGACGTATATTTGCATCACTGTGCCTGAACGCACAAGAGAAACGCATAATGTTACAACTAATTTTCTTAAAAGTATCCTGAAATAACATTGCTATCAAAAATGATACAATGTTCTAATAATAGTCACAATTCCTGTTCCAGCTTGTAAGGAAAAATAAGACAAAACAGCTATTTCCCAGTGACATAAGCTAAATGTATTATCCCTCTGGCTAAAACGTCTTATTTTATATCTCTCAATCAATACAGAAAGTTTAGGGATGATTTCTGTCAAATTTACGTGCAGATGAATAGAAATCACGTAGGAAACAATTTACAATATGGCCTGTGCTGAGTATCTGTTTGCATGGCGTAACTTTGTGAAAAAGAGATGTTATGAATATGACAAACTAACTGTAGTAAGGTAATATATGAACCGTACAATTATTGTTTGAGCATGATTTTGGTGTTACATGCGGGTTACTTTTTGTGAATAAAAAGTACTCCGCGCATATATAGAGAACCTTGACGTGATAGAAACACATTTCCGACCATCCGTTGGAAAGTATGGTTGTCTGGATTTGTGTCGTTTACAATTTAATAAAATAAATTGATCTTGCATGCAGAATATACAGGTAAAGCATTCTGGAATAGTAAGAACTCTGGTTATGGATGGTAAATAGCACAAACTATTCGTTAAATGTTGGTTGGGTCCTTTCACCCGCGATAAAAAATATACTGCAAATTCGATAGGAACTTTCCGAGCCTCGCAAATGATTTATACGTTAGATCTCAACCACTCATGTTATAACTCACCATATCCATAAATGAATCCCCGGAAAACTGCAAAAAGTTTAAAGTACATATGGTTATGATATTCATTCGCTGTACAAAACGAAAAACCTTGGCGCCAATTAAACACTACTGTGATCCCGATTGTCCTAAAGAGTCTGGGTAGTGCAGCTTGTATAGTTGAAAAGCGCAGTTGTTCACATACATTATGTTTATGTCCCGCAGCCTATAGGCGCATGTCAAACGGAGATACCGTGTCATGATCCAATCGATGAAGCATTCTACGGTCTACAAAGTAAAATCAGCCCAAATGTTACACGAAATTCTTCATCCATGTGGCTTGCATTGCATGGGATATTATTGGGATTTTTCGAGTTTCATGTAACTTCATGTCTCGATATGTAACCTGTGTCACCAGTCCTGTATGGTTTCTATTTCTTAATTTCAGCAATCGATACACCATTACGTTCTCGCTCCATTAAAAAAGAAGTCCGTGTGACAGGCTAATTACCTTACGCCATGTTAAAAATAGCTTTACCAGGCTTCAGTTTAATAATGATATCAGCCCAGTCTGTCGGCGGTATATCAAAGGTTGTATCGCCGCGGTCTGCCGTGTGGCATGTTGGTCAGTTACGTAATGATGTGACACATCGAAACATAAGCTGATACTGTTATCGCATTTTTTTATTTCATTAAACTTCAGCTTTTGACAAAAACGAAATGTACCAAGTGTATAATTGGAATCCGCGGTTGTGGTTTCAGACTTCAATGGCTCGAATCCGTTGATAAATACGGAAATTACCCATGTGCCTGTATAAATAAAAATATAATCTACACCCGAAATTAGAAAGAACTGAATTAATTCAATTAGCGATAAAAACATGTTCATGCGCACGATCATTTGCGCATGCATTGTTTATAGAAAATGCATGGTTTTGGGTTCCGTTTGCATTGAATGAACTAAAGTGTTAAATTGTCGTTTTGGAAACTAATTAAATTACTTTGCTGATTGTCTAAAAAATATAATTCGTTTGTTAACTCTGTTTTGCTGCGTCATAATTGTTTTTATCGTTTTATTGGCTTCATTTTGTTGCTGATGTGGGGTATGATATAAAACTATACATTGACTTAAAATCGATGTCGCGAAATGATTGATTTTCGGACTCCTTTATGAATTGAACAAGGGCGCCGATTGTTTTAGTTTCGTTTATACTGGTATTTCCTAAAGACACATATGTGTCGTATGATATGATTATTACCACGGAACGGTTACTATTGACATTATAGCTAGAAATTACTTACTGAGGTCCAGAATTCTAGATACCCGAGTTGCGAGCATGATTGTGTATATATGAGAAGTGCGTATATAATTTTAGCGTCAGTACTTAAAAATGATCTATTTTCGGGCTCGTTTTTCCAATAAATAAATTGAACAAGGGCGCCGAATGTTTGAATAAATGAATACCAAGCCACAGTGTATGTGGAATTGTTAACAAGCAAAACATGTATACATGATACATAACAGACGTGAGAAAGAGTCGGTGCATGTGAGTACACATATATACAAGATAAATTAAGGTGTATACATTCAAATATAGATTTGGCAGTAATTGGCACCAAACAGAAATGCTAGTTATACTATACTGTATAACCGCGATGGTTCATTTTCGTTTAGATTGATATTTCCAAAATATATCACATGATATGAGTATTACCACGTGGTTAGTATTGAAATTATAACTTGAGGTTACTAATGCCAGAACTTGAAATTTATCGATCTTCCGGCTCGATTTTCGGGGGAAAAAAATCATTAAACACGAGTATCACGATACACCCAATAATATTCGCTTTTGAATTTTTCCCGGTATTGATATATGTCGATAAATAGTTGAACTACATTTCTAAGGGCATTATGTCACATGAAGACGAATTAAAGTAATAAAATATACAACCATAAACACGCTGTTTGTGTTCCAAGCAAACAACACCCATGTGCACGGCAATCCACGGGATTCCGTGTTAATCTATTCCTGATATGGTTTCAATAAAGAGCGTTCAATTTATTTAAATTAGGTGCAAAAATTGAAACAGTTGGACAATGTCTGTGACCATGCAAGACAAGTATTATTCAAGTATATATCAATATTTCGCGTATTTGTGAACCTATATCTTATAAATCCTTCCAATTTACTTAGAAAAAACGGAAGCTTGAACGAGCCATTTCCGTTTAAATATATACATATTTTACTAGGACTAGAAAAACCTAACTATACTACATGTACTACTTTCAAGTTCGTAATATACCGATTAGGCTTTTTCTCAACCATCTACTTAATAATACGAAGCTAAGCTGAGAATAAAAAAAAAAGGACCGCTGCTTTTATGTGTTGTATGTTAACGGAGAGGGGGCCGGCATTGGGTATATATAGTGACCGATCGGGGACAAGATTTCTGATGGAACATGTTTCCCCAGAGATGCGTTGGGTATATGTTCATATAAATTAATGGTGGGTGAGATACAATCGTTGAACTCAATTAAATGTGTTTTTCAGTAATGCTATGAATCGTTTGGCTTTAAGCCATTCAAACTCAAATCACAGTTGGTCCAGCTCTTGTGAAGTCAAATCAATTAATGACTCAAGAAATCCCCGCGAAATCCAGCCACAGTGAAACTTTTAATTACTACTCACACGAATAAGACCAATGAAACTACGGCTGAGCATTATTCATCCTGGAGTAATGGTGTGATAATTGATCATGATATGATATTGGATTGTAATGATTACGGAAAGGATATCGACCTATTGCTAGAAAAATTAGCTGTTGCCGAGCTCTAGCCCTCCCTATGGTTCCTGTCGAGATGGTTGGTGATGCCTGGTTCGAAGCGCTGGACGATTACCCTGCGACAAGCAACACCGGTCTCGAAGAAAACGTCACCAAGTACGACAAATCATGTGGAAGGATGGCACCGAAAACTGCAGTTGGTGTTGTCTTGCTCACACCCGAACATCTTCAGGTTGATAGATTTCCTGAAGAAAGAGCAAGCTTACCAGGAAGCAACCGTCATCCAATTGAGAGCGGGTGGAAGGATTGGCCCACGCAAGATGCGATATAGCACAGTTGACAATTCCATCAGACATTTCAAGAGAGTTTTCGGCGCAGGCGAAATAGATATTCTCGAATACATGGATTCAGTATCAAACAGTATCAAACATTAATGTGCTATAATTCATGTTATGTTATATTGATAGTATTTGTTATATATATATATCTTGAGTATTTAATAAATTTGTTGAAATATATCACATGTGCATTTCTTCGTTCATAATGCAACTTCCGGTGTCCGTTCAGTGGCGGGGTTAATATGTGTGGATAGGGCGAATATCGGCCTTTCGTTAGACACCAAAATGAGCCCTCCACGCGCTGTATTCCTCGAGTTTTGAATTTTCCAAAAACCCCAATTATCCTCATCGTCCGGCCGCTCATCGCCGTCGAAATTAGCCATCGCCACCAATTCCCAGTAACAATTATGATAAAAACTATAGTCGGCAGCTCTGTGATGTTGATGATTATCACACCTGCCCCAACACCTACCCGAAACAATAGCCGCCGGGTGAACAGGACGACCCCATTGTAATATGCCCTACGACAGAAGTATATGTATGTCATTTACATATTTTGAAAACATTATTCTAGTCGATTGGTGGCAAGATGGCGGGGAATTATACAGTATGTTAATTAGTCCGGGAATTATTTTCCGGGAACAGTACCTTTTTGTCGATTACATCGATCATCTTGTGTCAATTTTAAATATTTCGATGCGTCGTTATACTTATAATTAATTACCTACGTTTTCCTATAGTATTCAATAGATTCGAAGAAAGCGAATTTCATATTCATAAAAGTATTGTTAATAAAAGTCATGCTCCGTATATTTTTGACATGTTGAAATTTTTGAAAAAATAAGTTGTTGCATATATACCAACTCTGTGCATTTTTTGTGTCATCACCCAGCCTTCCCACACCAACATACACATTTTGTAGTTTGTTATTGTCGGCGCTGTAAATGTTTATCTATTTAAGTAAAACATTATGTTGTACATTCTTGCCCAGATAATCCCGGCCGATAGATACATTCAACTAAATCCCTTAGTTATTCGAAACTTTCGAGAACTAGCCCCCTCCCCCAATCATGGATTATAGTCCAAAATGTGATAATTCAAGCCTGTACAGGCAAAAATTGTGACAGTTAGGAACTTGTTCATCCGTTGGCCTGAGAAACATATACTGTTCTGTGCATTCTGGGTTAAAAATGGGGGGGGGGGGGTGACTATTTTTTCTTTCAACGCTGTACCTGAATTAATTTTTTTGGCTCTGTAATGGATATATGCATGGAAATCCCAATTGAATGTTATCACATGAGCTCGCCCTCAAATTATCCGAGCAATCTCAACAAACTGGTATTGTCTGTCTTAATTTTCCAATGCCTGTTATCCAAGGCATGAGAGCACCATATCGGATTGTTAAATTTGAGCTAAGGCCATGCATAGTCGAGAAACAAATATCCTTATCCTTACGACTCGGCGTTGTCCGATTAGGCTAAATCACTTAACATGGAATTCACCATGTAGGAGTAAAATAGTTGATTGCCATGTGTATTAATATAGCACTTCCAAAATGTGGAGCCAGATAGCCGTTCGGGTTTTGCTGGACGAGATCAAATTGGGAATCAGTGTGTGGTGGTGGTGAGCAGTTGAAAATTGTCAGAATTGGGTGGACGGATGCATGGGTTTCCTGGCCATTTGGTAACGTTAACGCAGGGGCTACGACCGGCTATAGCGTCCGTTCTGACTATTGCATATCTCCCCGAGGGGGGGGGGGGGGGGGGTCCACCCTGTAGTTGTATCTGGTGCTAACAAACATATTATAGATAGGTCGACAAACGCGTCAAATAGTTGATATACCGACATTAATATATACCATCAAAAGCCTTATTCAAGTTACAGCCATAGACTGATATCGGGTCCCGTTTTTTCTCCAGCATGAAGCAATAAAGGGCACTTATTACTAGTTTACTCCTGTTATCATATCACCCCGCCTTCCCGCCCCATGCAACATACATATTCACACCGGTAGTGTGTTATTGCCGGCGCTGTAAATGTTTATTGTGCCTGATATATGGTAGTATATATAATGCTTCTTGCGTACTTCCGGCGACCCGTGTTATTATGTAATAGCTACTTACTCAGTGCCGGTTAACGTTTATTTAATTTTGATCGAATTGTTTGTAAAATTAACATATAACTTAATGTTCAGAAAAAATCATATCATTTTCATGGCGGTTTGCGCTCCAAAATACACCCAATAATGTTCGCTTTTGAATATTTAGCGGTGTCGAAATATGTCGATAAATACTTGAACTACCTTTCTGTGGGCATAAAAAGTCTCAGAAATACGAAAGTAAGTCATAAAAAAATACAACTTTGAACACGATGTATGTGTCCGAAACAAACAACAGCGTTCCGTGTTAAGTCTATCCCTGGTATGGTAGCAATAAAGAGCGTTTGTTTAAATTCTGGGCGGAAAAAATTAAGCAACTGGAAAAATCCTGTGACCATGACAAGTAATTTTGATGGCATATGAAGCCAGTATATGATTATTTCGACATACCTTATACCACCTTCCAAATTACAGAGACACATTTTGGAAGCTCGAATAAGCCATGTCCGTGTTCAGGTGTGCATATTTTATAAAAACTAGAACGTAAATATATTACTAATTTGAAGTACATAATATATGCCGATGAGGAGTTTTCACAATCTTTCTACGATGGACTTCTGGTCCTCGACTTATAATAATATATTATATTATAATATTATTATTATATAAACTGTCTGGTCCTCGAATTATAATAATATGAGGCTAAGCTGAGAATTTAAAACAAAATGGGCCGCTGCTTCAAGATATACATAAAACACTCGTGTCGTCTTCCCATTCATTCCCAGGTTGTGGAGCGCGAGGAAAAACAATCTAGGAAAATATCTGATTGTAAAGGAACAATATATTTTGTGTCGATTACATCGATTAACTTGCCAAAAATATCCATATTTCGTTACATCTGGTTAATACGCGACGTTGGCATGCGCATGGCATATAATTAAATACATTATAATTCCTATATATTATTTTGTCTATATATCCAAGAATGCCAATTATATATTAATAAAAGTACCGAAACGCTTGCGTAGATTGCATGATTGCATGTATTATACTGGCACACTCTGACTTGTTCCGTATATTTTTTACATGTTGAAATTTTGATCAAAATAAAATATTGTACCAACACTTTGAACATTTGCCATTATGCCCTCACGCAACCGGTATCCATACTGACATTTGTGTGGACGTTGGGTCAAGTCCTATATGCCGCATAAAGGGACCCACGGGACCCGCTGTGCGTATATATGTATAGAAACAAAATTAAGTCTGTAAAACAACACATCATGCACAAATAATATCGAACATGGAAAATAGATAAATACGCTGTTCTTATATATCAATTATTGATAGTTGCCCAATAAACAACATTTCGCTTTTTAAACAAATTATTTTTGATGCACACAATGCTTAGTGTTTTGTCCAAAAAATATGTTATTTTCGCTATTTTCTCCGATATATGAAGAGACAATCAAACGAATATATATTAACGATCAATGAATATATAAGATCAGTATAACTCTTGTTCGATTTATCGAAAGACAATAATAATAAATTGTAACAACCAGTTCGTGTACAATCAAAATAAAAAAGCCATATGCATGGCAGTCTAAAACCATGCATAAATGCTCGATTTAATTACACGTCGGTCCGATTTCTGGTGCTAACAAAACTAGATAGGTCGACAAATGCGTCAAATAGTTTTATATACCGACATTAATGTACAACCGAAGGCATTATTCAAGTTCTAATCATAGCCTGAAATCGGTTCCCGTTTGTTTTTCCAACAGGAAACAATAAAGTTCGCTTATTACAGTTTTACTCCTGTTACGATATGAATAAAGAGCGTTTATTAAGAAAAGGATGATACTATTATTACGACTGTACGGGTATATTAAGTTTATTGATGTGCCAGTATCGGAGTTTTGTGTAACCGCTATGCATATATTGTCATACATATATTATCACTCTAAACTCCATACTCACTATCAAATTACGAATACATAATATTATATAGTTACTCCGTTCTGTCATATTAGAATACATAATATTAGTTAGGTTCGAATATTATCCTATATATCAGAACACGTTTTATTTAGGTCTACGTAAGCAACGAGACTCAGAAATATTAAATAAAGACAAACATAACAGAAGTAATTATAGTCCGATTTTAAAAATTGAAACGCCAATATGCATGCTATTAACACCAGAATGACATGTCCGAACGCGCTACGTAAATTCAAGAAAAACATTTTAACGAAGTATAAAACGAGTAGCCTGGTATGTTGTTCTTCACTGGCCGGGGACCAGCCAAAGACGCCGGGGAGATCAAAGAACGGTGCCGACGGATTTTTGTTTGGGCTGACTTCAGTCTCCAATGCAAGGGAAGAGAAATATGTTGCAAAATGCAACATTATGCTAGTTTATTAACACGAAAACGTTCACAAATGTTATACTTGGTAACATATAGCCTAAATTGTGAGTTCACACCACAATGGTACGTGGAATAAACGAGATTTACCAACATTACAGGAACTATTTTTCATAACAAATCACAGCTACCGCGGAATCTGGAAAATCATGTTACTATATTTAGGACCCCATATCTGGCACCCGACACATATTGGCCAGGGGAAGGAATCTATGTCACAAATCAAGTCTCTAACCCAAAGCGGTTCTGGTTTTAAATTTGTTTAACCCTTTGAGTGCCAGGGGCCGATCTCATCGGCCCTAATTTATGGTCTGTAGAGTGCCCTTTTTTCAGATTATTTTTTTTTGGGTTGAATTTTTTTTGGGTATGCTTAAGCATGCTATAGCGAATTTAAAAACAAAACTGGATAAAACCTTAGGGGCATGTTATAACTCAAAACTATCACCAAGTATTCATAGTAATAACTTTGATGCCCATGAAAAATGTAAGATTCCCTGGCGCTAAACCTACAAAATAAGTCTCTTGAAGAATATAAGAAAAAATTATTAAAATTGTAAAAAATAATAACAAATGATGAAAAATTGTTAGGCCAATGCATTCTCTTATATATGCGAGGCGACCTATGGTCGACTCGCATATATAAGAGAATGCATTGGCACAGGGTATATGGGTTGTTACAAAAATCTTACCTGGCACTCAAAGTGTTAAATCATATATGAACGTTTATCTGACGGGATAAACTAGTACATGGGCTGTTGAAATTCACAATGCACAATAAATAATCAATAATCGTTAAAAACTCATATTTCTAACTGAAATATGCAAGGAAAATCAGGGGGGGGGTCGGAAAAAAATTTCAGGCACGTATGGCATTTTTTCCCTTTCGATCATTTTTTGTACCCACCCACCCCCACCGCCAATTTTTTTTCCGTTTTCGGCAGTTTTTTCCGACCATTTTTTGACACCCACCCCCCCTTTTAACACTAAAACAGAGATTTGCGGGGGGAAATTCAATGTAAACAGCTGTATATGAATTTCTGTGCATACTATTTATCATGGATGTTAACATGGACATGTAAATAGGAATGAGTAATTTTGAGGTCATTCGGCCAAAAAAACATGGCTGCCAGCGGCCATCTTGGATTTTAAAATTTGCAACAAAATACAACACGATAACTGCCTGCAGTCAGTTTACCAGTTAGAATTACATTATTTCTCTCATTCAAACTGATTCAAAGTGGTTTTGAAGCCCAACTCATTGCCAACACACTAAAAACAAGCAGGAATTTTTTTTTTTAGTTGCGGAAAAAATTGCTTGTTGGTGGCTTTGACCACCCACCCACCCCGGCATACGTGCCGGAAGAAATTTTTTCACCCCCCCCTGGGAAAATAGGTATAAAATGTGACCCGATTTTGAATATCAAACACACCTCAACCATTTAATCATAGATTTAAATTTGCAAAATGGTCATCGAATGTAAGATTTCCAGATACCAGCTATCTGAACGTCTGAATCGACGGTTGTAGAATTCTCTTTTCTCCGAAGTGTCAACCGTACCACATGCTGAGCGTGTAAATATAGTTCGCATGCATGCTTACAAATCTGATTTTACAGTGTTTTGTAAACGCCACATATCGGTCATACTTATATGATTGACAAAATGTATTGGATATACTAATTCTAATGACAGATATTAACCGACACTATTTTTTTAATTTGTTCGTGTGTGCGCGTCTGCGCGACAAACACTCGGGTGTCCAGAATCGATTTTATGAAGTTATTACAAAAAGATTTCAACACCTTCGGTGACAAATGAAAATATAATAGAGCCACACGGCAGAGCAATTTATGACATAGTTGATGGGACTTTAGATGGTCTTAAGGGGCAGCGGGGACGTGGCTAGATGGTCTCCGCTGGGGGGGGGGGGGGGTCCATCTTGGGAAATTCCAACTGCACCCCTCACCCTTGAATCAGAATCAGACCAAACACATTTTTTGCACAATTCCATTTGCACCCCCCCCCCCCCCATTGCACCTCAGTGCTCAGGCCTAATATCATATATCCTATATATTCATAAACCATGATCTATATTCCCGATATGAGAACATTCAGATATTTTAACCTGAAAACTTGCATAAATGTTAACATCTATAGTGGTCTAACTCCAGACAAATGTACACGGCGGCGGACAAGATACCAGGACACACCGGGCTGACCATGGTTGTTCGGCCCGGTGTGAGAACATTTTGAAAACTATACAAGAAAATCGCAAATCCTAGCATCTAGACTGGCCTCAACTGGAGCTTTCTTAGTGTTGGAAATTTCAAACCTCATACTCCCCCTCAGGTTGGAAAATTCCCCAACTGATGACCATTTCAGTTAGACCCCGAAGCCTCGACAAATAGTTTTCGCGGCTGGCTCAACCAATTTCGTGGCTGCATGGTTTGCTGGCTGAGCCGACTGTCGCGACGTTCGTGGCTGACGAAATATGGCGGCTCAGCCGGCTGAGACTTTATCATTCAGCGTATTTTCGTTTCCGAAATGTTTCTAATCCCCGGTTATAGACCCTGTTTGTTTTAGCGTTTGTGGTGAATCCGTAGAATCCCAGAGCACATGTGCTCTTTTGTGTTGGGCTTTTCTATTATGGCGAAAATAGTTCAATATATACACAAAGGACTGGCATGGATGTACTATGTTGTTTCTCGTGTAATTGGTATAAGTTACAGTTGGGACTTCTGTCGACTTCAGACTGCTTTCATCACTGCATGGCATCTGGCGATATATGCATGCATCAATGAATGATGAATCCGATTGTAATGCTATAATATTTCAAATTATTTTCTATTCTCTTCTACAGGTTATGTGCATATATTGACAAATACCAGCGATATATGAGATGCAGTCGTGTCGAAATAAACAATTGATATTTTAATCCTTTCAATACTGAATGGATTCTCCCATGGCATTGGAATAGTCTATTCCACATTGAGAGGCCCAGGTATTCTGATAGTATAACAACATGCCGTCTCCATGCGAATATATCAATATTTGGCAATGCGGTTTAGTTCTTTGCGATTCACAGTAAAGTTGTGCTTGCCATATAAGCAGATGCGCGCGGCTCAGCCATTTGACAATTCTGGCGGCGAAGATTTTTTCATGTGGCTGGCGTTAGAGATAATATGGCTGGCGGCGGCTTGTGGCCAATATGGCTAGCGGCGGCGGCGTGCGATGGCGGCTTCGGGCTCTAATTTCAGTCCACAAGTTAGACTAAATAAATGTAGGCTCTTGTTTACGTACACCATCGTACGTCTTAATGACAATATTATATTTACGCGCTGATTATGTTTGGCATATGAACAAAACTATATATAAGTATTTTAATATTCCTTATGTTGGTGGCGATTTGAACAAAAATGAATATTTCTGCAACGAACGCCGCCCGTCCCCTAAAAACCCACCTGGGTGTTATCTCTTTCTCCTGATACGGCTGTTATCTGACAGAACGCTCAAGCGTTTGGGTAACATGGTGCTGGTATAACGCCCACGGGTATTCTGCATAAATCCAGCCAGAAATGGCAAGAGATTTTCAACAAAGAATTTCTCTGGATCTATCTGGCGAAAAATCGTGAATTTCACAAATAATCTTCATTTGTATAAAGAATCTGAGCAATAATTAAGAAACGATAAACACAATGGATTTTTAATACATTTGAGAGGTTGAAATTATTATTTTATTTTTTGGTCCCTTTCGGTACCAATTTCTGCTAGAATAATTAATAATTTCACACAGTACTCCACTCACCAACTAGTTTTATTGTCTTGGCTCCATGAAAGGAGGCTTCATTAAATTTTGTATCATAATGTTGAGTTGGAATTTTAATTGCATAATATATCACCATACCCCCATGTATTATAATGAAGAATAAAGCAGATATTCCAACCCAATTAAAACAAATATTGATATGCAGTGTGATCCACTCAAGCAGGGATAAATCAACTGGATTTAGGCCACAGTGTTAAAGATGCATAGTCCGATTAAGCGCCCCTCAATTACTATTTATTTGGATTCGGGTAAAATGTATATGATTCGAGTCGAGGAACCCATCCTTCAAAGCTCACAGTTATTATATAGATATCGATTTTTGAAATATATTATTGTTCACCATCGAGACTTAATAGTGGCCCTGTAAAAAGTCGATGAGCCGACGGTCTCGGACCAAATTGCGGATGAAGGTGGATAACTCAAAAATCAAGAGGCTTTGTGTTGATAATAAGGCCAAATTTCGTCGAGCAACATGTTTATAAATAACACGTTTTTGGCAATTTTATACTATAGTTGACAGTGATTAGCATTATAGTTGGCCAATTAATCGATTCTGATAACTGAATCGGCATTTCTAAAAATGTTGTTGTTGCTGTTGTTGTTGTTGTTGTTGTTGTTGTTGTTGTTGTTGGAATCTGCTTATGTGGGACCATCGAATCGGATTGAGTACCTTTAGGAGGTATGGTGGCCAGCTTAACTTGCTTATGAACTCATGACTCACAACTCATCTCAGCTCAATTGTTCATTGATCAGCAGGCATGAAATGAAAATTCTCAAAAATGGAAAATTAAATGTGGGTAATGAGACAGTGAAACTTTTATTGGGATTGGTGGGATTCGAACCCCGGCCCATGACGGCGAGCGCGATTGCGACTCAAAGTCCGACGTCAATGCCACACGGCCACCGAAGCTACACCAAAAAAGGAAGCTCAAATGGCCGCTGTATCACACCGCAGATAGCATGTACATGGAAACCCTCGAAAACGAAACCATTGAAAACCTTACTTTAATCATTGACAAGCACATCATTATTCCGCTGTACCGTCGGTCATAGATGGGCATAACTATGCTTGGCAGTATACGTAAGCCATGAACTTGTTTAAAACATGAGGTCGTATAACTGTATATATGCATGCAGGTCCAGCATAGGGTAGCACTCAATTCGCACTCAATATACCAATGCAATCATTCGCGATAGCACTATATATAGGACTTTCTATAGAGATATGATACAGTGCTAATCTTAATACAAATGGATTTATATCCTGCCTTTGTCGACGTTGGTCATAAAACTAAATATGTTATATGCTTCTGGTATTGTTTTATACTGATGTTTCAGTTTGTAACACACGTTACCATGGTATGTGTTTGGTGGCAGCTTAATTTTGGAAGAAGAATCCGCGAATAAATAGATTTCTCATTGTTACTTGAAATAATGAATCTTGGAATATAGCTTGGAAGAAAAGATTTGGCACAAACCATACATATGATCAAATGAAACATGTCTGGGACTATACAACACACAAGGCGCCTATTTTTAGAAGCAAATGTGAGATTTGAGACAGTGCACATTTGGGTGGGGTTGGGTGAGATTAGAACCCCGGTCCATGGCGGCGAGCGCGCCTTGCGACTCAAGGTCCGACGTCAATACCACACGGCCACCGAAGCTACCCCAAAAAACGAAGCTCAAATGGCCGCTGTATTCTGACGTCGCACTTAGGACACTATATGCACATTTTAAGGTCTCTATTGTGAATATATAGCATATATGGCACAGTAGCATGTTATATATACGTCTCCGAAACATGCCGAGCGTCGCTCTTTGAACATGTCTGGGACTATACAACACACAAGGCGCATATTTTTTGAAGCAAATGTGAGATTTGAGACAGTGCACATTTTGGGGATTGGGTGGGATTCGAACCCGGCACATGACGGCGAGCGCGCATTGCGACTCAAAGTCCAACGTCAATACCACACGGCCACCGAAGCTACCCCAAAAAAGGAAGCTCAATTGGCCGCTGTATTCTGACGTCGCACTTAGGACACTATATGCACATTTTAAGGTCTCTATGGTTTATAAATAGTAGATATTGCACAGTAGCATGTTATATATACGTCTCCGAAACATGCCGAGCGTTGCTCTTTGAACATGTCTGGGACTATACAACACACAAGGCACCTATTTTTAGAAGCAAATGTGAGTTTTGAGACAGTGCACATTTTTTTCGGATTGGTTGGGATTCGAACCCCGGCCCTTGACGGTGGGCGCGCCTTGCGACTCAAAGTCCGACGTCAATACCACACGGCCACCGAAGCGACCCCAAAAAGGAAGCTCAAATGGCCGCTGTATTCTGAAGTCACACTTATAGTAGGACACTTTTGCCTGCTATAGACAGTATTCGTGCTCGGATTTGAACATGTTTCTCCCACCGGAACGAAACATTGTCGATCGGTGGGTTCTGGTCCGTTCGCCGGTGTCCAGTCAAAATTGCTAAACAACTACTAAACGCAAACCAACTAACAAAAACAAATCGAGGCACTTAGGACACTATATGCACATTTTAAGGTCTCTATTGTGTATATATAACAGTATGACACATTAGCATGTTATATATACGCCTCCGAAACATGCCGAGCGTTGCTCTTTGAACAGGTCTGGGACTATACAACACACAAGGCGCCTATTTTTAGAAGCAAGCAGTGGACATTTTTGGGGGGATTGGTGGGATTCGAACCCCGGTCCATGACGGCGAGCGCGCATTGCTACTCAAAGTCCGACGTCAATACCAGACGGCCACTGAAGCGACCCAAAAAAAGGAAGCTCAAATGGCCGCTGTATTCTGACGTCGCACTTAGGACACTTTTGCCTGCATGTTATAGACAGTATTCGTGCTCGGATTTGAACATGTTTCTCCCACCGGAACGAAACATTGTCGATCGGTGGGTTCTGGTCCGTTCGCCGGTGTCCAGTCAAAATTGCTAAACAACTACAAAACGCAAACCAACTAACAAAAACAAATCGAGGCCTGAATTTGCATGTAGTTATACATCTATATATATTATTATATTCCAGGATTGTGCATTTTTCAGTCAGGATAGGATTAAGTTTGATTAACAAACAAGAAATGTCATTCGGAAATGACTATACCCCCGTAATGGAGCTCGTGAGCGAATTTATATGCTGACCTCCAATAATTTATAATGTTGAGTTCCATTAAGTCTTTTTTAATATAATACCCCCATTCTTTCATGAAAAAACTATCAGACTTAGTATTTGAGCCCAAGGTTATATAAAGAATGGATTGAAGATAAGCAAAATCGTCATCTCGTTTCCAAATAAGGTATGCGTTCGTTTTGAAAATAGGTTACATCCGTTGAGTCTGTTAACGCATCGTACACATCGAATCACACCGACCTTGCCCGTTGACAAACCACAATGCTTCATATCGCGACAGACCGCCATCATTAGGTTAAGATGGAGATGCACGTTTTGCATAAATACAGCCAAATATGGCAATAGATTTTCAACAAATAATTTCTCTGGATCTATCTGGCGAAAAATCTTGAATTTCACATAGCATCATCTTCATTGTTTGCAGAATCTGATCAATTATTAAGAGGTGACAAAAACGATGGATTTTAATACATTTGAGAGGTTGAAAATATTATTTTCTTTGTTGTCCTTTCGGTACCAAGAACTGCTAGAATAATTAATAATTTCACACAACACTTCAATCACCAAACAGCTTATTGTCTTGGCTCCATGAGAGGAGGCTTCATTTGTATCAGTATGTGGAGTTAGATTTTTAGTTGCATAATATAGTGTCATACCACCATATATTATAATGAAGAATAAAGCAGTCACAAATATTCCAGCCCAATGAAAACAAATGTTGATATGTAGTGTGGTCCACTCAAGCAGTGCACAATCAACTTGAAATTCGGCTACATTGTTAAGAGATATGATGGTCAGCTTTAACTTGGTTGAGATGTTATGACCAAGAACTCATCTCAGCCCAATTTTTCATTGAACAACATGAATGACATGAAAATTCTCAAATATTGAAAATTATTTGTGGGTAATAACTGTTGTATTTCTACGTGAAAATAATCATAAAATTTCATGAAATGAAGTCTCCGCTCATGGTTATATGGACTGCTCTTTTGAAACAAATCTAATTTACAGAAGTTCTTGGTACCTGAAAATGGTGAAATTTTAAATATTTTCCATTCCATAAAAGTGAAGTAACTGAGTTTATAATAACCAATTTTTCGGTGGTTCTTAAATATTGTATCACATCGCTTGTACCAAATTTCACAAATAACTTCCTGACAGATTTTGAGAAAATCAATTTAGAAATTCCAGGATTTTTTTGCCAAATGTGCATCTGACCCTTTGCAATCACGCCTTGTTTCGTTTAAATCATGTGATGTGCTCAAAAGTCATGGACCGGACACGAAGGGTAGTGTCTGGTGAACTAATCAAGAGAACGACCTTGTCATGTGACCTTGATCTTCAGTGATTGGAAAACAAATTTATGAGCGACACATCGTCGCATAATTACGAGCAACAATGCCAAAGTTCAACGGAATCCATTAAAGCACCGTGATGTCATGGAGCGGACACGAAGGGAATCCGAGAAACCCGACCAAAAATCACAAACTGTATCCCAACAAAATCCCGACGAAATCCCATTTAATCTTATATTCCTATCACGTATCGATTTTATCCTCACAATAATTCGAATAAAAAACGGAATATGCAAAGAATCTCACTCAAATGTCGACCTAATTTTCGCAAAATCCAAATTTTTTCTTGCAAATCTCGAAAATAGTACCACAAAAATCCCTAAAAATATCAGCCAATATTCCTTTTAAATCTCAATCATAATTTCAACGAAATGCCGACGCTTATTCCATTAACATAATTTTATCTCGAGTTCTTAAATTTTTTTTTAAATTCCGGTATTAATTCGGACTAATCCCGTTCCAAGTTCCTGATAATCCCATATGTTTTATATATCCTAGAGAAATTCTTATATATTTCCCATGCATTCCTATAATAACGCCTGATCAATCCCGCCTCAATATCAGTACACTCTGAGACATATCTCATACATATCCCAGACCAATCCCTAGTGGTATTCCAGTGGCGAAATCAATAGAACATTGATAACAAATGTTACAGTCCAATAAGTGAGATCACTAAGTCGCTGTCATATTGAATTCATCCAGCCCCAGTTCCGCGGTTTAAAAGTACTCAATCCGATTCGATGGTCTCCATATAATCCGATTCCAACAACATTTTTAGAAATGCCTCTTCATAGATTACTTGCCCAAAAATAATGCTAACCATTGTCAACTATAGTATGAAATTGCCCGAAATGTATTTTTTTTTTATCAACATGTTGTTGATGCTAACCACAGTGACTATATTGTAAAATTGCCAGAAAAGTCTTATTTATCAACATGTTGTTCGAAGAAATTTGGCCTTATTATCTTGATTTTACAGTTATCCATCTTCATCCGCAATTTGGTCCGAGACCGTCGGCCCGTCGACTTTTTCTGGGCCACTAATACATATCGATGGTGAAAAATAATAGATTTCAAAAGTCTGAGCTTTGATATATGGGTTCCTCAACTCGAATCAAATAATTTTTACCCCGAATCAAAATAAATAGTAATTTAGGGGCGCTTAATCGGATTATTCATATTTAAGTGCTGCGTATCAAAGTTCTGGAGGTGCATTGCATGTATGGAATTCGTGAATATTTAAAAGCTCCATATATGGAATTCATGAATATTCAAAACTCCATATGTGGAATGCACGGTATCGGACCAAATTGCGGATGAAGATGGATAACTCTAAAATCAATTGGCTTTGACGTTAGACATATTGGGAATTTCGATACAACAATTGGAGATTATTCCTTACCAAACAATGGCGGCGATATATATGGAGCTTGTGTATTACACTCACGCGTGTGTCCACGGCACATGCTCAATCAATGAAGTATTGCGTGTGTATTGTGCCATTGTATATGTAGCCATGGCTGACCATTATTATTATTATTGTTTAGGATCATCATGAATTTTGCTGACATCGGGTGTTAGATTGGCATTAATATTAACAGCTGTATTGCCAAGTCAATATTGTACATTATTATTACCACTTTAGAGTGCGTTCTCTAGTAGATTAACAGTATTTTACCCGAACGGTAAAAAGCCATAACGTCCGGCATCAAACCGGAAGTTATGCGTTAACGATATTAATGGCCTACTTCTGGGTTGCGATTTGCTAGGAATCTAATCGAACGCAACCTAATTTCTGAATTCGGAATTTCTGTTAAAACAAGATTATAGTATATTATTATGAATAAAACTGATATTTTACTGTAGTAGATGTAATAACAGACCAACAACACATTCAAGGTGAGTAAGTGTTATCTAACAAATGGAATAAATTAGATTTATGACTTAATTTTCCTTAGATATGGCCCTATTTTTGTGGTAAATAATATTAATTAGTCACGTGATAATATGTTTGACAACAAACAGACGACACATGGTTCGAATTGTTAAAAGGGTTATTATTTCAGTTGACATATTGCTGCTTACTCACTCATATATGTTCTAGTTGGGTTTCATTTCAGAGAGTGGTATTAATAGTAATAACATTGTTTTTTAGGGCGTTTGGTTTATTAACGGCCCGCCAGAAATGATTAACAGCCATCGGGCCATTAACGGCCCTCGACTTCGTCTCGGGCCTTTAGTGAACCTCTCGGGCTGTTAATCATTTCAGTTGGGCCGTTAATAAACCATAACGCCCTCCAAAATCAATTTATTGGTATATTACCACTTTATAGGGCGTTCTCTATGCCATTGGTAACGTTTTTCGGGGCGTTCCAAATAGCGTATTGTTACCAAAACACCGGGCCGCGGGCCGATAATGAAAAGCTCTGTTCGTTATCGGCCCGCGGCCCGGCAACTGACTGGAAGTTAGATCTCATTTATTATCACGCGAGTTACGCCTCTTCAACATTAGACTTACTGTGTTTATTTCAAGAAAATAATGGGAAAATGTACCATAGTTTCCTCACATTGTATAGTGGTTTTATGATCGGAAATCACGCTATATGGTTGAATTATTGTCTCAATCGTAGATATGTATAAATAACTTTAGCTGTCAAACTCTCGTCGTTTGTCACTCGTCTTCAATGCTGGTTTTTATTTACATGTTCTTGGGAATATCTGTCTCTTAATCTACTTCATATTACACTGGGTCAAATGTCCAAATATGTTGTAATAATAGTAATAACATGATTGTATCGGGCATTATGGTTTATTAACGGCCCTCTCGAATGATGAACAGCCCTCGGGCCTATTAGCGGCCCTCGACTTCGTCTCGGCCCTCGACTTCGTCTCGGGCCGCTAATAGGCCATTGGGCTGTTAATCATTCCTGCCGGGCCGTTAATAAACCATAATGCCCTCAAAAATCATGTTATTGTTATATTATTTCTCACTTCGGAGTGTTTTGGTATATTTGCATAGATATTATATACAGTCAAAGAAAACGACCGTATCTATCTATCTATCTACTTGATACTCCATCGCCCTCAATGTGCTGAGGATTATGTGGAGGTCCAGGTGCTACCACGGCCGAGTAACTTTATAACCCTGTGGTGACTCCAGTAGCGTTCTTTAACGTGCACACACAGAGGCGTGTACACGGGTCAGCCATTAATGTCCGCGCCCGATCGGACAGCGTACTGCTCCCACGACAACATACCTGGACAAGTGCACCTGATACAGACCAATGTTACTCTGTAGTAATACAAAACTATTAGTTAAAATTCCTCAGTGATATAGGGTATGTAGCATGCCACGCCAGCCGTTGAGGCATGCCACATGTTCTTTGACAAACTAAAATCGTAACATTGCCACAGGGTAATAACTCTATAAAGAATGTATATTTACGAAATAACGCCGATTTGTATTAGAAATAACAACACCACAATAGATCAACTGTGGTGAAATATAAGTAAAATTCTTCTCTTGGGTGGGTGGGCTTGGGGGAGGTTTGGGGTACGCTCTTTAAAAAACTTCTCCAAATATGCCCGTTATTTCGTCAAAAACACTTCTTCAAATATCTCCGTTATTTAGTTAATAAAAATAATTTCTTATTTCATAATTCGCGCTATTTCGTCATTTCGATGCATTTTTTATTCCGCAATTTCGCTGTATTTTCCTATTTCGCTTTTTCGTGGTATTTCATATTTCGATAATTCGCTATATTTGACATATTATGGGATATTGGAATGCCTCAACGGCTGGCGTGGCATGCCACATACCCTTTATCACTGAGGAATTTTAACTAATAGTTTTGTATTACTACAGAGTAACATTGGTCTGTATCAGGTGGACAAGTGTTGTAATGGGGGAAGTCGGCATTTTTGCATTCGGATCTTTATTCAGTGATCTCGAACGAGACTTTTCAGCCTGAAAAACTTGGTATCTGACTGAGTTCTGATTTTTGTCAGAATACCCTGACCAGGTTGCGATCCCCGGTCCGATAGCACGAGAGACCAGTACGCTACCTCTCGGCCACCGACTTCCCATACATTCAAAGCACATGGTCGGAGGCACACAAGACGTTGATTTTGTTATCAATGGATACGGATGACCGAACGTCCACTAAATGAGACACGAGGATACACCAGCAATGTCTTGTTACAACAGAACGTATGTGTGTCCCATGGATACACATGTGTATAATAAACACGCTTCATACATCACCACTGCTATTCGAAATGTGTAATGAATAAGTTTATTATCGGCACATTAGCAGAAACATTACTGGTGCAATACCAAATACAATAGTCTTGTGATGCATCGTTATGATCTATTGAGACAATTCGAATGATTTGTTAAGTTGTATATATATATATGTAAATGCTAAATTATTGCAAGTTGAATCTATTTCATCTTGAGTGGGTGTCATGCGCTGTTCACAAGTCAGACGAGTCAGCAAACTATTAAAAATTATTTTAATTAGCAATCAAATTGGTCAATGTATAACAAATCAATATGCAAAACAATTTCATATATTCTCTCACAGAACATAGAGGACATGACAGAACGCTTCAGAAGAAAAGACGGCATTTATAATCATTGTGTAAATTCCTTTTAACCCTTTATCCAACAGAAGGGTCCTGTGCCAATGCATTCTCTTATATATGCGAGTCGACCATAGGTCGCCTCGCATATATAAGAGAATGCATTGGCTTAACACATTAAAAATTATAAAATTGTTAAAGAATGTATTTTTTAGGCCAATGCATTCTCTTATATATGCGAGGCGACATATGGTCGACTCGCATATATAAGAGAATGCATTGGCACAGGGCATAACTGTAACTATCACAATGTGGTCAAGGAGTCGGTTCCAATGATATCCATATTTGTATGGTTTTATAGAGACAGACCCAAGATATTTTAGGCTGTTGAAGCTTTATTTGGTCGGTTTTGGCCGGTTTGTTGGGTAAAGGGTTAAGTGATACGAGGTAATCTTTACATATCCCGCGTGTGTTACACTAAATCCGTTTCCGTGATTGGTCAACTACTATTTGGGCCACGCATTTCATATACCAATAAAATACACAATAACACGAACGACGCCACGCCTTGTTGACCTAGATGCGATCGATTGAATAACTGGGCGTGATTTCTGAGTGTGCGGCCATTAGTTATTGATCGATAATTCACAGATAGAATATTGGGCTAACTTATAGTGTTGCCTTGTGTAATATTTATCCAGCTGAGTTTACAGAACTTATAAAGGAAAAAGCTATATAAATATCAAGAATGAATGTAATTTTATTGTGTTTAATTGAGGGGTATGTCGCTGTATAACTCTATGGAAAGAATGTAAATTGAATGTGTTTTATTGAGGGGTATGTCGCTGTATAACTATAAGAAATGCTTGTAATTTGAGTGTTTTATTGAGGGATGTATCGCTATATAAATATAAGGAATGTAATTAGAGTATATATGTTTTATTGAGGGGGGTATCGCTATTTAAATATAAGAAATGCATGTAATTTGAGTGTGTTTTATTTTTAGGGGTTTGTCGCTATATAAATATAAGAATTGCATGTAATTTGAGTGTGTTTTATTGAGGGGTGTGTCGTTGTATAAATATAAGAAAATAATGTAATTTGAGTGTTTTATTGAGGGGTATGTCGCTGAATAAATATAAGAAATCAGTGTAATTTGAGGGTGTTTTATAGAGGGTGTGTCTCTGTTTAAATATATTAAATTCATGTAATTTCAGTGTGTTTTATTGAGGGGTATGTCGCTATATAAATATAAGGAATGAATGTAATTTGAGTGTTTTATTGAGGGGTATGTCGCTGAATAAATATAAGAAATCAGTGTAATTTGAGGGTGTTTTATAGAGGGTGTGTCTCTGTTTAAATATATGAAATTCATGTAATTTGAGTGTGTTTTATTGAGGGGTATGTCGCTATATAAATATAAGGAATGAATTTAATTTGAGTGTTTTATTGGGGGGTGTGTCGCTGTATAAATATAAGAATTGAATGAAAATTTGAGTGTGTTTTATTGAGGGGTGTGTCTCTGTGTCCGTCGGAGCCCATGTGCCCAACGCCCATATTGCAATACCCTTTAATAAAACACTCAAATTACATTCAATTTTTAAAGATACGGGCGGTGTTGGCGGTGAGTATGCTGTTAAAATATTCAGCTCCATCAAAAACCGCCATAAAGAGAAAGAATAGTAAAATATAGACAGACTTTGTTCTTATACCAATCAGAACTATGGCATAAACAGTATCTTATTGTCTAATGTTTTTCCTTTGTTATGTAAACAAAAGCAAAAAACGTTACAAAACCTGGCTTTTGTTTATATCCGGATATGGTGAACATAAAGAGCGTTATTTGTTACTGTTTTATGGAAATAATAAAGAGCGTTTATATCATTTGTGTGTGATTAACCAATAAAATTGCGCTGTGTTATGTAAACAGCAGCAAAACTTCTGTAACACGAGCAGGTTATTGTTTACGTACACCATCATACGTCTTGACGACAATATACTATTTACGCGCTAATTATGTTTGGCATAATTATGAACAAAACAATATATGTTTTAATATCCCTTCTGTTTATGGCGATTTGAACAATTCACTCATTAATTTTTTATCTTGCAATGTTATTCTTATACACTTTACCTTATATATATATAATTCAATACTGGGGGGTCTGAAATATGTTACCGCCCCCATCTCCTGTCGTCCCTGGCCGTCGGCTACATCACGGGAATGCTGTTATCACGTGTATACTGTTAGCAACAAAATAACTTTCGCACCCAATGTACGTGATATCTAATTGGACGTGATATCAAATTCCACAACTTTCGAAACAAGCCCCCGCCCAATGCATAACTTTGAACTCCCATTTCAAGAAATATAAATACAATCTGGTGAATTTCTTATTTTATACTGGTATTTAAAATAACAGACTTCATCCCTGAAACAATTTAACGATTTCGAGAAATATTTAATATCAACGCGTTTGAAGTGTTTAATATTCGTTAAACTAAAAACATAGGGAAACCCATCCATGACATGTTTAACCCTTCCTTTACTAAATTAATTATCCATTCAGTTATAAACGTATACATTGGACTGGTCTATATTTCATTTGGAGGAGTGTTCAGGAAAATTGAGTAGACGACAGAGTGAGGAAAATATAAGTGCTGAAGTTTTCTTATTTATTGATGGGAAATGTTTAGATAATAAGTTCGACAATGTTCGTTTGCTAAACTTATTATCTGGACATTTCTTAAGGCAACTACTCGTCAATTGGTATTATCTGAACATTTCCTAAGGCAACTACTCGTCAATTGGTATTTATTATAGAAAGGGTTAATGCTGATAATTATTGTAACATTACCTTGATTTGTGTACACCCAACTCCTTCGATTCACAATGTAGTCACTACGTAGTATTGATAGACTAAATCAGAGACGTGCGTAGCTAGAGGGTCTCCGTTGGAGGATGGTGTCAAGAAACTGCGCGTCTCCTTAATCTTAATCAGACTGAAACTCTAGGAACGGGAATTCTTTGGACTGTAATTTTCCAACTGTTGAATATTTCCAAGAAAACGCCCAATATGGTTGGACACTTTCCAACTAATGTCCATTTCTGTCCAACCGTTTGCCAAAATTCATGAAAATATTCGACTTTAAGTCTAAAAGCAACAAAATTCACACTAGTTATTTGGGCGGAAAATCAAACTATCAGAACAATTATAACCTATACATGCACGGTCATAAATGTCCCAATTAAAATATTGCGGCTGAAGGGGTTATTGTCGCCACATTTTCGTGTGCTGCGTAACCATATATACGAAATGTATTTTTGGGTACACAGCTTGACCTTTGCTGTGTATTCAGCACACATTTGACACCAAAATATTTTCATCCGATGACATGGCACATGTGTATTCATCTTTAAAACTTATTCCTGCCTCACATTTGCTTTTTATCGGCGACATAACCCGAAGAAATATGATAATTGCTATAGCATAAACCCACAAAGGTCAAGCTGAGTACCCAAAACACATTTTCGTAAGGCTGTGTAGGATGATATTAAATAGCCTTGATAATAGTGTAACGATACTTAAGAATTGTAATACCATATAAGAATTATGACCCGTTTTACCCTCCATAACATCACTCAAATACCATACAAACTACACCCGACTGCCTACTGCAGATTCTGAGTTCTGTCCATCACTCAAATGCCATACAAACTACACACCCGACTGCCTACTGCCGACTCTGAGTTCTGTTCATCACTCAAATGCCATACAAACTGCACCGACTGCTTGTTGGATCCCCGCCTTGTCAACCTTGACGAATTCCACGTCTGTGCAGTCTGGGTTCTGTGCGCACAGTGTCAGGCAGTCCTCCATGACCATGTTGTTGGGACGATCATCATCGAAAGCATAGCTGAAGCCAACAAAATCTCTACTGCTGACGTTAGGTGGCGCCACCTCGAACATTGTGTGTGGGTATGATCCTACAAAACAGCAAGGATGAATAATTACGCCCTCTATGGTGTATACTGAGAGGCTGATATGGCGATGTCATGGGAGCTATGGGTAACTTTGATTAATAACGTAGTCGCTATATGGCGTACCGGTTAGACTTTTTGCAAGATGTATGTATTCGCGGATGTATTTTCTCGGATGCTTCATTGTTGCAGTATATAATATGACCGCGTTAATTCGATATTTAGGTGTGAACAATGGCTGGGCCACTCTTGAAGATTTTAAGCATAATGTAACGGCTAACATTGCTGATGAAGTGTGTCTCAGTTGGAATGTAGACTAAATGTCGTATTGCGAAGTATCGGGGTTGTATTTAATCCGATTAGTAGATTTTTTTATCCGCATTTAGAGGCTTTCTGTGGTGGTGAACGAGAAACCTTCAGTGATAAGCCGTAGTTATTGCAATAATTTGAAGGATTAGTTGATTTAACGGAATTATGTGGTGGTGCATTCATGACACCAGTATATTTTATATATGCCTAATAATATGATATTGAGGGCGTTACCATTTCTGACTATGGTTTTCTTGTATAGTAGTGTTCGTGCATGATGGACCAAGCACAGAGAGCTAACGTCACCAAATTCACCCTCGGGACCTCATTCTGCTTGGGCTCATCTTCTGGGAAGTATCTATAGTCTCAAATTAACATTGTTTTAGTTACTTTTTCCGTTCTGTTAATTTTCTATATACATTCATTTGCGGAAGATAAATTGCATACCCGAGGTGACTAATTGGTGAACATCACCAACTTCAACTGGGGAACATCAATCTTATCATAGGTCTCTCATAGCAGTTAAGGCATCAGAAGAATGAGGTTCCCAGTGTGTGAATTTGGTGGTGCTAGCCCTCTGTGTGGGATATTGTCACTAAATTCACCATCTGGGGACCTCATTCTGTAAATGTCAGACACATTATATCGAGACTGTGATGGACGATGGCAATAAGTGATAACATGGTTTAACCCTTTCAGTGCCAAGTCCGATTTTTGTATCAACCCATATACTCTGTGCCAATGCATTCTCTTATATATGCGAGTCGACCATAGTTCGCCTCGCATATATAAGAGAATGCATTTGGCCTAACAATTGTTCATCATTTGTTATTATTTGTTATTATTTTTTAGAATTTTAATATTTTTTCTTATATTCTTCAACAGACTTATTTTGTAGGTTTAGTGCCAGGGAATCTTATGTTTTTCATGGGCATAAAAATTATTCCTATGAATATTTGGTGATAGTTTTGAGTTATAACATGCCCCTAAGGTTTTATCCAGTTTGTTTTTAAATTTGCTATAGCATGCTTAAGCATACCCAAAATAAATTCAAATAAAAAAAATCTAAAAAAAACAAAACAAAAACAAAATTATTTTTTATTTTTTAGGGCCGATTTTACAGACCGTAAATTAGGGCCGATGAGATCGGCCCCTGGCACTGACAGGGTTAAACATATGTTATTTACTGAATGCATAATATAAATCTATACAAGGGTAAAGGGATGGGAACACAAGTGCTGTCACTAACAAGAACATCCTCTCCCCATTGTCAAAATACTGAATATAAACAAATCACACGTTGTCAAGAACGAGGAAATATGTTATAACAATAAAGCTATGTAACAGTAATGACAACTAATACTGTATAATTGGTGGACTGTTTCATATACATGTAATGTATGAGAGAAGGAAGAATGATACAAAACGCGATAAAGAGACTGAAATTAAGATAATGGATAGAGATGGATAAAGGTAGGGTGATAACTGGAGAGATATGTGCAGGGGGAGTAACTGTATAAGGTGTGTCAGAGAGAGAAAGATATATAGAGAGAGAGAGAGAGAGAGAGAGAGAGAGGGGAAGGTTAGTATGGTAGAACATTATTATTACATGTCGATCGTATGTTGACTTCTATGTGTTTGCTGATACTTCAAACTGGTCTCTCTCTATATATATATATATTTTTTTTTTTATTTTTTTTTTTATATATATATATATATATATATTTTTTTTTATTTTTTTTTTTTTTTATATATATATATATATGTCTATCTGTATGCAGCTATCTCTCTCTCCCTCCCTCCCGCCGACAACAACTCGTCTGATCCGGGATAGCACCTTCTCAACTGGGCTTGATATGAAGACTCAGATCACTTCACTGACTTTAGTCATAATCTCTATTTATTATATGACTACCACTAATCATCTACAATATAAATACCGTGATTCTTTGGCGTGTCTGCAGTATTATTTGAAATTCGTATCAGTATGGTTTGAAAATAGGTCACCGGAAATTACGGAAATTTTATCATCAATAATAGTTCCTATTTCCCGATCTTCGCCTTCAATTGTTAATTTCGGGCGATAGCAAGGGATGGTGCAATGAAGTAGTTTTTCTCCATGTGACATTGGAGCGGACGTATCAAAGACCAGAAGACGTGTCAGATAATAAACTCTTTATCGGTACAGCGAAGTGATATGGGCCGTAGTATCGCGTCTCGTTCAGATTCAGATGTTTATTACGCCTTTCGTCGCATTTGACAATTTCAAACAGTGTACATATTACATAATATAAATGTGAGGTGACATAATATACATACACAATATAGGTTGGAGTTATTAGTGTACTACATGTACATGGTATATTGATTGATGGTATAGCTATATTATAATGTGATAATGTTATCTTATAATTATTGGGAGTATATAATGCATGTGGGGCGATTCCCTGTACATATGTTGTATGAGGGTGGGCATTTGTTGTTGTTGTTTTTTTTCTTTTCCATTGAGCCTCAGGAGTGGATCATTAGTGTTTGGGCCTTTTTTAGATATAGTGATAGATTTACTATGATCTATCTGTTATTTGTATCGAAGAGGTCATGTAATTTAATTGTGTTCGGTCGGTTTCGGTAGTAGGCTTTCAAATATTTAGTTCTGAGGGCAGTTCACCGAGGGCAGTTCATAACAAGGTGGTATTCATCGCGTTCACCCATACAAAGAGTGCATCTTCGTTCTGAGTATGGGGTGTTTGTCCAAGAACCAGTTTCCACCGGAAGTCGGTGGTTTCTGGTTCTGAATCTCAGTAGTGGCAGGACGATATTGTTATCATCGAGAGATAGGTATCGTGGTCTGCCGAAGTTTGGCTTTATGCATCTATAAAATGCGTATTTATTTGATTTTTCCATAGATGCTCGCCAGTCTGATATATATATGTCCATAGTTCTGGTTTTTATGGCATTGGCAAACATTTTTGTGCTACTAACTGCTTGGTTTCACCACGTATATGACATGCCCAGTTTATTCAGTTCAGTATTTACAAATTCTAGCCAGGGGATTTTCACAGATCGCCGCATATATATATATATATGGACTAGAAGGTGACCCGACTTCGTCCGGGCTTTGACCTTGAATTGTCCATTTTGAAGGTCAAGGTCAAGTGGGGTCACGATTTTACCAGTCCAAAAACACTGCCCGGACAAAAGTACGGTTTTAACCGATTTGACCTTGAATTGATCATTTTGAAGGTCAAGGTCTGGTCGGGGTCACGACAGGACCCGTCCAAAACAATCAGTGGACAAAAGTAACCCCACGTATCCAATTTCGTCGAAATCCCATCAAAATTGGCGATTTGACCTTGAAGTTACCCGATTTCAAGGTCAATGTCACGTCGCACGGGCAAATGAATATGCTTATTAGACTCGCCATAAGAAAGTACCCCCACATACCAAGTTTTATCGAAATCCCGTGATATTCAGGCGTTTGACCTTGAAATGACCCGATTTTAAGGTCAAGGTGACGTCGCACGGACAAATTAATAGGCCTATGTTCGTCCCCGGCCGAAAATACCCACACATACCAAGTTTCACCGAAATCGGGTGTACTGTTTTCGAGTTCATCGCGAACACACACACAGACACACACACAGACACACAGATCTTCCAAAATATATAATAGACTAGAAGGTGGCCCGACTTCGTCCGGGCTTTGACCTTGAATTGTCCATTTTGAAGGTCAAGGTCAAGTGGGGTAACGATTTGACCAGTCCAAAACACTGCCCGGACAAAAGTACCCGACAAACGTGCCCGTCGAAATCCATCCGGTTTTACCCGATTTGACCTTGAATTGATCATTTTGAAGGTCAAGGTCTGGTCGGGGTCACGATTGGACCCGTCCAAAACAATCGGTGAACAAAAGTAACCCAACGTATCAAATTTCGTCGAAATCCCATCAAAATTGGCGATTTGACCTTGAAGTTACCCGATTTCAAGGTCAATGTCACGTCGCACGGGCAAATGAATATGCTTATGAGACTCGCCATAAGAAAGTACCCCCACATACCAAGTTTCATCGAAATCCCGTGATATTCGGGCGTTTGACCTTGAAATGACCCGATTTCAAGGTCAAGGTAACGTCGCACGGACAAATTAATATGCCTATGTTCGTCCCCGGCCGAAAATACCCCCACATACCAAGTTTCATCGAAATCGGTTGGGACGTTTTCGAGTTCATCGCGAACACACAGACACACACACACACACAGACACACAGATCTTCCAAAATATATAATAGACTAGAAGGTGACCCGACTTCGTCCGGGGTTTGACCTTGAATTGTCTATTTTGAAGGCCAAGGTCAAGTGGGGTCACGATTTGACCCGTCCAAAACACTGCCCGAACAAAAGTACCCGACAAAAGTACCCGTCGAAATCCATCCGGTTTTTCCAGCGGATACCGAGATACCCTATGCATCAAATTTCGTCCGTAAAAATCCGCCAGTTTAACCCGATTTGATTTCCACTGAAGTATATAAACGCGCCTCATATACACACGCTCATTAATTATCAAGTTTCAACGTAAAGATAAATTACCATCGGTGCCCGAGATATCGCCAAGACGTCTGAAACAGTCAAATGCATCGGCCTGTTAAGAGTTAACGTGATCTAACTTTATGACCTCTAACGACGTCATAGAAGTTACGCATTGTTTTTACCCTGATAGAAGATCGTACCACTTCTTCTTAATAATTGAGGCAGATAACTAAAACGGATACATACATATTATATATCGTTGGAAAGAGGAAACACGAAATATTCTCATAGTGTCATTATTATGACTGGCATGTTATTATTCGCGCTGTTTCGAATCGATTTGTAAGCACCGAACTGAAATATATTAGCGCAAAACGGCGTAAAAACAGATTTGACATCGGCACGTGAAAAGTTGACCTCGCACGGACAAATTAATAGGCCTAATGTTAGTCCTGACCCGAAAATACCCCCACATACCAAGTTTCATCGAAATCGGCTGGGCCATTTTCGAGTCCATCGATTACAGACACACACACACACACAGATCTTCCAAAATATATAATAGACTAGAAGGTGACCCGACTTCGTCCGGGCTTTGACCTTGAATTGTCTATTTTGAAGGCCAAGGTCAAGTGGGGTCACGATTTGACCCGTCCAAAACACAGTGCCCGAACAAAAGTACCCGACAAAAGTACCCGTCGAAATCCATCCGGTTTTACCCGATTTGACCTTGAATTGACCATTTTGAAGGTCAAGGTCAGGTGGGGTCAAACACCAACACCCCAAAAATGGTGGAAATCGGCCCAGCGGATACCGGGAAATCGGCCCAGCGGATACCGAGATACCCTATGCATCAAATTTCGTCCGTAAAAATCCGCCTGTTTAACCCGATTTGATTTCCACTGAAGTATATAAACGCGCCTCAAGTTTCAACGTAAAGATAAATTACCATCGGTGCCCGAGATATCGCCAAGACGTCTGAAACAGTCAAATGCATCGGCCTGTTAAGAGTTAACGTGATCTAACTTTATGACCTCTAACGACGTCATAGAAGTTACGCATTGTTTTTACCCTGATAGAAGATCGTACCACTTCTTCTTAATAATTGAGGCAGATAACTAAAACGGATACATACATATTATATATCGTTGGAAAGAGAAAACACGAAAGATTCTCATAGTGTCATTATTATGACTGGCATGTTATTATTCGCGCTGTTTCGAATCGATTTGTAAGCACCAAACTCAAATGAAAGTCCCGTAACACAGCGTAAAAACAGATTTGACCTCGGCACGTGAAAAGTTGACCTCGCACGGACAAAGTAATAGGCCTATGTTACTCCTGACCCGAAAATACACCCACATACCAAGTTTCATCGAAATTGGCTCAGCCATTTTTGAGTCCATCGATTACACACACACAAACACACACACACACACACACACACACACACAGATCTTTCAAAATATATAATAGACTAGCCGATGAGCCCGACGTTGTCCGGGCTATTCAAAAACCAAATTTCAAGTCGATGAGCCCGACGTTGTCCGGGCTGTTCAAAAACCAAATTTCAAGTCGATAGCTCTACCCGTTTCCGAGATCTGGTCTGCGCATGCGCGAAGCTGGCGTCGCACGGGCTCGGCGACCCGATAAAATTCGTATCCGGGGCAAGATACATTCACATAGCAAATTTCAAGTCGATAGCTCCACCCGTTTCCGAGATCTCGTCTGCGCATGCGCGAAGCGGGCGCCGCACGGGCTCGCCAATACGACAACGTTCACCGCCTGGTCAAACTACACACACGTACCAAGTTTCGTCCCGATCGGTCGAGAATCGTAGATTTGTATAAATGACAGACAAACAAACAAACAAACAAACATACATACAGACAGAGGTCTTCAAAATATATATGAGATGACGAAGGAATTTTGATTATTTTATGAATCAATGGACGAGTAACTGGATATGCGGCACAATAATGTCGATGCCAAGACAGGGGTGGGGACATTTTCAGAATGTCAAGTCGCATATCTACTAACAGACTTAAACACATATTTTAACATTTATACAACGGAATTAGTTTATATAAATGAAAAATTCAATTAAATCCCGATAATTGAGAAATAGGAACTTTTGTCTATGTAAAAATAGTGCTTGACTGACAAAAAAGCCACGCCCAATTGACACACTCCTCAATTTAACCATTTATAAACAAAAGCATCATTGATGAGTAGTTATCTCATATGAACCGTTCAGATAATAAGTTCAGCAAACTAACATGGAACCTTTCCCTCAATAGATAGGACACTTTCTGTACTTTTTGTTATCTCCTTATATTACCTGTACATCCCTGCGAATCAATAATGGACCATTCCTGTTGAGACTTTTTAAGTTACTGGGATAATCCATTTAGTATGTAAAGGGTTAACCACAAACCTGCTGCATCTCTGGTACTAACGTTGAAGGTTTGCATGTCGTAATCACATGTGGATAAACTGTCGTTTTGGACGCCATCTTCAATCAAATAAATTTCAGTAGAATTCTCGGATTTACTGACATTCAAGGACAAAGACATATACAATTGCCTATTTCAGAACCTGTAATAATTATAAATGCAATTCAAATACAGAACGTTACACGATTGCTCAATCCATGCAATATGGTATGTATTATTTAACGAATGAACCACCCCACTCAATTTGAATAAGATAATTGAACTTGAGGCAATATTTCAAAAAACAACAATATCGATATTATATCAAGCATCATCGATGAGCAGTTATCCCATCGGAAATGTTCAGATAATAAGTTCAACAAACGATATGCCGTTTGTTGAACTTATTATCTTTCACTCAATCAATTGGGCTCCTTCTGCACTTTTATTTATCTGTCTGCTTTTATCACCGTAACATCCATCCAAATGAATAATGTACCGTTCCAATGTATACTTTTATAACTGAATGGGTGAATCCATCAGGTCAGCCACATCGTGGATTCACCTATTATAGTTATACCAAACTACTATCAGGGTGACCCGGAGTGGATACATTGTAACGACCTATTATTCATTTGGATGACTGATACGGAGCTAAAAGCAGACGACAGATAAATACGAGTGCAGAAAGAGTCATTTTTTGCGGATAATGTTTAGATAATAAGTTCAACTATGGTCGTTTGTTGAACTTATTATCTGAACATTTCCTGTGGGAACTATGCATCAATGTTAATCCATGGAATACTATAGCACAATTGGTTGTAGAAATAATAGCCATTAAGGTCATTTATGGATAACCTAAATTTCTGTATTACTTTTCGCTACAGAAATGATAAGAGTATCGAGTGATATCACCACACCTATATATACCGCGTGCTTAATACTGTACATGAACAGCTATTCGATGCTTTGTACTATTTAAAAGGGAATGTCTATGTTGCATCATAATTCCGTCTTATATGACTGCCCTGACAATAATCGTACTGCTAGCCCTCCGTGTACAAGTACCTATAGATAAATCAACAAGACACGCCCTAACATTTGCAAAGAAATTAAATTAATTGAAACTAAAATCTCAGTGTTCCTGTCGAAATAATTCAGGAACATGCGGAATGAACCACAGGCCCCTGGGGAAAATTACTAAAATACCAATAGACTATATATATAGCAGTGTAAAGGTTCCAACGATCGTTTTTGGCTAAAACCACACCAAAAAACTATCAAAACCCTACTAAATTCAAGAAATCGATGACTGCAGTCAAAATATCATCAGGTGTATCTTATTGGCAATAAAATTCCATTTTATTTGACATATAACTCGGCGAAATTGAACGAATCGAAGTCGAGATATCCTATCGCAAACTAGCGAAATCTACCGAAGAAATCGGGTCGTCAACCTCCCTGTCCGCCCAGAGGCAATTGACCTAGTTATAGATCAATATTTTCGAGCAATAATTTGTCGAGAACGTGTACTTAAACGTGATGACTTAACCTATAAATGACCATATATGTTCCGCAAGTCATTCCGAAGCCATCCATACCTTTTTGTATTTCATCCGATGCGTTTGTGCCCAATTTTCAACTTTATTCATCAAACAAATTCCAGAAACATTACTAGTATAAGTCCACTATGGGCTAAAATCAGAACCAAATTAGTCCAATATGAACCAATGTCAATATTTAGGTCCGCTATGAACCTATTTGCCCGAGAATATATAGAAGTAGCATAATAATATAATCAATATATAAAATAGTAGGATATGTCTGTTATGTGCTCGAAGGGCACACAAGAGCCATTTGCCCCTAACGCACAAAAGGGGCCGCAGACCCTTCTGATGCTGCATAAAGGCTCCCTTCTGGAGCCTGTTTCAGCTAGTGTAAATTCCCATCACCATCGTCATCATCGTCATCATTATCGTCGTCGTCGTCATTCAATCTCTACCAGAGCGCACCAGTCATATTTCATTTCTCACTCTGTCACCGGCTGGGTGCTAGTCTGTGGTTTTCTCTATTTAGGACGGGGGATTTTCAAGACAAAATGGTGAGACCGCGATCGTCCAAAGTCAAATGTCCTATGTGCTTTGAGAACAATTCCCACAGTAAACACTTATTGGCAGAATGCATAATTAGAGCGGTAGTTTTGTTGATAATTTTCGCACACTTCTTAGCAATATGGCAGCAAGTTAGGACTCTTGTGTTTGACTTGCCATGAATGTTGTCGTCCATGTGCGTTTTGACTTTTGTGGTGATAAAATGATCGGAGAACCAAATTACACCGTTTCGCAATAAAGTTCTTTGGTTCTAGAAGGACATTCCCAACTTAAGGTACGAAATAACACACCTGTTGTTCGATATGTTTTGTGCTTAATAAGGCCAACATGTTGCTCTGTTCTCTTAGTATATATATTTATATCGCGGAAGTCCACCAAACGTGGATAAAATGTCGCCGGTAGCACAGGTGGGGGGGGGGGGTCGGAATTTTTTTTCAGGCACGTATGGCATTTTTTCCCTTCAGATCATTTTTTGTACCCACCCACCCCCACCGCCAATTTTTTTTTCCGTTTTCGGCAGTTTTTTCCGACCATTTTTTTACACCCACCCCCCTTTTAACACTAAAACAGAGATTTGCGGGGGGAAATTCACTGTAAACAGCTGTATATGAATGTCTGTGCATACCATTTATCATGGATGTTAACATGGACATGTAAATAGGAATGAGTCATTTTGAGGTCATTCGGCCAAAAAAACATGGCTGCCAGCGGCCATCTTGGATTTCAAAATTTGCAACAAAATACAACACGATAACTGCCTGCAGTCAATTTACCAGTTAGAATTACATTATTTCTCTCATTCAAAGTGGTTTTGAAGCCCAACTCATTGCCAAAACACTAAAAAAACAAGCAGGAAATTGTTTTTTTTAGTTGCGGAAAAAATTGCTTGTTGATGGCTTTGACCACCCACCCACCCCGGTATACATTTTTCATACCCCCCCCCCCCCCCGGGTAGCAGCGGTCTTACCGTGTCGTCAATGGAGGTAAACCCTACATGGAGTTTGTGGTCATCGTTGTCCTCGTTTCGTCATCCTCCTCGTCTTTGTCGTCGACACCATCATCAACGTCTTAGTCATCATCATCATCATCATCATCATCATCATCACAGAAACCATTAGCAACAACAACAACAACAGCAATGCAAACTATTCAATATTGTTTAATTTAAGATTTGTCAATTATGGTCAAAGTCATTATGGCAATATTATCATCGTTGTCCCCAACGTTGACCATCTATCTAGCAACGTCCCTGATATATACTCACCTGTGTATTCGCAGATGAATTGAACCTGCCGGTTGCAGGCTGCCAGGTAAGTACACCAGCGATGGATGTCATATTTGTAGGCGTATGCTCCACACAGGTCCTGGGTGGAGTCTTCTTTCGGTTCATCGGTACACCAATCAAACTCGCTCTTACTGACAACAGTGTTGGTCCCGTACCAGACGTAATCACTGCTTCCTGATCTCCACATGACTCCAGACCAGAACGTCCTGTGGATCAATTTTGATAAATGCATAGCCTTGGCGAGCTTCAAAACTGTCGTGTGTGGCACTGTGTGCAGATTTGGAACGATAACTCTATTTTAATATAATTTTGGAAAGTAGGGTTTGGATCACATGATATATTCAACAGACATTGTTTCAAGCTGCAAAACAGAGTTAATTCCCCTCGCAACGCTATTGTTTGATCGCTAACATTTATTATTGAAGTGTTCTGTCAGTTAGAATTCATTCTGGCTTGATGTAGACACTTTTCAAATGAATATGGACAGTTCAGTTTATCAGAATAATGCAGAATTAATTGTAACATACAAAAGTCTCAAATAAATAAATGAGTGATTTCTTCACATTATGTGTAGGTGCTGGCAGCGGTAAGGCCTGCGTAAGGGACTGAACTCTGTAAGTCGATTTTCCGAGTACAATTATATATTTGTATAGGGGGATGTCGTACTAGAAGCGTGTGATTGTTATTCTAAAAGTAAATTCCAGTGTATTTTCCATAGATAACTATTTGTTTCATGTCTTGTAACATATTTTTGGCGGATACGACTCTTTGGGTTACAGTGAAGTAATTCCAATGGATTTTTGTCCAAGAATCGGGAGAGAATTAAAAATATTCTGTGCTCTGGTTGGTTAGTAGTAGTTTTGATATCTAAACATAAAATTCATGCATTCATGCATTCACCCCTCTTGATATTTCAGATGCCAAACAAAACATTGGCACATTGTAAAGCACGTGGTTCCTAGTTTGAATTTTGTTTTGGTATGAGGACAAAAATGTCGATATCATTTTCATGCAATTCTGACTCTATAGAGATTATAAAACCGAAATTTAAAGGTACTTTCCATGCCCGACGATGCTATTTTCGTGAAGAAACTGCCCAGATGCCAATCCTGGTGATCATGTAATCAAGTATATGCTAAAACTGAGGCCTATCAGGGGGGGGGGTTTGCAAATTTTTTTCCGAACACTAGGCGGGGTGGGGGTGGGTGGGTATTTCAGCAGCCCGACTTACACCTTTTTCCTGGCCCTGTAATTTTTTTCCTAGAGTCATTTTTCTTCAAACTAATGGGACAAAAGGTTTTAACAATGTTTCTATTGTGTAACAGGTATGCACTTAACCCTTGGTAGGGAGGTTTGAGTTGATCATCAGTTAATAATGAGGGATGACACCAAGGGGTAATAAAAAGGTCAGCTTGATAAATGTTTTCATCAAGGATCTACCAATGCACATTGACATGGAAAGGCTCAGATTTAAATAGTTCTATTAAATATCATTTATTCAACCTGATATAAATAAAAACATAACTCTTCACTGAACTCTTCAAATAAAAATAGACTATTCAAAAAAACCATATTAAAATAAAATATAGGTGTTAAAAAAAACTTTGACTGATTTCAACGATATTCGGTATATGGGTCTAGGGTCACCTCCAGATGGGATCTGTCAAATTTGAATGATTTTCTATAGAAAAAATGGCCACTGGCAGCCTTCTTGGATTTTACTCTTTGTATCACTAAATCATTTAACACATCCTGCAGAGCTTATCCCTCATCCGATCATCACCAACCTTCACATATGGATCTTCGGTGTGACCTCTCGATGGGTGCCTACTATTTTTTCCCGAATTTTGTAAAAAAAAAAAAAAAAGTGGCTGCCAGCGGCCATCTTGGATTTTACTCTTTGTATGACAAAATCCTTTATATTTATATTAGCACACCTTACAGGTCACATTTATCATCCAATTGTCACCAAGCTTCATATGTTTCTTCTAAGTGACCTCTGGGTGGGAGCCTCCATTTTTTCCCCAAAATTTGTTAAAACAAACATGTCCACCAGCAGCCATCTTGGATTTCAAATGTCAATCCATCAGCATACCCTACAGCCCACATTTATTGTAGAATTGTTTTGAAACTTTACAGTCTTTTTAGTAAATAAAAAGTAGGAATTCTTCTATAAGCATGATACGGAACATTGATCAGGAAAACTGAGTAAAATAGTCATATGAAGTAGTATGGAGGGGGTGGGTCCCTATCCCAGAATCGGAAATTTTTTTAATTAGGGGGTGGTGGGTACCCAGAGGGCGGAAAAAATTAAAAAGCGCCTAGTGTCCGGAATTTTTTTTTCAGACATTCCCCCTGGGCCTATGGGAAATAATTACTTTACTGTAACCTTTAGAAGCTGGTTGATATATTGATGTCCAACGCATCTTTTCGAAATACCAGACGACTACCGCGCTTGAACATTTGAAAGCCCTTTATATATTTATCAGCTATATACATATTACAGATTACAAGCGTAAATATATTTTACTAACATGCAGTCTTGTGTCGATAACAAAGGCATCCACTATATCCGAACGGGGTGACCTTATATAGCTAATAACGATAATAATGACTCTAACTGAATTTTCTCAGAAAGATTTATTTATTTTATTTTATCCAGAAATTTATATCTTTGTGTTGTCCAGCTAAACATGCCCGTTATTCCACACAAGTTGAGTTTTTCAAAAACACTCCCACCTGCCTCCCCGTAACCACGTCCCCCGTATACCATCCATACTGCTATATGTTTACTTTCAATTAAATTCAATATTAATCAATAAATGCACTTTATTCGTTAAACTTAAATTTCAGATAGACACTTCTAACCAAATCACCCGTACACGCCTCCCCCGTACCACCCCCCCTATTAGTTTTATTTTCAATATTGTTCAAAAGTTTACCTCTTTGTTGTGTCCATCTCAGGACATGCCCTTTTCTTCGTAATAGTTACTTTTAACGAAACAACTGTTCTTGTTTTGTTCTAGTTAGCGCTATTTGCTATATAATTTATGTCCGTACGGACACGGCGAGTGTTATTGTTAGCGCTATTAGCTGTATAGGGTCTGTCCATACGGACATAGCTGATATTATTGTCTGCTAATGCGGACATAGCGAATGTTAAAATTAGCGATAATATGACCATACGCTATCGTAATTAACTAACCACAGCTCAACCACAAGCATAAGCTATGATATATATATATATATGTGCCTTTTTTTTAATCTTATAAAAATAACTTCATAGATGCTTATTTCCATCAAATAAGATTCACTTAGACCTTATATCGTGATGTGATTATGATTAATTTCACTCCATACATGCATAAGGGTTCATCGAAAGAGTTAGTCCTATAGCTAGCAATTTCGTGTATAAATTAGGTCAATCAAACATCAGGTCATGTGAGAAATCAGAGGTTCACAAACAAACTACGAGCTCTCAACTCAGAATTAAAACCTAAGAATTTTTTTTTAAGCCGTCCCTTTTGTACAAATTATTATAGAATATAAACTCCCAACATCAAACTAAAAGTATTCAAAAATCAAGACTGTTGGTTGTTGTCGAGAGTGGAGTATTTTACTGAAATTAACCATTATATTATTAACGCTGTGTGCGCAATCCGATTGAGATGTGTACTATACGAAGAAGCTTGTCGATTTCAGAAATGTCATCATGTCGATTTCAACGAAACTCGACGAACAACGTCATCATGTAGCTTTCACCATCGACCGAATTCGCGATAACCTGAATGTATCTTCTGCTTTGTTCATAAGTGTGTGTTCCATGTCGATACATGAAAATGGAAGGATATCTTAGGATTATCAGATTCACGTATGTACTATGTAATATTAGGATAATTTAAACGCGATATAATAACGTTTTCATGAATCACCGAATTTCGATTCCAGTATTGTCTCCAGTATCGCCCTGCCAGAGTGATTAAGATTTTCTCATTGGACGCGCGACTTATATTTTAGGCCACTCCATTGCAAATATTTGATAGTCCTTAATATGTCATAATTGTGTTCTCAATAAAATGTAAACCGCCACTACGAATGAACTTCACTGTGCATAATTCAGATAGTAACTCCCCTCATTTTGGAACGCGGTAACTGACTGACACACATGTTTATTTCCGATTACGACATTAATGCTTTAAGCCCACCGATCTACTGTGAGACAAAAGTGGTCGCAAAAATTCAAAATATGAGCGTCGTATTAGATAATAATAGGTCACAAAATCAGATATAGTCTATATACTACCCAAAGCGTCCAGCTTTGGTTCGTTATTAGCTGTATATATAGGGTCTGACCGTACGGACATCGCGGATAGTATTGTTAGCGATATTATCTGTATAAATCTGCCAGTACTGGCACAGAGGATGAATTTCTTATCGACACAAGCCTGCTTGTTCGCCAAACATATGTATGCTTGAAGATAGGGATGATCAGGTGATATATTATATGTGGGACAACGATCAGTGTAAACTGGTAGTAAAGTAACATTTTATTTTAAAGAACTATTTATCGATGTCTGTATTTAAAACATGCTGCATACTATGGGCTGCACATGGTGTTGAAATAGTCCCTATATACACGGCTTTTTTTATATCTTCGCAAACTCATTTTCAGATGACGGGGTTTCGTCGTCTAAATTAATGTACGACTAGTAGAAAGACCCCTTTCGCATAATGAACGAAGACATATTACGAATAGCTATTTGTAGTCGTAATTTTTTCGGACGTTCCAAAAACCTTTTCGCAGAATTGACGACTACGGGTCCCGTTTGTGAGACAATCGTGCTTGCCACTCGCCGTAAGGGGATTATGGTTCTGGTGCCGTGATTATTTTGTACTTAATTGTGTTGTTATGAGCTTAGAGCTTTGTGTTTCGCAAGATTCTCGTGTTTCGCGAGGACGAGTGATTTGATTAACACAAATATATATAAATTAAGCCCACATGGGGATCACACAATTTAAGGACACCTTTCGCTTATTATGAACGACGACAAATAATTATTACTAATAGGGTACTACGTCACTAGAATGTGTGTTCTTTCTATTCGTTGTCGTTTTTCCCTATTCCTTGCTATGATTACAGGTTCGGATTTTCAACAAAACTCACAAATACACGATATAGTAATACGTTTCTCAGTTTCTCAATGTGGGAGATGACCCTGATATTGTCCTTAAATTTTGATCGCCATGTGGCCTTGATTTGTATATGTAAGTGGCAATCATATCATTCGTCGTTGTGAAACACGAGACGCTTGCGAAACACAAAACGCTAAGCTGTGACCTGATAACAGCATAATTAAGTACAAAATAATCACGACACGCAGTCCCTTAATACCCTTACTTCGAGTAGCAAGCACGATTGTCTCACAAACGGACTCGTTGGCGTTAATTCTGCGAAAAGGTTTTGGACCGTCCGAAAAAATTACGACAGCTATTCGTAATAATTATCTGTTGTCAATCAAAATTCGAAAAGTGCCTATAGCACACATTACGACACATACAATATTAACACTAACAATTTTTTCGTCATTCCGAAATATTGATTGATGATATCAGCTTGACTCGTCTGTTGCATCCTGTGAAACTGCATTCCAAACTTTTGGCAGCAGGCTGTTTGGTCTATTGTCGCCCAGTCACGAATGATGGCATAACGCACAGCATCTGCATGTAGGTGGAGAACAGAAGTTTTGTTTTACTCTCGTCGTATAAGAGTCATAATTAGAAAATTAGGACGTGAGTCGACATGTATCATTGGCTTTCGGACTTAATCGACACGTATCCTTGGATTTAGGACGTGAATCGACATGTATCATTGGCTTTCGGACTGAATCGACATGTATCATTTGATTTAGGACGTGAATCGACATGTATCATTTGATTTAGGACGTGAGTCGACATGTATCATTTCATTTAGGACGTGAATCGACATGTATTATTTCATTTAGGACGTGAATCGACATACATCATTGGCTTTCGGACTGAATCGACATGTATCATTTATTTAGGACGTGAATCGACATGTATCATTTGATTCAGGACGTGAGTCGACATGTATCATTTGATTTAGGACGTGAGTCGACATGTATCATTTCATTTAGGACGTGAATCGACATGTATCATTTCATTTAGGATGTGAATCGACATGTATCATTTCATTTAGGATGTGAATTGACATGCATCATTGGATTTAGTACGTGAATCGACATGTATCATTGTATTTAGGACGTGAATCGACATGTATCATTGTATTTATGACGTGAATAGACATGTATCATTGTATTTAGGACGTGAATCAACATGTATCATTTGATTTAGGATGTGAATCGATATGTATCATTTGATTTAGGACGTGAGTCGACATGTATCATGTGATTTAGGACGTGAGTCGACATGTATCATTTCATTTAGGACGTGAGTCGACATGTATCATTTCATTTAGGACGTGAGTCGACATGTATCATTTCATTTAGGACGTGAATCGACATGTATCATTTCATTTAGGATGTGAATCGACATGTATCATTTCATTTAGGATGTGAATCGACCTGCATCATTGGATATAGGATGAGAATCGACATGTATCATTTCATTTAGGACGTGAAACGACATGTATCATTGGATATAGGATGTGAATTGACATGTATCATTTGATGTAGGATGTGAATCGACATGTATCATTGGATTTAGGACGTGAACCGACATGTATCATTGGCTTTCGGACTGAATCGAGATGTATAATTTGATATATGATGTGAATCGACATGTATCATTGGATTTAGGACGTGAACCGACATGTATCATTTGATTTAGGACGTGAATCGACATGTATCATTTGATTTAGGACGTGAATCGACATGTATCATTTGATATAGGATGTGAATTAACATGTATTATTTGATTTAGGACGTGAATCGACATGTATCATTTGATGTAGGACGTGAATCGACATGTATCATTGGATTTAGGACGTGAATTGACATGTATCATTTGATTTAGGATGTGAATCGACATGTATCATTTGATTTAGGACGTGAATCGACATGTATCATTTGATATAGGATGTGAATTAACATGTATCATTTCATTTAGGACGTGAATCGACATGTATCATTTGATTTAGGATGTGAATCGACATGTATCATTTGATTTAGGACGTGAGTCGACATGTATCATTTCATTTAGGACGTGAATCGACATGTATCATTTCATTTAGGATGTGAATCGACATGTATCATTTCATTTAGGATGTGAATCGACATGCATCATTGGATATAGGATGAGAATCGACATGTATCATTTCATTTAGGACGTGAAACGACATGTATCATTGGATATAGGATGTGAATTAACATGTATCATTTGATGTACGATGTGAATCGACATGTATCATTTGATGTACGATGTGAATCGACATGTATCATTGGATTTAGGACGTGAACCGACATGTATCATTGGCTTTCGGACTGAATCGACATGTATAATTTGATATATGATGTGAATCGACATGTATCATTGGATTTAGGACGTGAACCGACATGTATCATTTGATTTAGGACGTGAATCGACATGTATCATTTGATTTAGGACGTGAATCGACATGTATCATTTGATATAGGATGTGAATTAACATGTATCATTTGATTTAGGACGTGAATCGACATGTATCATTTGATTTAGGACGTGAATCGACATGTATCATTGGATTTAGGACGTGAATCGACATGGATCATTTGATTTAGGACGTGAATCGACATGTATCATTTGATTTAGGACGTGAATCGACATGTATCATTTGATATAGGATGTGAATTAACATGTATCATTTCATTTAGGACGTGAATCGACATGTATCATTTGATTTAGGATGTGAATCGACATGTATCATTTGATTTAGGACGTGAATCGACATGTATCATTTGATATAGGATGTGAATTAACATGTATCATTTCATTTAGGACGTGAATCGACATGTATCATTTCATTTAGGACGTGAATCGACATGTATCATTTGATTTAGGACGTGAATCGACATGTATCATTGGATATAGGACGTGAATCTACATGTATCATTGGATTTAGGACGTGAATCGACATGTATCATTTTATTTAGGACGTGAGTCGACATGTATCATTTGATTTAGGACGTGAATCGACATGTATCATTTGATTTAGGACGTGAATTGACATGTATCATTTCATTTAGGACGTGAGTCGACATGTATCATTTGATTTAGGACGTGAATCGACATGTATCATTGGATATAGGACGTGAATCTACATGTATCATTGGATTTAGGACGTGAATCGACATGTATCATTTCATTTAGGACGTGAGTCGACATGTATCATTTGATTTAGGACGTGAATCGACATGTATCATTGGATTTAGGATGTGAATCGACATCTATCATTGGATTTAGGACGTGAACCGACATGTATCATTGGCTTTCGGACTGAATCGACATGTATCATTTGATATATGATGTGAATCGACATGTATCATTGGATTTAGGACGTGAACCGACATGTATCATTTGATTTAGGACGTGAATCGACATGTATCATTTCATTTAGGACGTGAATCGACATGTATCATTGGATTTAGGACGTGAATCGACATATATCATTTGATTTAGGACGTGAATCGACATGCATCATTGGATTTAGGACGTGAATCTACATGTATCATTGGATTTAGGACGTGAATTGACTTGTATCATTGTATTTAGGACGTGAATCGACATGTATCATTGGCTTTGGGACGTGAATAGTCGTATCTATCTCTTCAGAGCTACGGTGAAATCACGTTTTGTTATTTCGCTCTGGGTTCCGTTGTTTCACTGAAGGGCTTGATACTAACACGAGCTGTCAAGGTTGATCAAGTGATCATTGCGTGTACGCTATCCGCTAGCCAATCAAAAGCGACGAATTTATGACGGAACGTGAGCAATCGATAATTCTATTTTTGAGTCGCAGCTTTACGCCTAGGCTCTTTACTGTTTGTAAACACTGACACGTGCGCTCTTTAACTAAGTACAGTTAATGATTTAATTAATTAAAACTTAACTTATCAACTTTGGGCCTCTATAAAATAAGATGCATATAATAAAAAGAATATCTACATTTTTTTCGTGCCTTGAAAGAAATACCCGTGAAAACTCGATATTTCTTCCAAGAAACTCATGAGATATTTCGGTATTCAAACAAAAACTGTAGGTCTTCTCTATGTATCATTGGATATATTTAGGACGTGAATCAACATGTATCATTGGGTTTCGGGCGTGACTCGACATATATCATTGGGTCTAGGACGTGAATAAACATGTATCATTGGGTTTCGTGTGTGTATCGACATGCATCATTTGATTTCGATCTATCACATAACACTCCCCTTGTAAAATTACCTGTGTGCCAATATTCACATATTTATGATAAAAAACGCTCTTCAATGATGGTACATGTTTATATATTATAAGTCCCCCTTTAAGTCATCTTATGTCAAAGGAGCCTATCCTGTGATATTCCTCTGGTCATGTTGCCTATTTGTACCAATTTACCTACATATCGTCTAAGCTGATACAACGCGCCATATTGTACATCTATATATATATATTTACGAATGTCTGTCTGTCTGTGTTCTATAGAAATTCACGGGGACCATCTATATGTCACCAAATGAGTCCAATATGGGGTAACTTTTTTACTAGGAAGATAATTGTACGGGTTAGAATGTTGACGTTGTGACGTTGTTGTCAGGGGCAGAAAGAGGGAGGGGTGGCAAAAACATTTGTCGCTGATTTCCACCAAACTTATACATTATCATATCTATGATATGAGGAATCAAATAGTGTGATTTAGAGATGTCACAATTGACGCCATTCGAGACAGGGGTGAACTTAAAGTAGAGGAATACCAAAATTGATAAAATAATACGCATACTTCTCCTTGATACAAGAAATCTAACTTGTGATACAAAGATGCTAAACTGGTGCCGTTTGGATGAGAGATGGGGAGGGTACAACATTTGATAAAAAATCTGCTTTAGCCAGTTGTTTTAGTCGTCAATTACCACCAAACTTATAAATAACCATATCCATGATATCGGGAGTCTATATCTCATGGTGCGTAATGCTGTCAAAAGAAACTTCATTCGTGTCGGTGCCGATTTCCACCAAATTGATTCACATTCTGTTCCTTGATACGAGGAATCTAATCGGGTGACTTAAAAACGCCAAATTGGTGCCGTTTGGGTCAGGATTGGAGAGAGAAGAGGCACTACCATTGATAAAAATGTGATAGTCGCCAATATACACCAGTTATATTTAGTTATCTCCATAATACAGATTGTGGCGTTCAAATTCCACAACCGCGACAAATGGTGACCGAATTAAGCTACTCGAACAATTATATCTGCTCACTGTCATTTTTTATATGAGGACGGGAATCAGGGCATTCATACAGTGAGCTAGCAAAGTAGATACATAGAAGAAAGCATTAAAAGTATATGTATCCTTCTATTTAATAGATACATGTATTCTTGCACAATGAGAGACCTTTCTAAATGAACCAACAAGATCGATGGCCAACAAAACGTTATCGTGAACTAGAGGTATTGTCAGCTTCCAATGTACTCGAAAATGTCGACACGGTACTCAGAAAGTGTTTGTGACGAGAGTTTGTGTAAATCGACACAAGTGGATCGGGCACTTTTGAAAACATCCACGGTGTCAACTGCTGACAGTTTCTGTTAACTCAAGAATGACTCTGGCTTGCCGTTAAAAGCTATATACATTGTATGCGTTTGGTCGGGCTCTGACGCCAGCAATCAAAGTCCGCGCCTTGTTTATACTTAACATCGTTTCGCAAGAAATTGTCTTGTTCCATTTCGGGCTGTATGCATACCTGGTATATAGTATATACTATATACATAATTATGCTATAGCAGGCGTGCCCTGCATAATCCCGGCATGATAACAAGGAACCAAACTTTGTTTATGAGTTTTATTTTGTTAAGAATGCATCCCATTCGTGAATTTAAAACAATCTCAATTTCAAACTATCAATTTGAAGGAATAAAGTCATCCCTATAACCGATGTATGCTCTAGTCTATAACAACAACAACTCTTTACCCTCACAAAATCTGTATCTATATTGGCAAATCGCGACGTGAGTTCCGACATGTCCGATGTGACATGTTGGTACGAGACGTCCATTCTACACTCACTGGGACCGAAATTTCAAGCATTACCCGTTGGGCTTACTCCGGATACGGTATCCTGATTCTACGCGAAGACAAAGACGATTCATGTCTTAGGATGATTTCAGTTCCATTATGTCAAAGTTATTCCATGTGTTCGTTACAACTTGTTCTATCTGTTTACTTAACGAACAGCACCGGTTCTGGGTCAGGACGAAAAGTTGCGAACAGACAGACAGACAAATATATAGATAGACAGATCTCATAATCTTTTATCTAAACATATATACATGTAAACACACTAACTTGTGTCTTTTCGGGTAAAGCACCTTGCAGAAAATCTACCAAAAACAAAGTGGTGAACACCACGTGAAACTCGCGTTGAGAGACATGCCCTTTGCCAGATTTGTTTAAACCCAGAATAAGACTGGATTATTGGTCCATGAGCGATAATTGTTTTTCAGTGAATACATTCCATGAGCGTGCACGCGGTTCGCGATTATTTATGAGATCTTATGAGGCTGGTGGCCTTTTGTTGTCGCTCGATTATTGTGAAAGATCAGATTTTTGAGAGGGGTCCAATATTAGCCTTTAGTTCATCAAACAACGTTCTATTGAAATTAAATTTCTATGGGAAAGAGCATTATACCTACCGAAGCTCTCCAGGTCTACCTGGATAATGGCTTTGCTTGGAATAAACTAGAACAACAAACCATGAAATTTGCGAAACACAATGACCATTCAATTTTCGAGAAGGATGTATCCTTTATGTCTTTTGCAAAGAAACTGGCTAATATTGACCACTTTTACACTCTAATTGGTTCATTCTTCTAACATCCGATCCAAGACTAACAACTTACAAACTCTAAAATAGTTTATTACACGCTTATTCCTAGAAATAAAGTGTTATTGCTGTTCAATATTTACAAATCCATATGGAACGTAAGTTCCTTACGCATCGCGTTGACGTAACATGACGTACATTGCGTTCACCTCAACCATGAAACTGGAACTATTTAAATAAAAGAATCATCACACAAAAAAATATATTTATATATATATATATATATATATATATATATATATAAGGATTAACTGTCATGTGGACTGTTTTTATGGAGATGTAACGGTGAGGTAAGTGGACATAACTTGTGTAAAACCCGAAGGGTTTTACATACAAGTTATGACCACTTACCTCACCGTTACATCTCCATAAAAATAGTCCACATGATAGTTAATCCTTATATTTATATACATTTAGCGAAAAAGCTACTTTTGTAAATATATTTAAATCGAAAAGTGTATCGTGACAAAATCAGCCCAAAATACCCAATAGCACCCTTGGCAAAAGTTAATAGGAACAATTTCTCTTCATATTGAAACCCGATGATGTATTAAGTCAATCATGCGCGAGTCCAAATGCGCCCAACACATTACGCGTTCGTCTTTCCAAACCTAATGACGTATCGATGGTGTTATTAGCTTGGTGTTATTGAGTCATTGCGCATTCACCGAGAAATAACTGCAACTAGCCACGTGGGCGCCGACCAATCAGAATGGTGGATTTAGTGATGACAACACTTAGTGTGTAAATATATATATATATCGGAAGTATCTTCAATGTTCATTACACATTATGATTATGTATATATATCCAAAGGTTTATAATTATGATGACTAGTACACTTGAATACATAATGCTATCATGAGAATGAGTATCGATGGATGCCATGCACAATTAGTAGTCCAACAGTATGTGGTTAAATGAAATTCCCAGACAATCGTAAAGGTGGAATACACGATTGCGATGTATGAGGCATCTATAGGGGAAGTCATACAATATCAGATGGGACCACTATACGAATCAGAACGAGCCATTTGTTTCAAGTAGCTGTAATGTTCATAAACCTGTTCATTGGTGTGCATTGCCATAACCGTGTCGTATTGCATAATGACATTGCTTGTCAAAGCGATACTGCACAATGAAAAAAAATCATTTCATCACGTTACATGTGTCAGGAGTTAAGTATCAATGTCAGTGTTTTCTTGCTACAAGAAATGGATTCGATTTGCATAATGTGCCACCCTGCCAGGAAGGAACACACAATTGACAAAACATTTTGCCGTCGATTTCCGGCTAACGTGTATATGTTGTCATCTCCATTGTACAACGCATATATGGTATGATTCAAAGTTGCCAAGGTGGCACGACCGGAGTCAGGGACGGGGCTGAGTGAGCATCACCAACATTTATATAAACGTTTTTGATCGTGGACTTTCTGCGAACTAAAATAACTATATTTCCATGATATAAGAAACAAAATTGTATAATTTAAATTTAAAGGGGCACCATTCGAGTCATGACTGGTGAGAATGGGAAGGAGCGCCAAAATTATTAAAAATGTGGGTTTAAAGTTTCCAAATTGATGGTGTCTATAAGTCAGGAATGCGATGATCATCGTGTGCCGTTAATAATATGTGGATCATATCACAAATATAACTTCGTACATTTGGAATATTTTGGGATACTTTTTGACAAGCTGTTCAATTAAAGTCATGCTTTTGGAAATGTAGCTGCATATGGTTGACGTGCTCAATACGTTTTTTGCGGGAAGCGCTCCATTCTAAAGGAAGGCGCTTTCGTATTCTATAGTGCTATGGGGGAAAATATACATAGCCCATGTTCCAATGCCATCGGTGGTTGTGTGTGGCATCCTTTTTGGTATCTAATTTATTATTACTGATTCGCAGTCTAGTAACATTATCCTATTTTTTATTGATTTTGTGTGTGATATACATATATCATTTATCCAGTCCGATCCAAGGGTATGTGAACACGTGAGGGCGCTATAAAAGCTTCGTGATATGGACCAATCTTTGATGTTGACAAATAAGGCCCAATTATTCAACCAACCAAATTTTTATATATATTAATATTTTGTTATCTGATAACAAATATTAAAAAAGATAGGTTAATTTTTAATTTGGGGAAGGTCGGGTAACCCTGCAATCAACACAGTATACTTTCCAAAGTAAAGGCAGTCATCAGATAGAGACAAGAAAGATATAATATAATAACAAATGATACTGTAATCGTGCTAGTTTACCCCATTCACATGCGAATTTGAATATTAATTCTGAATCCAATCTTTGAGGAAGACATTTCTTATGTTTGTAACATCAGTATGTCGCTTTTTTATATCAAAATACAGATAATTAAAACCAGCCAGTTTTAGGTTGTAAGAAGATTCAATGTGTTCTATTTGAATACGTAATAATTAAAATATTTGCATACGGGACAAGTCGACCAGGATAATTTTATAATTTCCAGGTTGCTATATCATTCTAAGTGACACATAAAACAGTTTAGTCCTGAAAGTAATTCCAAAATCCAACTTGCTACAAAAGACTCTCAAGCCTAGTTTCGTTCTGCATTGTTCCAAGTGCGCATATATCCACATCACATTAGTATTATATTATGTAAAGAAAGAAGTGTTACTGTATAATTGGATTGATCTGAATGAAAGGATATACATTTCTCTACAGTTTGGTGTTAGAGCGACCCTTATAATCCATCTGATGGGCTCTCCCCAGACCTTCCAAACTTTAAATATTGACCCCCTCGAAAACATAAAATATGCACTTAGGACAAGTTGGAACTTAAGTCGCGAAATGTCTGTCTGTTATACATAACTTATAAATAAGCATTTCCATATCAGGAGTCAAAATCTAATGGTGCGTAAAATTGTCAAGATTGGCGTCATTCGAGTCAGAGGTGCACTGAAGGGAGAGGGGTACAACAATAGTTTTAGTTCCGATGTCCACCAAATTTATACACATTCTTCTCCAGGAATCTAATCGTGTGATTTAAAGACGATAAATTTGTGCCAGTTGGGTTAGAGATTTCCACAGGTTATTTATATTCATCTTCATAATAAACCTAATTGAATGGTTTAAATATGTCAAAAGTGGCACCGCTTGAGTCGGGGATAGGGAGGGGAGGGTCACCGAAACTGATAAAAATATGTTTAGCTCCAATTTCCACCACATTCACATATATACACGTTCTCTAATGATACGAGATATCAAGTCGTGTGGGTTAAAGACGCCGCCTTTGGTACCTGCATTTGCGAACGTCTGACTGTCTTTGTTCTATATAACTTCACGAGGGACCAAAGCGGTAACTTAAAGATAATGAATGAATGAATGAGTTTATTGCTAGCCACGAATTGACATGGAACATGCAAACATATATACATATATACAAAAGCACCAAAATATATCGATGCGCAGTTGGGAACATCAGCATAAATACACATGTATCTAATATACATTCAAGATATATATACTGGTAACTCAACACCGCTACTCACAATTGTGAGCAGATCTTGATCATGCACCGTCCATACTTCACACCCACATCGAAATTCAAAGGAAAATAAATTGAGTCCCTCTGTGCAAACAAAAGGATGTGGTTAAAGATGCGCAATTGGGTAAGGTGTATAGTCACATTAAAACACCCTTTTACTTAATTCTCTGAATGCTTTATTCAAGAAAATCGACACGGATTTCAGAAGGCTCACATTCTGTGTGGAGAGAAGTCTGTGAAACTTCCCCCTGTCTGGGATCTCCCGATGACATTTCGGGATATATTGTCTACGCAATTCATTGAAATAACTACACATAATCATAAAGTGATATTCGTCGCCCAGGCCAGATTGACAAAGGGGACATACTCTTTGTTCTTTCTGTATCTTTTTCCATCGGCCACTTTCTATGGCTAATCGGTGATTAGAAGTTCTTATCTTCATGAGAGATTCACTCAAATGTGATGGTAGTTCGATCAAATACGTTTTCATTTCGAACGTGGGAGTTATAAAGTTATACAAATTACGCCTGGATGTTGACGTCATGTTACCATACCATTCTTGGTGAAACTGGTCGATCAAGATCTGCTTTAATTGTGCGCTGTCACGTTTAGAGAGTTGTAATTGTGCAATCCATTTGGAATTAGAACCAGTGTTTTGCAATATACTTTTTATGGATCTGACCCATCTAAGTTTGTGTTCATAACTGCTGTCGTTTTGATATAACGTGTAAGTAATATGGTACATATTTTTGGCCAATTCAGAACCCTCGTCAGATAACAATTTTGACCAGTAAGAAATAGCTCGACATTTGGCCTCTATTATAAGAGGATGCCTTCCTAACTCTCCATAAACCATGAAATTTGGCGTACTAGATTTCATGCCGAGTAAAATTTTGCAGAACTTGATATGCACGGCTTCAACCGTTTCCATTGACTCAAAAAACCATATTTCACTGCTGTATAATAAAATAGGTAGAACCATAGCATCAAACAGCTGTAGCATGAGGTCTACTGGGAACTTCATATTTCTGGTTTTGTTCAAGATGGCATACATTGCTTTGGTCGCTACTCTGCTGGTTTTTTTGACTGCCCTACAACATCTGCCATTGTAAAAGAATTCTACACCTAGGTACATGAATTATTTTACAATATATATATGTATACCGTTATATACAAACACGGGTAAGCACTTGGGTTGTCTTTTACAAAATATCACAACTTTAGTTTTTTGCGTGTTTACTTGAAGACCCCAAGCGATTGCATAATCATGAAACGCTGAAAGTGCTCTGTGCATTGAATGGTGCGGGTTAAAATCATCTAAAGTAACTATTTTGGTGGCAGGGGCAGAAAAGGGGGAGAGGCAGCAAAAATTATGAAATAGTTTTGTTGCCGATTTCCACCAATTTTGTACATAATCATCTTCATTACGTGGCGCCCCTCGAGTCACAGAGGGGAGAGGGAAACCAAAGTTGATAACAAAACATATATATTTCTAGCGCCGTTTCCACCAAATTACTACAAATCATCTACAGTATACCGTGAGTCTAATGCACGTGGCTTAAATATGTCAAAAGTGACGCCGTTAGAGCTAATAATGGGGAGGGACACCAAAGCCGATAAATTATGTTTAGCACTAATTTCCACCACATTGTTCGCCAATGATACGAGAAATAAAATCATGTGGGTTAAAGACGCTACTATTTGTGCCGTTTAGTTCAGGAATAGAGAGAGGAGTATTACCATTGATATATTAAGTTACTGGAATAATTATATTTCTCAACTGGCATATTTGTATGGGTATATATGCACGATGCACGTGATTTCTTTCATTATTTTAGAACAGACTCATAGCATATATAACAAAAAAAGCTTAAAATCCAGCACATACAGCAGATATATAGCAATATGTATATTTAAACTGAAAATAATTAACCAGTATAGCACCATGAACAGAGGAGCACCTGGACATTACTTTAAAACATCTTCATGGCTATGTGATAACCAGGAGTCCTCAAAATCTTAGTCTAACCCACTAGATGTATTTATACATCTATATGTAAAACACATTTGTCCTCTTTTTTTGTTCTTTTTTTGCGAACTAATGTGTTTGTGATGTTCATGTTTTGATCCCAAAAATAAAAATATTTATTAAAAAAACAATCATCGCTTGCAACCACTTCGACTGTACAATTAAAAAATGCTAACTGCATCTGAAGTATGCACATTTGTAAATAAATACTTCTTTATTGGTGAGACGAATTAGTCGCGATAAACAACATGGCAATGACTCCGACAACCTGTGAGCCACTACATATAATCCATGTACAAGAATGACGTTTTGTGAATCCATTTGGATATACAATTTATGAGAATACATGTAACTTTTGAGCAAGAGTATTCTCAATTCCCACCAAATGTCCATAGCTAAGGGTGTCACACCATTTTAACCTGGGCAACGCCGGGTAAACCTGCTAGTAATATTATATTTAAGTTCCCCTTTATGGCCAACGTCACCTATCTACTGGTATTCCCCATGACATTCCCATGACATTCCCCGGGTGTTGACCCCTGTGTACAAATATTCAGCACCGATGGAAACAGCCGTTTGGTTGCCCATAGCCCAACAAACAAAAACAACCCAAACTATTAAGTTGTATTAGTATAGATTATTACTATAACAAATTTATAAAATTATATCGTTTTTATCACTTAATGTATGCGGTTTCGTGTGACAAAGCTACAAAACACAGAATGTGTTTATTATACAGCATAGATCACATCTAAATTTAGAATGTTTATATTTTTGGTGTCAATAATAAGAGCGATATACATTAAATTCCCTTCTCCTGTGTACAATGGAAGGCAAGAAGACATAACTACATCTAAATTGCATACTAATCATGTCAAAAATTATTAATAAATCATGTGTCGAACCGTCTTCGATGAAGTGTCGAAACGTCCAAGTGCTTGAGCAAAAACAACCAAATGCCAAAAACCCAGGTACCGAAACGTCCTGAAAACTACGATAAGTATAACGTGGCCTCTATGATTCGTACAATTATTCGCTCAAAATTACAACGCCACAAAAGAGTTCCGAATTCCACTTGATAATTTTCACTTTCATTACAGAATATTCCCAAATTCATCCCGGAATATTCCATAGTACCACTAATATCCTGGACGTACACAGTGAATTGTGAATAGTTGACATGATATTTTTTTTTCGGCAGAAGATAGGAATCAATGAAAGATAACAGATGAGCTGACATATCATGCATGCATGGAGAATGGATTTAGTTTTAATTACGCCCGGAATTCAAAATCCACCATAGCGTACATGTTCCCCAACTCTCAACTAAACAAATTCTTATCAAATTGAATGCCCCCCCCCGAATCCCTCACCCAAACGGCACCGATTTGGTTTCTTTAAATCGCACGATTAGAATCATCGTATCATGGAGAATAATATGTATCAATTTGGTGGAAATCGGCGATAAAAATTACTCTTATTAATTTTGGTGCCCATCTCCCGCTACGTGCACCCTGACTCGAACGGCGCCATATCGTGGAGATGATTATGTATAAATTTGATGGAATCTGCGACAAAAAATATTTCATCATTTTTGCTGCCCCTCTCCACTTTATGCCCTTAACACCAACACAGACGGACAGACATTTGCAAATATAGGCACCAAATGTGGCGTCTATAGCACACACGATTGTATTCCTCGTATCGTATCGAAGAACGTGTATTAATTTTGTGGAAATTGGTGCTAAACATATTTGTGTCAGTTTTTGTGACCATCCCCTTTTAACACTGACGCAAGCGGCGCTAGTTTGACATCTTTAAACCACACAATTAGACTCATTATGAAGATGAATATACATGTATCTAAAATTGGTGGAAATCGGCGGCTAAACAAAAACGGCACCAATTTGGCGTATTTAGGTCACACGATTAGATCTTCATCATGGATAAGAATGTGTAACTATTTGGTGGAAATCGGCGCTAAAAATATGTTTAACAATTTTGGTGCCCCTCTCCCCTACCGTGCACCCCTGACACGAACGTCAGCACTTTTGACATTTTAAAACCACACGATTAGATTCCTGATATCAAGGAGATCATTATATATATATACGTTTGGTGGTAATCGGCAACTAAACAAATTCTTAGACCCCCCCCTCTCACACCGAAACAGCACCGATTTTGGCGTCTTTAAATCACACGATTATATTCCTCGTATCATGGAAAAGAATGTGAACCAATTTGGTGGAAATCGGCGCTAAAAATATTTCTATCAATTTGGGTACCCCTCCCCCTTCCGTGCACCCTGACTCGAACAGCGCTTCTTTTAACATATTTAAATCACACCAATAGAGTCCTCATCTCGTAGATATGATTATGTATAAGTTTGGTGGACATCGGCGATTGTTTTGCCGCCCCTCCCCCTTTTCTGCCCTGACAAGAACAACGTCACTTTATTTTCACGAGTATGATTCAGCAAATGGGGGCCGAGCTTTAGCTGAATCATACGAGCGAAATAAACCTAGTATCTCGTCAAACTTTATGGGTATTGTTTTATCCATCGCCAACGTTTAAAGCCGCTTTCACACATGTCCGTTTCTCGGATGCGTTTCGGTGCGTTGTAAGTAACGCAAGTCAGTTGCTTTCACACATGTGCGTTTCCTCCGTGCGTTTCTCAAACTAACGGACGTGCGTTTCTACTGATTTTCTAGTATTTAAAGGGATTCCTCTCTTTTAAAATGGAATCTTCAGACGATAAAGCCGCTTTCACACATGTCCGTTTCTCGGATGCGTTTCGGTGCGTTGTAAGTAACGCAAGTCAGTTGCTTTCACACATGTGCGTTTTCTCCGTGCGTTTCTCAAACTAACGGACGTGCGTTTCTACTGATTTTCTAGTATTTATAGGGATTCCTCTCTTTTAAAATGGAATCTTCAGACGATAAGGATATATTTCTGTTCTCGTTGGTGCATTGGTACAACGAAAGAAAAAGGCGGCCACGTCGTTTCTTGAACATCCGATAGTGAAAAGGCACAAGGAGCAAGGGGCGTTTGTGAACCTTATATCATTGCCGATCTGGACTTCGACGAGCAGAAGTTTATAGCCTACCTGCGTGTGACACGAGAGCAGTTTGCTTTAATTCTCCATTTTATCTCAGAAGATATCACCAAGAGGAACAGGATGAGGGAAGGTATTTGCCCCAAGCAGAGGCTTGCCATCTGTTTAAGGTATGTTGGGTCATATCAAATATATTGTTAATGACAAAAAGGGTCAAATTCTGACCGAACGGACAAAAATGCAAATAGTTTGCGTGTTTACTTCAATAATTGTATTACACATCCGTTATTAATAATGTACATGTATTACACTGACCAATCGTTTCTGCGCTGTGGCGGGTGTATGTCCGCTGTGTTGGAGTGAACAGGTGCTGTGGCGGTCAAATCGCGATTTTGTCGAGCGACCGAGACGCAAACAGTCAAATGGACAGATAATTGTCACATTTATTACAATAATCGGTCCACAATCCTGTAGGGTGATATTAGTGCCAACAGATGCCCGCTTCTTCACCCCTCCCTTAGTTTCTATGCCTGAGAAAAACGCTACACAAAATGCCTGGGTGTGGTTTCTGAACATTGTCTCACACTGAAAGTTTGAAACCAGTCTGATTTTAACACAATGAAAACACGTTAACACCCTACTAATGAGACTCATGTGAGCTACAATAATTCCTGAACGTATCCATACTGGCCAACTGTCATAACAGCCACCAATAGTCGAGAAAACAGCGATCTCAGGGGACCAAAAAATGCATAAAAGTGCAAACGCCGCCGTAAAGTAGATGGCAACAATGCTGTGGAAAACCCAGTTATATAATTAGATGAGCCACCTTAGATTGTCCCCTTAGATCGCTGTTTTCTCGACTTTTTGTGGCTCTTATGAGAGTTGGCCAATATGAATCCATTCATGAATTATTGTAGCTCACATGAGGCTCACCAATAGGGTGTTAACGTGTTATCATTGTGTTAAAATCAGACTGTTTTCAGTGGGAGACAATGTTCAGAAACCATACCCAGGCATTTTGTGTAGCGCTTTTCTCAGACATAGAAACTCAGTGAGGGGCGAAGAAGCGTGCATCTGTTGGCACAAATATCACCCTACAGGACTGTGGACCGTTTATTGTAATAAGTATGATAATTGCCTGTCCATGTAGATATTAGTGACTGTTTGCGTCTCGGTCGCTATAACAAAATCGCGATTTGACCGCCACAGCATCCGCACACTCCAACACAGCGGACATACACCCGCCACAGCGCAGAAACGATTGGTCAGTGTGTGTATTCAATGAAATTCTGCCATTGCATACAAGATTCTGTATTCCACATGTGGAATACAAGCTGGAACTTTTTATTGGGAACTATATTTTATGTTCAATTCAATGAACATCTGATATTTCAAATTAAAACCATGTATTTCATGAAATTCTACCCATTGCATTTATTTGGAACAACATTTTAACTAAATTGAACTAACCCGCTGTTTAAGAAGGGTGTGTAATAAATACAGAACATAATGCGTGTTGGAATGGAGAAGTATTAACAAAATGAAATGACGTGGGTCACATTTTGCTCGAACCTTACGGCTCTCGCAAAATATATCCCTACGCCAATTCAACTCGTTGAATAAAAACTTCTTTATTCCAACACGCATTACGTTCTGGTCTGTATATATCCCTCTATGTGTGTACTAGTATGTAGACATACTCCCTCCTGTATTAAAATAAAGCTCATGTGCATAAATGTTCCCCTGCATGTAGCGTCGTGGTGGCTCCTATGGCGCGGGTTGTACAAATGTTCATATTTTCGAACATTAATAATAAGTTCCTCTATAAAAATAGGATCAGTTGATCTACCCTTCGGCATTATAATTAAAAAAAATACAATTCAAAATTGTAAACAAAGCCAACTGGAAGAATATCGCGGGAAATGACGCGCGTACGTCACATCAATTTCCGGTGTGCGTTTCTTTTTGAGAAACGCAGGCGAAACGCAGGCGAAACGCAGCATTTCAAGTCCGAGACATGAAAAAAAAAAAACGCATCCGGCAAATACACATGTGTGAAAGACCCAGTGAAATTATCACTGTTTGGACCGATGCGTTTTCAGGATGCGTTAAAATATTAGAAACGCAAGGAAACGCATCCGAGAAACGGACATGTGTGAAAGCGGCTTAGTTAACGTCTATTAAATTTGTTTAAATTGGATTAGAAATTAATGGGGAATTCTTTAGGAAACAATTAAAATCTATTGCAAGTTTTTCGGTTGAAGTTCTGAGCATGTGACTTATTTATGATAGCTGTGGCCGTTCTTGCTTTATTTTAGCAAACATTTATTTATCAACATTTTTTTCCACAAAATATGGCCCTATTTATCACTTAAGTATCACAAAATTTGGCCGTATTACCACTTGATCTTAGAGTTATCCATCTTCATCCGCAATTTCGTCCGAGAAAGTCCGTTTGACAACGTGTTTCTGGGCCACATATAATTGCATATCTCGAGAAATAATAAACTTCAAAAATCGATATCTGATCACTCTGAGCTTTGATGGGTGGGTTCCTCGACTCAAATCAGATATTTTTACCCCCCGAAGCTAAAGAAATAGTAATTTAGGAGCGTTAATTCGGATAATGCATCTTTAATTGTGATTATACAAGCCGAAAGTATGTGTATACGTGGGCGAGTCACCAGCGTAGGAATTCATGAAGGGTTATCATCCGCGCGAATCGATTGTCCCCGGGCGAATATTTCTATAAGTGTGTCAATTGGATACCGATCCTTTTGCAATGAATTGAAAGTGTGAAACGCGTTTCAAAGTAAACATGCAGTGGTCGCTTTGTTGCATTGTTTTAAATAATAAAAGAAGGCCACCAATATTTTTTCTCGAGTTTATACAGTATGTTGTTTGACCACTTACAATTTCATACGCACATAAACAAAAAGACGTTAAAGACATATTATGTAATTATTCGGGTGTGCGAAAATAATGAGTTAGTATTCAGGCGCTATGCCAACTAGTAGAATATAGAATTATAGTAACATCGCCGAAAATTTCAAACAAATCGACCTTACCACTCCATAGAAAACATCGTCTGAACTACGCGCAATTGTAAATATTTACTTCTCGATTCGGGACGCTACTATCTGCGATAAGCTAACGAAAACGATTTCACAATCGAGAGTCATTGTATTTAATTAATGTATAAGAATGAAGGTGTTTTTGTCAAATTGGATATAATATTTGTAAAAAATACTACTTTGAACAATATTATTCTCCATTTCTATTTGATCACCCTATCGGAGGGTTTCACATCACTTTAATTCCATTTTTATAAATTCAATTGAATGCACATATATGTATCAACAGTCTCGTAAATGCGTGATGCATTGACTATATATGCTATACCAGGAACATATCTGCGACCATACATCTGAGATAGTGTTTGGGTGTCTGAAAATATGCAAAGAACGTTATTTAAATTTAAAAGGGAGGAGTGTGTGTATATATATATAATCTGAAATCTTGCAAAACCCGTCTAATAAATCGAAAACCATTAGGGCTATACAAATTATATTCATATATATTATAGTAAAAAGTTCTGGAATAGTGACAACGCGGGAGGTCTATGCAAAAAAAAACACTGAGACGAAACAATCGCTGGCGCGCCTGGAACCCTTTACGCCCCCACCACCCTGCATGCGAAAAAGAAATTATGCAAACTTGATACTATCCTTCCCAGACTGGGATGCGATCTATGCGTTAACATTTAGATCTCAAACACTCATTATATAACTCACCAAATCCGTAAATTAATCCCAAGAATACTCCAAAAGTATAAAGACACATCATTTTCACTGTTACTATATATTTGTGATCTGTTCAATACGAAAAAAATGTTGCGACGCTTAAAGTATTGTGGTACCAGGTGATGCCCAAAGGTGTCTGCTGGTTAGTGGAAACTTGTAAAAGCGTAGTTGTTCCAATAATGATATGTCAGTGACGTCGCACGTAGCCTAGGCATATAAAACGGATATGTTAAACGGATATTCTGAGTCATTATATATCCAATCGATGAAGCATTGTAAGAGCTACAAAGCGAACTGAGCCCAACTGTTTATTTACCACCCATTTGGCATGCAAGGAATAATATTTCAATGAACGGCCTAGAAAGAGGCTCAGTGTTCCATTTACAGCGATTACATGGAAAAAGTTATATGGAATATAAAATGTTGTATTTTGGTTTTAAAAACAAAAATGACATTATCACCCCCGTGTACGTGTTATCGCCAAAACCGAGGGTATCGCCAAAACCGAGAATATGGGAAAGTCATTTTCACGTATATGATATGGGGATATGTTTGTTTCTCATCGTAATACAGACATCGAACATCGCATGTGTATGTCCACACGAAGCAGGAGTATTTATCCACCAGTTGTCAATCAGTTTTCCCAGATCAGACCATTATTTTTTTTTTGGCGAATTTTTTCAATGGTGTTTTTGCTTTTGCTCACTCAAATTTTCGAGAACAACCATTCACTAGTATAGTTCCTGGACTTCCACGCTTCCAAAACAAATGCCGGTATATAGTTCAATCTGTCAATGAAGCATTGGATTTGACAGGATTTAAAAAATCCATGTCGTTCTCAATATCCGCGCGATATGAAGGGACCACTGTCGGTCCAGAAAGATGAGAACGGCACAGATGAAGATGCGACCAAACGCCGAGTTTCTGTGCAGTAAATATGCGTATTATTTAAGGAGTTCTGATGAGTTTTCGAGTGTTTTTATGTGTATATATCTGAGACTGATCAATTGGACTGCGAATGTCATCTGAAATATGAACCCATAACATATTCGAAATATTGTGTGCATATATATTATGAATGTGTTTCAATTGAAATTAATTGAAGATCCATCTCAGCATTCAGATTTGCGATCTCCAGAACGTGAATGAATGATAACGCGATGCCTTGATCACACGCACGTGAATGCTGTCGTTCGCATGCATGCAGCTAATCGGTTATTCGTTTAGTATTAACATGCTTGGAGTTTGTATATAGACCACACATGCCGGACGACACGCTACGGTGTATCAACGATTTGTTATAATCATGTTTATTTTACAGACTTTATGACTCGTTCTCACTCGAGTAGACCGTTACGCGACACTGAAACCGAATCATCTTATCGAATATACATATATCGTATTGCTCCAAATTATGCGATTCTGGCTTTTTTTAAGAGTCATCAGATAAAATTGCAACGATTCTATGTTAACACACTAAACATCCGAACATATATGTACACACACAACAAAGTTACTGCTATTTATAATAAACACTTCACTGTGGAACATGTGTATACTGCCATGATTGTTATGTGCACATGTAAGTTGCACTATAGTTTATAACTTTTCTAATTTAGCCCTAGGACCACATATTTAGTGGGCATAATATTTACAAAAGACTTCATTATGTTATCGTATAGGTTGCATATACTGTAATTGGTATGTATGTTTAACCGAAATGAATCTGATCTTATCAGGGTCTCCGTTCTGAGTTTGGTTTATGGTTCTAACCGAAATTGTTATGGATGTTCTGCGTCAAGTCGCATCTGACTTTCCCTAACGCTTCGTCTATGGGCACAATTTCCAATGGCGCATCTGATTCAGACATGGTGTTTCATAATACTAAATTCGAGATGCCACAAAATATCCGCGCAACACATAAGGGACCGGATGAATTGACTGATTGAGGGATTAATTATAATTTAATTAAGCCTTCCGCGCCCGGTGATTTTATGCGGACTGGCTGTTTTTGCTTTGTTTACAGACAGAGATAATTGTTGTGATTATAGCTCCACTCGTGCAAACAATCACGAGACCCGATGATGAGTATAAGGTGTCATGCATCATAAATTTATTTGTCTTCAGGGAGAGTATTTGTTTTGTTGGGGGGGGGGTCTTAACCTCTGTCAAACCATTCAACAGAGAAAAATGTATACCATAGCACATGGTGGCAGTCAGGCGAGCAATTTCCAATGATAATTCTTATACAAAACATCATAGGAAAAAAGATAAATATATTATACGTGCTCTATCCGCGAACATACTAGGCTACATCCGAAGATCACATGTTCTGTCTTTTAGTAGGGTAATTCATCCACTCGGTTATATGGATGTGACAGTGGTGTGTTGGTGTAACATAACAATTCCCCAGATATATATATATATATATATATATATATATAGCTTCATCTGAGGAAGATACGTTATTTATAAAAACCGCATGGTCTGGTTTGATTTTGTTTAAACATGGTGTTGTAGGTTGGTAAGCTGACTACATGTGCTACATAGACACAATACAGAGGCACATCGACATCCAGATAAGAAGGCACACACGTGTGCCACACATAGCACATTGTGGTGATATATGTACGGATGTTTAAGGTTAACATAGAATCGTTACAATATTATCTGATGACTCTTAAAAAGCCAGAATTGCATACTTTGGAGCAATACGATATATGTATATTCGATAAGATGATTCGGTTTCATTGTCGCGTAACGATCTACTCGAGTGGGAACGAGTCATACAGTCTGTAAAATATACATGATTATAACAAATCGTTGATACGCCGTAGCGTGTCGTCCGGCATGTGTGGTCTATACACAAACTCCAAGCATGTTAATACTAAACGAATATCCGATTAGCTGCATGCATGCAAACGGCAGCATTCACGTGCGTGTTATCAAGGCATCGCGTTATCATTCATTCACGTTCTTGAGATCGCAAATCTGAATGCTGAGATGGATGTTCAATTAATTTCAATTGAAACACATTCATAATTTATATGCACAGAATATTTCGAATATGTTATGGATTCATATTTTAGATGACATTCGTAGTCCAATTGATCAGTCTCAGATACACATAAAAACACTCATCAGAACTCCGTAAGTAATACGCATATTTACTGCCCAGAAACTCGGCGTTTGGTCGCATCTTCATCTGTGCCGTTCGCATCTTTCTGGACCGACAGTGGTCCCTTCATATCGCGAGGATATTGAGAACGACATGGATTTTTTAAATTCTGTCAAATCCTATGCTTCATTGACAGATTCAACTATATACCGGCATTTGTTTTGGAAGCGTGGAAGTCCAGGAACTATACTAGTGAATGGTTGTTCTCGAAATTTTGAGTAAGCAAAAGCAAAAATACCATTGAAAAAATTCGCCAAAAAACAATTAATGGTCTGATCTGGGTAAACTGATTGACAACTGGTGGATAAACACTCCTGCTTCGTGTGGACATACACGTACGATGCTCGATGTCTGTATTACGATGAGAAACAAACATATCCCCATATCATATACGTGAAAATGACTTTCCCATATTCTCGGTTTTGGCGATACCCTCGGTTTTGGCGATACCACGTACACGGGGGTGATTATCTTGTTGTTGTTTGTGCAGTGTTTAAAGATGCAAAATCCGAATTAACGCTACTAAATTACTATATCTTTGGATTCGGGGGTAAAAAAAAAACGTTTGAGTCGAGGAACCCACCCATCAAATCTCATAGTTATCAGATATCGATTTTTGAAATCTGTTATTTTTCACCACCTCGATTATTTGGCGGCCTGACAAATATTCAACGAATGCCGACCGACATACTCTCGATACCAAAATGCGTTGAACAAAATGTTAATATATAACACTTCATACTAAAGTTGACAGTGGTTACTATTATTTTTTGACAATCAATCGATTCTGATTACCGAATCGGCATTTAAAGAAATGTTGTTGTTATTGTTGTTGTTGTGAGATTCTGATGACATGGGGGACCATCGAATCGGATGGTGTACCTTTAATATATAATAGCCAGTGAGGGAAAGATTTGAGAGAAATTACTTATGAAGAAAAACTTTAACATAAAACATTGAAGTTTGTTGTTGTGTTGGAATTATTGTCACACATTCGCATGAACATGCGTCAGATATAACAGCCAATACCTTGTTCGTCATAATTCGTCATAACTTTGGTTAACAAATTCAGAAAATGGTGTTTAAAGGTACTCAATCCGATTCGATGGTCCCCATATCATCAGATTCCAACAACAAATACATTTTTTGAAATGCCGTTTCAGTTGTCAGAGTCGATTAATTGTCAAAAAATAATGCTAACCACCGTCAACTATAGCATACAATTGCCCAAAACCTGTTATTTATTAACATTTTGTTCAACGAAAGCACCTAATGCGCACGAGTGTAGACCATAAACGATATCTGATCCTACGGAGGATAACATAGTTTTTGATATGCGATCTTTATCTGTTTTTAGTGATTTTTTAACAGTTTCAAAGGATCTATATCAGATAGTGCATATCAACTGATCCTTAAAAGACGCCATTTTTATTATAGATTATGAGCTCCCGCTTCGAAATCTGTTGGTCATATTAAATCGAATTCTCTACTCTCCCAATACCACAGAGACGTCAGATTTATTTTGTTTTGAATAAATCGGCCAAAATCAATTATCAACTCATTCTCTTTGTTAACATTTTTTATTTTTTCCCCAAAATACCTTCAGTTTAGCAACAATATTATGATCATATATTTGATCCGCTTCCTGGTCCGAAAGATTTAACATAACAACGCAAGTTGGTATGGACGCCATATACGATGAAAACATTCATTTAAAAGTCAATAAAATATACCGTAGTAAATAAATCACAAATATAACACGAAAACTCGGACGAGTTAGTATGAATTTATACTAATTGCACAAGCTTGAAACTTATAATACATTTCCATCGATAGACAAACATGTCAAAATCTTTATATTATAATATAAACTTTTAACTGCAAGTACAATTTGCAAATCTGAGAGTGATATTCTGATGATTACTTATTTACTAGGACTATAATAAAACCTATAGGCCTAGTAAATATAAGTAATCAAATAGTTATTCCTAATTTCCTATGAATCTGAGTCAATGTTCAACCTATGTCATTTTATGGCATTTCAGCATTGCCATTGGGAATATCTCTGACCACCGGTGACATCATATAACAAAATTAACATTAACAGCCAGTGATTGAGTGAATATCATTGGAATTTGAACTGTAGTTTAGGCCAAAATATATATATATACCCGTGTTTCTGGTGACACGCAAGAAAAAAATAGGGGTGGGTGGTGGCTTTTCATTTTATTTTATTTTTTAATTTTTCTCAAACTAAATATGAATACCGGTACCGGTACCGGCTTTACCACCAGACTGTTTGTCCTTGTTTTTAATGTAGACCTACTATAAAATAATAAAACTAAGTATATTATAATAAGTGTAATTTATTGTTTTATTGAATAAAACATGAAATTTTTTTTTTACATGGAAAATAAAATCAGATGTGTACTAATTTTGCAAAATCAATAAAATTAAAATGGTCGGGCGGGTCACCAGAAACACATGTCTTTTTTATTTTGGCCTTAGTAGTTTATAATAATTAATATTCTAGATCTCGTGCATTGTAACAGGTTAGATACCATATTTATTAATAACCATTTCTTACTAAAGCATCATTGATGAGTAGTTAACCCACAGGAAATATTAAGATAATAGTTCACCAAAATACCTTACATTTCCTCAATACTGTATAAATCAATAGGGCTCCTAGTTCAATCATCTGTGAAAGCGGTCATGTTGACCTATAGGGCTCCTTGTGCACTTCTATTTATCTGTTGTCTGCTTTATCACATTAATACCTCTCCAAATCAATAATAGACCATTCCTATGTACCCATTTAATATATTAAGGGTTAAACAACTGAATGGTGATTGTGAAAGTTTCCTACATGGTCATGGGTCCTGGAAAAAAAATCTATCCACTCAATGTCAAATTCCATCACTTGGCAGACAAGCAGCCCACTATAGGCCCTCACCCCCCCCCCCATTATTTCTCTGGGAATAAAATGGGGATGAACCAATTTTCCCCCACTATTGTATTATTAAATAATTGTTCAGGTACATTGTAATTATAAATTGGCCCTTCCATTATATTTAACCCTTTACCCAACAGAAGGGCCCTGTGCCAATGCATTCTCTTATATATGCGAGTCGACCATAGGTCGCCTCGCATATATAAGAGAATGCATTGGCTTAACACATTAAAAATTATAAAATTGTTAAAGAATGTAAGAAAAAATGGTAAAAAGTGTTAAAAAAAGATTTTTTTTAGGCCAATGCATTCTCTTATATATGCGAGGCGACATATGGTCGACTCGCATATATAAGAGAATGCATTGGCACAGGGCTAACTGTAACTATCACAATGTGGTCAAGGAGCCGGTTCCAATGATATCCATATTTGTATGGTTCTATTGAGACAGACCGAAGATATTTTAGGCTGTTGAAGCTTTATTTGGCCGGTTTGTTGGGTAAAGGGTTAAATAAAACAAAATAAAATAAGATGGCATAATCAATTACAATATGGTAGGCCTACCTCAGACTTTGCTTCAGACTAAGGTCAATTAATATGGGAGGCCCTTTTCACATTTATTATTTATTTACACTTAAGCTCAAATATTTTCCCTTAAGCGCAAATATTAGCGCTTAAGCGCAAATAACCTCTATCATTTGCGCTTAAGCGCAAATATTTACGCTTTAAGTGCAAATCAAAATTAATATGCATTGATCTCCCCTGAATAAATTTTTAAATGGCACAGGCCTAAAACACATCACTAAAGTTTATATAGCCCCACCATATGAGGGAAACAATCCCCCAGTAACCCCAAGATCCCTTTTATGACCATGGGAATGCTATAGATCTGTGCAAGATATGTCTCTTTTATAAAATATACTATATCTCTGGGATGCTGATATTATGAAAATAGGGCTTTTTCTCCTATTTCAAGTCAATAAGTACACCATATGAGGGAAGCAAACCTCCCAGTAACCCCTAATTCCGTATTTATGGCCATGGAAATGGTATATATCTGTGCAGGAGATGTCCCTTTAATAAAATATACTTGAGCTCTGGGAGAGAGGCACCAATTCTTGGGACACCAGGGACAGAGATGCTGATATACATATGGATTTTTTTTTCTTCTTCAACTTTCCAGTCTGTATGGGGCTACTACTATGGGCCCATGATAATATAATATGAGATGGACTCAATCATTCACATCAGAGGGATGTTAGGGAGCGTTAGGTATTTGCGCTTAAGCGCAAACGATTTGCGCTTGAGTGCAAATAATTGATGGACACATATTTGCGCTTAAGCGCAAATGATGCTTAAGCGCAAATGATTTACGCTTAAGCGCAAATAATTAATAAATGTGAAAAGGGCCTCCCATAAATTAAAGCACATATCATATTATGTACTCATCCTCCAGTGTTGAATGGACAGAACAGTTTCTATGTTTGTAAATAATGTGAAAACAAGTAAATATTTGCAAGAATCAGAAGAAAAAAATTGGGGGGGGGGGCATAGCTCTGAAGGGGGTACTAGTAGGCTTATATATTGACGAACACTTGATCTGTTTCTATTTTAAATGTCAATATCTCAGATTTTGAGAACAATTGAACAGGAGCTGTTCATTTTATTAAAAACAGCAGGCCTACGCAGTCTGAGCATCCCATAATTTCATATCGGTTCAATAGTCATGAATTGGTGAAAAATTAACATTTTATAATATTTAACTTTTTTTTTTTAATTCTCCCTACCGAACTGGGAACAAATGGCAGTTTGCATGGCAAACCAACATGCTTCCAGAAAAAAGTGTTCATTTGATACTAAATATGCAGGCTCTGAACCATCCAGCCATTCGACCCTTTGTGATAATTTTTATAAAAATAAAAGGTCGGTAGACCTCATGTCCGCCTCTAAGCGTCGGCTTGATACGACCGTTGTTTGCGCATAAAAATTGGCATGGCGGAACTCGAAATCGAATTTGATCTGTCTTTTGTGCTAGTAAACCTACATACCAAATTTAATTTCATTCAGTACACATTTACTAAAGTTATCATCCGGAAACCTCAAATTGGCAAAAATTATAAGTCAAAAAGGGACATAACTCTGGTGAAAATTGGCGGGCGGAACCCGAATTCGAACTTGAACTGTGTTTTGCTGGGAGAAAGACACATACAAAATTTGGTTTAAATCTGATTAACTCTACTAAGTTATCATCCGGACACCAACTTTTGGGGTTTTATATGTCGGGTTGGCGGACAAAAAAGGGCCACAACAATCCAAAATCAAGTTATCATCCGGAAACCAAAAAACAGAAGAAAAACTGAATTTTCTATGTCGAAAAAGGGGCATAACTCTGCCAAAAATGGTCGGGCAGAACCCAAGTTCGAAATTGACCTGTGTTTTGCTGGGAGAAAGTAACATACCAAATTTGGTTTGAATCCGATTAACTCCACTAAAGTTATCATCCGGAAACCAATTTTCAGGGGTTTTCTAAGTAAAAAACGGGCATAACTCTGGTGAAAATTGGCGGACAGAACCAGAATTTGAACTTGACCTGTCTTTTCTGCTAGTAAACCCACATACCAAATTTAATTTAATTTGGTTCACTGTAACTAAAGTTATCATCCGGAAACCTCGGACGGACGCACGGACGTGCTGATTATAATAGTCCTCCGAACCCTTTGGGTCGGCGGACAATAAATTTGAGGATTTGGCAGGCACCACCTGACAGAGAGGTCATCATCATGAATGTAGGACTATTATTAATAGGAAAATTTATGTGATAATATAAATTTGGAAATAAATTAATTTTGTTCAATCTCATAATTTTGTGGATCTTCTAGGTCTAGATTTGGTGTAGCCAAGTTAACATTTTGGTCAGAACACAGTACACAGTGCCATATATATGCAGAACTGGTAAAAGTGTTAAACAGTTGACAATATAGCAGCTGACAGCATAAGAGCAACAATTAGATATTTTTGACAGTAATTGAGTTAAAATTGATCTATTAGATGTCTTATAGCTTATTTTCTATTAAATATTAATTATTAAATATAGGCCTGTAATGTATTTAAGTTTTTCACACCAAAATTTGAATACTTCCCTACTTTTAGACTGAAATGGCCATCAGATGAAAAATTAGGGTGTTATGTTGGAAATGTTCAAGTTAGAAAGTTGAAAATTACATTTTCATATTTGCCCCACTGACTGTGTGTGAAGGCCATGCATCACAGAAACGTTTGAAATTCTTACTGAAGCTTTAACCCAGTAAACATGTGTTCGCTGATAGTCTTAACAACCTAGCCCAAAGTGAGGCTAGTGGTTGCAGGAATAATTAAGTGACCAATACAATCTGTATTTGACCTCAGTACATGACTTTATTCAAACAGTGACAGCAAGCATCTAAATTACAGCAATGGTACATTGAGAATTGGAAAGTATGCGAAGTTTAGAGCTACATTAACACTTCCATGACAGGAGCTTCCTGAAATTTTGCGAAAACATTGTGCCAATGCATTCTCTTATTTGTGCGAGTCTCCCATAGGGAGCCTCGCATATATAAGAGCATACATTGGCCTAACAATATTTTCCTTGACCTTATAAGTCAGTGCATTCTTTTATATATGGAAGACTCGCATATATAAGAGAATTCACTCACACAGTATCTTTAATGCTGCACCAGCACAGCTCCTGTCATGAAAGGTTTAAGATAGCGATTGAATGCTGAAAAATCCAGTTCACTCCAAAGAGCGACCCCCTCATCATCTAATCTCTTGAACCCTATATATCTCAATCGCTTGAGTCATTAATTCAAAAGGGTTTTGTATTATTAAAGATGCAGGAATGTATCTGAAAATTAATTATGCTGATGCCAAACTGGGCAGGGGATGAATAATTAGTATTGCGCAAGCAGACTGTCCAACCACAAGCAGTTCATTTGCAGCATGTGGGAAATAAATGTTTTTTGTATGTATCTGACCAAATGTTTGAACAACTTCAAGATAGAGAAAAAGAATGAGCCAAACAAAAAACTGAAATGATGTTAAAATAATTTATTATCTATATCAATAAACAGAAAGAATTTTAAAATATGGACAAATTTTGTTGTTATACCAATCATAAATATCGCACAAATAGCATGTTATTGTCAAGATCATATCCCTTGTTAGTAAACAGAAGCCATATTATGATACAATACAGTACATAAATAGTGTGATATACACAAAACACTTGAAAGCGGGGAGACCAACTACATGAGCTTTGGTGAAAATTGCCACCAAATTATTTACAACATACCAATATAGCGTTTGCTAATGCTTGCCACTCAAGATTTTGCTGTTGAATGGGTGACCATGAATAACTCTCTCAAACAAATCGCCACTGTATTGAGTGTTTTCCTTATCACACACTGATAAAGTGTTGTATATAAACAAATGCTCGGCTCACACGAATTGTGTTTTGTGGATAATATCGCATTGATACTATCATTATACTATACTATTATTAGTATATTCTTGAGAAAATTAATAATTTGGTAACTTTATTTCTAAGTTATAACCCACAATGAAGGCCATCTCTGCCTTTAAACAAACATGAAGTCAGTAAATGTTTTCTGAACAAAGATCAATAGTAGATTTATGTACAAAATGTATGTTTTACATGTAATGGATAATTCCATAGCCAGTCTTAGGGGTGGGGCATAGCAGCCGTAAACTGGAGGTGTGACTGTGCCAATGGAACTAAGGATACCCCGTTCCCCCCTCCCCCCTCAGTAAACATTTAATTAAAATAATAAAATAACAGATTCCCATTGCAGGTGGACAACCCTAACCCCTAACACTAATCCTAAATATATTGACCGAAAAATGTAGGAATAAAAGCTCTGACAAAATTATGCATGTAGCGAAAGTCGAAAAACGGGAATAACTCCACACAAAAAAGTCGGACAGACGTCATAATCGCAGACGAAAAAGATCCCATGGTACTAAATATCTGAGCCAAGTTTCAATAACATTGACCTAAAGATATAGGAATAAAAGCTCGGACAATATTATGCATGTTACAAAAAAAATTCTAAATAGAAAAAGGGGGATAACTCCACATAAAAAGTCTGACAGACGTCATAATTGCAGGTGCAAAGATTACCATGGTACTAAATATCTGTACGAGGAGAGCTTTCCAATGAATGGCAACAAGCCATATTTCCGACTAAATCCTGAAAAGTTACCCATAATTCTGCTGTGGTTATGGGGTTGATTAATTAGGACATTACTGTACAACCCAGGCCATCCATGCCTTTAATTGATTTTACAGCCTGTGCTTATGCTGGTTTACACACACAAACAAAAACTTACTCTGTTCTCGGCTTTAATGTATACAAATTAACAAATGTCACCCAATATGAAGGACATTGTTATCGCAAGTCCAGGACATTATGATTTGACAACAAAAATATTGTTTGAAAATACATGTAGCTGATTTAACACAGAATGTATGCACGGATATGTAAATTAGGATGAACAAAGACGGCATCATAATTTAAATGCAGCAAATGACCACCTCACTTGCTGATTGGTAGAATATATCTGAGTACTCATTATTATTTGTTTGGCGGCTGTCGAAAGCTCCATTGGCGGAATAGTTGGGTATTGTTTTATTAATGCCACTGAGGCATATAAAATATGATGCTCTGCTGCCCTCCACACATGCACTGCCCTTATGCACATATACATACCTGCTATACAAGAGTATACAAGACAAAAGGAACTAGAGATGCACCAGTCCCCGGTAGACGTAGTGCCACCTTTGTTGTTGAAATATAATATGAGGTTGCCATAAATTCAAAGCTACAGTGTCGCCAATTTGTACAATATACAATGACCTGAAGAATAACCATGTCGCATCAACAAATGAACTGCCGACTGTTTGCAACAAATTAGTAGTACTCATATTGTCAGAATCTCTTTGATATGCGATCAAGGATTGTTAACCCCTCGATTGTAGATTAAATTGTCCCTGTAAAATAGTATTAGTAGTACTCATATTGTCGGAATCTCTGATACGAGATCAAGGATTGTTAACCCCTGTTGTAGATTAAACTGTCACTGTAAAACTTTAAAAACACACAGTATACAATAATACCCAGCATTTTCAGACGTCTGAAATAACACAGATTAATCGATGATCGAAATGGTAATCGATTATTGGCTTTATCGTCGGTTCATCGATTATACGATTAAACGGGGCACCCTATATGGATGGAGAATTTGTTTTTATTTTCTAAATCCAAGAAGGTGAGGAATTCATTGTATAAAATGCAGGTTATCTGTTTTGCTCATATCTATCATACACCTATCACTATTCCAAAGATATTCAAATCTATCTGTTGGTACTTGAGTAACAATGCTAGTTTGAAGCTAAGATTGAGAATCTTGCTACTTCCAACAAGGGCATTAACTCGGACAAAATATATAGACAAAAGTTGCCAATATTATTCAATCAATCCTGGTATATTAGCATTCCAAACCAGTGCAAAGCCAAGCGTGGCATATCGCACATGCCCCCCCCCCCCCTCCCCTAAACATTATTAATACCCAAGGTAATATATTCGGAAGTACGGACGGACAAACAGATGGACGGATATATAGAATGGATGACACATGAATGACATACAGTACCCACAAGATGAAGCAACCTCATTCCACTCATCGCAGCAATTGGTCCACTCAAAATTGCGGCGGATCTCAGCAGCAATCCTCGACATCTAAATGTGCCAATTTTGAGTAGAAAGGATAATAATCATATGCCCATCGAAACATTTATCACTGCGAGTCGCTGCAATTGCTACTAACACTACATTTGTATGATCTTATATATGTTGGACTTATATGTTGTACAGCGTAGAAGTATATACCGCAGATCTACAGTGCAGTTCTGTGATGGTAAAGGTGAGAAGGATAGACATCATCATAGACTATGAAGCTATCAGAAATATATTGCCCCAGACACCTAGCTGCACCAATTTCAACCGAATTTGTTGTGGTGACACTGGATACACTGACAGACATTATTTTAAAGAGATTCATTTTCTTCAAAATTTCAATTTAAAAATATTTTTGATTCTGTTTGTATTATTTTTTATTAATAGTTCAATCTAAATAGATGCATTTATAACATCTGACAGGATACCCCAAGTTACCAAATTTGATTGAAACCATTCAGGGGTCTGGGATAAAAAAATTTGATATATAGACATATAATGAAACCATCCTTGCATTGTTCATAGGGTTCCGGCATTTCGTGGTGATGATTTCTGGTGAAAAACCAGAAGATTTGTAAGCCAAACTCTGAATGCCGTCGCTTCAATTAGCGGTTGAAAAATGGATTTTGGCAAATCGACGCGATTTCTCACTTAAAAATGGCCCGCCGTATTGAGCGGATTTAGGCTGCTTCATCTTGGGGGAATTGTACCTGGACAGACAGAAAACCACTACTTCCAGGTGAAATTAAGGACAACTCCAGAACAGAAAATGCTAGCAATGAAATTGCGGCCTCTTTCATGATTGCTCCAGAAACTGAACAGCATACCAAATTTCATTCAGATCCAATAATCCATGGCTGAGATGAATTCCTAGACACGCAGACAGACAGATATACATATGAACAAAATCAGTCCAGTATACATGTATCTCCCATTTCTTTTGTGGATACTTTAGTTGTCATCGCCTTCTCTATCCTGAAAGGGTAAATAGCATGAATACCTAATAAAAAATTACTTAAATAATATAATAATATTAGAAGTGAAGCCATCAGACTAAGTTGAATATTGGAATTTAAGATCTGTTGTCAATAATGAGCCACAGTAAAATCCATTAAGCTAAAAATTATATCATCCCTACAGGATAAACCATTTTTCTAACAAGGCACTCAATATATCACACAATATATGATCTTCCTAGGGACGATCATTCCATTCATTATGTTGGGCTACACTGGACTCAGTACCAGTGTTGCATTGTCCAGGGCTAAGCTCACAACACCTACTTGGGAGGAGGTGTATAACTGCTTGGGGCATAATGTGACATCATCTGGTGCGATAGCGGATTGGAGGTGGAGATCGAAAACACATAGATAAGATCTGTGTTGCAATAAAAATTATCATTTTGTTAAAATTTGCCAAGATTATATCATTATTTCTCACATATGATAAAAACAAAACCATTTTAGATCAACCTTGAGACCAACACCCTCATAATTTAAATACATAGCTTCATTGAAACTATATATACATGTACATGTAAATTATGAGGGTGTTGGTGTCCAGTTTTATTTGCCTCGCCTCGCATATATAAGAAAATGCATTGGCCTAACAATAATTTACCTTGATCTTGTAAGCCAGTGCATTTTCTGATATATGCGAGGCTCCCTATGGGTGACTCGCATATACATGTACAAGAAAATGCACTGGCACATGGTCTTTAATGTTGCACTAGCACAGCTCATGTCATGAAAGGGTAAAGGCATGAGAAAAAAGAAAAAAAATTGCACAAAAGATATGCATATAAAAAAAATTGAGGAGGGGCACTGGGAGGGGACTAAAAATAGGGTCGGGAGGGGATGTAAATCTATCATTTGCCTTACCACCCAGGATACAAGATCTTGAAATGTATCCATATCTCGGTAGGTGGCAACACCCTCTGGTAAAGAGTTCCACACCTTTGTTGCTCTGGGAAAGAATGAGTTGGAGTACCCAGATGCTCTGGTATGTGGTTTCAGGGGCATATCAATGTCTAATTTGGTACTTAACTCTTTCGTGATGGGAGCTGCACTGGTGTATCATTAAAAACCCTGTGTCAATGCATTCTCTTATATATTTCAAGTCTCTCATAGGGAGCCTCACATATATGAGAGAAAGCACTGGCATACTGGCATTGGATATGTTGGAGGTGTTGTTCCATCTTGGAGATGTTACCCATCTTCAGAAACTATTTGATTTCCTGTATCGAGATGACTCGTGTATCATTCGAAAGTGATACATTGGATTCACAATGAATCATTACAGCCATACCCCACCCCAAGGTCAAAGACAAATTAATATTCCAAAACACTTTAAAGGATTAGTATCCTCATGAAACAACAAACTCTATCGGAAAGCCACCCCTATTGTGATCACAATGATCCAAGTCCCATAAAAATAGCGTAATAAATAAGCCGAGAAATATATAAATAATACCACCACCGGTTGTCGGCTATCTCCGTCGCAAAACCTCGCATGACGTCAAGCGAGGTAAACTAATTAAAAACAGGGAATCGGAGTCGGAGTTAATTATGTCTACCCATATGGCGATGGAAAATCCGGAATCGACATCAGCGCATGAGTGTAATGGAATTGCTGCGGGGCATATCAATAGCATTGTGTACACAGGGTGAATTGTCATCGCGCGGTGAGTTATCTTCACATGTGATTTGTCTTAAGTGCTGTTTGGAAAGTTATTGTTTTGACAACAAGACAGTCAAAGACTGTGGGGTCGCTCACCCGAATGCAAAGACTGCTAAGACTGGGACTCTTGAGACCATAACAGTCAGAACTTTTCATAATCACTTTAAAAGAAGTGGATCTAAACAGGATATGTGGATAGAGAGGCTTCATGTCGATCAGTGAATATCTACCTTTAAATTACCAATGGAACACTACAGATCACCAGATTACGGGACGCTTAGTGGTCGGATATGGTGTCATGTGAGGCGAAGGCCGAGCCTAATATTGATCTCGCTGAGCCTCATATGACACCATATCCGACCACTAAGCATCCCGTAACGTATTTATTATGTCAGTGGGCAAAATCCAGCACATCCCTTTAATTAGTCGTCGCTGTAATTTATTGCAATTTGGCAAGATAAATGTGTCGGTTATGTTATGTCACAGTGACGCGTCATGGGCGTTGAACGTCAACGCATTGAGTCAATGGCTAATTACCAAAAGTAGGACAACTTGTTGAGTTTGATAGTTAATTTATGAGTCTTTAAAATTCCTCAAATATATCGCATGCAGGTTTTGATACATGGTACTACATGTATGTCTTTAAATTCACAGAAAATAATTTCCGACAGATACCCCTTTCTTGGCGCCAAAATACACCAAAAATATTCCCGAGGCGACTGAGTTTCTGAAAAACAAGATGGCGGATAAGCACCTAATATTTATTTCATATGGGTTCATATACCGTCACTATATATCGACGCTGATTGGCTAATTGCAAGAGCTGACATAATAATAGATTATATGCGCCCTATGGACATTTTATATATATATTATCGGTATACTGAAAGAAAATATTATTGTTTTTTCAGGACCCTATTCCTTTAAGACAAATCACAAGTGAAGATAACTCACCACGCGATGACAATTCACCATGTTTACACAATGTTATTGATATGCCCCGCAGTAATTCCATTACACTCACGCGCTGATGTCAATTCTAGATTTCCATCGCCATATAGGTAGACATAATTAACTCCGACTCCGATTGGTGGTATTATTTATTTATGTCTCGGCTTATTTATTACGCGATTTTTATGGGACTTGGATCATTGTGATCACAATAAGAGTGGCTTTCCGATAGAGTTTTGTTGTTTCATGAGGATACTAATCCTTTAAATAGTATTTACCAACTGATCCTGTGGGTGTGGAACTGCTATGGATTCTTTGACCTGCGAATGTTTGTACATGCTGCCATCTCTGTCATCAGTACCTGACAGCTACATGCAGACAACAGTAACAAATGTGTCATCTTTGATACCAGGTGCCTTCCTGCTCTGCCTGGCTGCATCTGAAAAAAAGAGAAATAAACATTTAGTGAGCTATTAGAACAAATAGCAGGTTACAATATGATAAGCAATTCACAGTATTCAATAATATATATTGATAATACGTAGCTTGTAATCTGGTGAGACAGTAAACAGTTTCAACAAGTGCAACACCAAGCATACTAATTGACCCTCCCCACTTTCAGTTTAGAGAGTGGCAATGCTAAATGTTTGTATGGAGGTACTCGATGTTCAAGAAGATCCATAACTCTTAAGGTGAAGATCAATTGTATCATGAAACCAATCATATCAGCTGTATCCTCTCATTATTGTCTATCATTATACTAGGGTGGATCCACCATCCGGCGCCATCAGCGCACTTCCCCTATTTTCGGAAGGAGAAAAAGATTTTGGGAGATTTTTGCTAAAATACATGTAAATGTGGCAATTTACATGTTTCATATTAGGCCGACACAAATGTAAAGTATTTTAACTGTGCATAGCCAAGGGTGGGTCCACCATCCCATGTGTTGGCACCCCTCCTCCCCTAATTTTGCCAGATTAAAGAATTGTGGGACGACTTTGGGTGCCATTTCAGTGTTTCTGTATTAGTGTCTGCAATATCTGGCCCTATGCATGAAGTTTAAACACTGAATATTGCTAACATAGATGCAGTAATTTTATGTCTTCTATTATAAGCTGACTCAAACACATGACAATTTGTCCCACAAAATTCTCAGAGGACTATTGTAATATAACCCACATCTGTCCTATTCCTTGTTTGGATATTAACTCCAGTTCATATTATCTGATCGAAACAAAACTGGTTATGAGGAATAACCATCTGAATATTGAGGTCAGGTTTTATTATGGTTCTGGTTCGATGACTTTGTTGCATTTTTGTTGGCCTTTTTTATGTACTTAGAAATTTAAATTTGCATGTTGACCGGATAATAGCGAGTTTGCGATACCCGTTCGACGGGTACGGGTACCGGTAGATTGGTGAAATTCGTCACGGTCATTTGCGTACTTTGAATGCAGCACATAAAGCGATAGGGATTTGGAACGGGTAGATGTATCCCGTTGACTGGTAGTCTTTCACTAAAGTTTTCTCACTCAAAAGTACATTAGTTCTATGAAATAACAGTCAGCTATGCATTAATATATTTATTGCACGATTTCATGACCAAATCTCATTGATAAATTTGTCATTTAAGCCATGTTTTATGTTCAAAGTGTCGAGGCGGCTTCTAGCACTAAGATAACTATGGAACGCCGATTTGTTTACTGCCAACTGTCTTCACTCAAGTAATGACGTATTATGATTAAGAGAGTGAGTTGATGGTGCTGTACGCAGTTCGACGCAGGGACGCGATTATAGAGGGTCTCCGTGTTGAGAAGGGGTGTCCACATTCAAATTCCCAACTGTACACCCCTTGAACCACACCAAACAGATGTTTGTGCGGAATTCCAATGATGCACCACGTCCCGTTGGGGTCTGATTCCCACCAACTGATCCTTCACTGTCCTGAATATTATTGTAGTCTGTTCTAAATGGATCAGTAGTCTTGTTAAAGAAGTCATGTGATGGGGGGGGGGGAGTCCACCTCGCCGACCAGTACGAGAACAATTTTGTAGATATGGACCTGGAAATTGCAAAATCATAACATCTAGTGGTCTAACACCAGGCAAATTCACGCCCTTGATTGTTTTTTCACAAATTCATTATCAGTTTTGACGAGCCACTGAATTTGGATAGACCAGGACACACCGGGTCGACCATGGTTCGGTCTGGTGTGAGAACGTTTTGAAATCTGAACATGAAAATTTATCAATTATAGACTTTCCTCAAGCTTTACATTTGTTGGATAATTCCAACAGTTTGTTGGCCATATAGTCCGAATTTTTTTCTACCAAAAGTAGATATATTTGCAAATGTTGGTCAAAAACTATAAAAAAAAATCCCCACTAATACATTTTTTGAAAATCATACGGAATGACAGAATAATTGTCCGCCGACCCAACGGGTTCGGAGGACTATTATAATCAGCCTGTGCGTCCGTCCGTGCGTCCGATTAAATTTGGTATGTGGGTTTACTAGCAGAAAAGACAGGTCAAGTTCGAATTCTGGTTCCGTCCGCCAATTTTCACCAGAGTTATGCCACTTTTTCGACTTAGAATTTTACCGTCTGTTAACATTTTTGGTTTCCGACCGATAACTCCAGTTTGGATTATTTGATCTGAACCAAAGTTTGTATGTGTATTTCCCAGCTAAAGATACAGGCCAAGTTCGAATATGGGTTCCGTCCAATTATTTTTACATGAGTTACGGCCCTTTTTCGACTTAGAATTTGACCGTCTGTTAACATTTTTGGTTTCCGACCGATAACTCCAGTTTGGATTATTTGATCTGAACCAAAGTTGGTATGTGTCTTTCTCCCAGTAAAACACAGGTCAAGTTCGAATTCGGGTTCCGCCCGCCAATTTTCACCAGAGTTATGTCCCTTTTTGACTTAGAATTTTTGCCAATTTGAGGTTTCCGGATGATAACTTTAGTAAATGTGTACTGAATGAAATTAAATTTGGAATGTAGGTTTACTAGCACGAAAGACAGGTTTTTATGCGCAAACAACGGTCGTATCAAGCCGACACTAAGAGGCGGACATGAGGTCTACCGACCTTTTATTTCAACGTATGTTTGGTGTGTTAGGTACATACAATTTCCAACTGTTGAACAATTTGACAAAAGTTGGGGTGAAACACCCCACCCCTCTCGCCACGTCCCCTATCGACCCTTTGTGCATGGGCATAAGTGCACAGTGAATGTGTTACACGACTGAATACAACCGTTCAGTTATTGTATCTTATGTGGTGGTGACTGATTTTTCATTTTAATATATATATTTGACATTTGAACGGACATGGCGCATTTGAACCTCAATACTGTTGTATATTGTAGTGACCGATAGTGACACAAAATACTGATATACACACCTCACACTCGGCACAATCTTACCGTCGTCAGAGCGACTTTTGGCTGTTTTCTTTGTTTCGCATAGAAGTGAAGCAAACGCTCTTTATTCAAACCATATAATGAATATTGTACCATTAAACACCCTTTATATTTAACAAGTATATTATTTCTACCTATACATCCGGATTTAGAACCAGACAAATATCCGAGTTCTTGGGATAAATATTCCCTTGCCAGACCCTTCGAAAGATTCTAACCCAGTATGAATTATATGACTAAATATTCCCCCTACTAATATCAGGGGCAATTTCTGTCTTATATCTGACTAAAAGTACATGCATGTAGGACATTCTTGGACCCTTGGTCTAAAACAGCACATTTTACACAGAATAATGGTTGGATTATTAAATTAACGTAATTGTATATTTGTGCTATCATAACACATTTTCTCATGCAGGCTGAAAATTCCATCTGTTCTAGACGAAACTCGAACGGTCTGGGAAGTTACTAATGAAAGCCAATTATTGGAAATGTTACCAAAATAAGTCAAAGAAAGACGCCAACCCCTTCCACTTTCGCCTCGTCCCTGGTGAATGCAATTCATTACCCCCGCAAAGGTCCATCATATAACCATAACATCAAGTACAACGTCGGCCAAGAAAGCGAATGCAGATAACAAATTCTCTATATCATATATATTGTGCTGCAATTGGCTCACCATACATTACCCGTCGATATGCTTAATTCTACCCGTAAAACAGTTTGCGATTTCAAAACGTGTACCGGTACGGGTAGCTACCAGTACCCGTACCGGTACCCGTACCCGTTTGGAATCGCAAACTCGCTAATATCTCTGGTTAATAGTATTATCTGATTGGAAAAAGACTTGGGATGAGTTACAAAAATTCACATTATTCAATATCTATTGTGGGCTATATCAAATATGGTTCAGTACGATAATTTTTATCAGACCTATATATGTTTTTTTTTTTACTTTCTGTTCAAATTTTCATGTTGTCCAGATGAAAACTCCAGTTAATATCCACTGATCAAAACAAATCTATATGGTGAATATCCATCACATTATTCAGTTTGAGTATGAATTTGGTTCTGGTATGATGATTAATGATGGAGTTATGCCCCTTTTTTTATTTAGAAATCAGTTTTTGGGACGTCCAGATGCTAACTTAAGCAGTATTCAATAGTTCCTTGTTAATTGATACGTGGGTCACATTTGAGAAAACACAGGTCAAGTTCTATTTTGGTCATGGTCAGATGATTTTGACAGATTTGGTACGTATGTGGTTCACATTTGAGAAGATGCAGACCAATTAAGTTTGATACTATTTGACTTAGAAATAATAACATTTGTGTTGTGCAAATGCTAGATTGAGCGATCTTCAAAAGAATCTTCTCCTAATATTTTAGTGTGTGGCTCACCTTTTTTACTCTTAAAAATATCAATATCCCAAAAAGCCACCTCGATTTACGTAGAAATCAGTTTTTTTGGTTGTTCGGATGATATATAACTTGAGCGATATTTAAAGGAATATTATACTAAATTTTTTTAGTATTTTGTTTCAATATACCTATATTATATATTTAAAATGTCCAATTTGCCCAAATAATCTTGTGTTTGATCGCTAATTTTGTTTTTATAACGAAAAAAATAAAATAATCTGAAATATGCCAAAAATCTTATGCTGCAGACGCAGTCACATGATTTAAGTCACATGATCAGCGGCCGGTGTGGTCACATGATTTAACACGTGAAAAATGACGTAGCGATTATGCGAATTCCTGTTACTATCAAGCGTCTATGATTTTCAACTTCTTATATATATTTGAATGTATACAATTTGTCTTAAGCTGCTTGCCAGTTTATCTATGTATACATGGCATGGGCATATATTATCGACCTCTTTGTGTCAATTACGCATAACAATAGCATTATAAAAGATCTAACGGTTGACCATGGTTCGTTTGAACATCCAATCATATATAACACTTTTTGAAGGAGGGATAATTTCTGGTTTAATAAATAATCACATTACAAATGCTCTTTATCCGCATCATATCAGGAATAGACTTAACACGGAACGTTCTTTATTGGGTCATGGTAAAGGAAAATGGGGACTCGTCTTAGAATAGTTGTCATCGTAAATATTTACTAATTACACCAATACACGTAAATATATGTACACAAACTTTCGATATATATGCTTCATATGCCCGTCAAAGTCGTAGCAAAGTTAAAAGTCATTTCCGGTTTATTAAACAATTTTTATTCGCACCATATCAGGAATAAGCTTAACATGGAAATGACTTTATTCAGTCATGGTGAAGGAAAGTGGGGACTCAATTTAGAACAGTTGTCATCATAAATATTTACTAAATTATTGTCCAATGTACTCCCCACTATAACTACAGTTTTATGTTAAAGTAACCATGCCACTCTTGTAAATATAAATGCTCTTTATTTTGTATATGCAATCGCTTTTAGCGATAAGGTCGATTGGATATACTAACGACTGGATGCTCTGCTCCGTCAAATATATATTATTTATGGGAGAAATGAATGTAGAATTATACCTAATTGAGAGTCCCTATACCGGCCACAGCCGAAAATGCTGCATTTATTTGGCACATATCGTATAATGATAATTCGATCCATTTCCCCATTTCTAATGTCAGACCATTACAGTTGGACACAAATTTCTAGTGTTGAATATTGTTAGATTTTAAATACCATTCACAGCCACTACAGAAATGTACATGCATAGTATTAAGCTAAATATATCAAATTGTGGAAATCTGTTCATCACAATGCATCTGTTAACAAGGGGTATGCATCTAAGATGCTATGTCAAGTTTATTGGCAGTCGAAAAAAAACTTCTGCCCAAAAAGTCGGACAAACCTGGTTTTCGTACTCGTCCGAGATATTGTTGCAAGAGACTCATACATCAAATATGGTTTGAATCAGTTAATATTTAATTGAGTTATCGCGCTAACAGTAAAAAAAACATGCTAAAAATAGACAAACTAAGGTCCATAACTCCGGGGGAAAAATTTGGACAAACTGGTTTTCGAACTCGTTCGAGATATTGTTGCAAGAGAATCATATATCAAATATGGTTTGAATCAGTTAATATTTGATTGAGTTATCGCGCTAAAGGTGACAAAATGCTAAAAATAGACAAACTAAGGCACATAACTCCGGGAAAAAATCGAACAAACCTGGTTTTCGAACTCGTCCGAGATATTGTTGCAAGAGACTCATATATCAAATATGGTTTGAATCAGTTAATATTTTATTCAGTTATTTCGCTAATGGTGAAAAAAAATGCTAAAAATAGGCAAACTAAGGCCCATAACTCCGGGGAAAAAATTTGGACAAACCTAGTTGGTTGAGTTATCGCAGTAAGGGTGAAAAAAATGCAAAAAAGTCATCAAAGATGGATAACTCTTGTCAAAAAGTTTGGACGTGACCCATTTTCTACAGGCAGTAAATAGTCATTGGGAGCAACTCGCATACCAAAATTGTTTTTAATCCGTTCACAAATGTCAAAGTTGTAACACATTCTTTAGGTCCGCCCGCCAACCATCCCTCTTCAAACCATGTCGATTTTTTTATAAACTCGACTAAAAATGTGTTGTAATCAGATTCTTTAAGTGTTGCACCCATATTTTTTACCTCAGAACAGAAAGCGCATGCACATTTTATCAGTGTTTTCATACCACTGTCAAACATACTGTCCTAATTAGTTGTCTTTTGTACAGATAATGCTTTTAGCCTGCCGATAAATGAGGTGCCTGAGTAGTGATCTGCGAGTATTCAAGATTTTATTCAATGTCAACATCGATCACCTGATTCTAGATCAACACCGAATCAGTTCGCAGATTCAGATATTTTGGAATCGGCGTTATTTTGATTTATCTACTATATTAAAATGGAGGTTGCTGTTTGTGGCAAGAAAAAAGTTTTATTCTTTAACATTACTCCATAGTAGTTGATATAATATAAATAAAACAAGGGGTAAGCATCTTACGCATCTAAGATGCTATGTCGAGTTTATTGGCAGTCGAAAAAAACTTGGCAATAAGTCCCACACAAGGCCCAAAAAAGTCACTAAAAATAGACAAACTAAAGCACATAATTCCGAGGAAAATATTTGGACAAACCTGGTTTTTCGAACTCCTCCGAGATATTGTTGCAAGAGTCTTATATACCAAATATGGTTAGAATCAGTTAATATTTAATTGAGTTATCGTGCTAGCAGTGAAAAAATGGTAAAAATAGACAAACTAAGGCCCATAACTCCGGGGAAAAAATTCGGACAAACCTGGTTTTCGAACACGTCTTGAGATATTGTTACAAGAGACTCATATATCAAATATGATTTGAATCAGTTAATATTTTATTAAGTTATCGCGCTAACGGTGAAAAAAATGCTAAAAATAGACAAACTAAGGCCCCTAACTCCGAGGAAAAAATTCGGACAAACCTGGTTTTCGAACTCGTCCAAGATATTGTTGCAAGAGACTCATATATCAAATATGGTTTGAATCAGTTAATATTTGATTCAGTTATCGTGCCAACGGTGAAAAAAATGCTAAAAATAGACAAACTAAGACCCATAACACTGAGGAAAAAATTCGGACAAACCTGGTTATCGAACTCGTCCGAGATATTGTTGCAAGAGGCTCATTAATCAAATATGGTTTGAATCAGTTAATATTTGAATGAGTTTTTACGCTAATGGTGAAAAAAAATGCAAAAAGGTAATCAAAGATGGATAACTCTTGTCAAAAAGTTCGGACGTGACCCATTTTCTACAGGCAGTAATTAGTCATTGGGAGCAACTCACATAACAAATTGTTTTCGAATCCGTTAACAAATGTTAAAGTTATAAGGCATTATTTAGGTCCGCCCGCTGCCCGATAGCCCGCCTGCCCCCCGCCCGCCCGCCAACCGTCCCTCGTCAAACCATGAGTCAAATTTTTTATAAACTCGACTAACAAGTGCACCACCCAGAGTATCCCCTCTCCAAGGTGGCTTTTCGGTTTATTAATTTTCTGATGTTGCTTAATTCGAACGATGTCTAAATCTTGTCAGTGATTCCATGATAAAATCTAAATTGAAATCAGTTCATATTTGTTTCAGTTATCAAACCAGGCAGAGCAAAATTGCAAAAGAATCGATAATCGACAAAAAGATATGATTTCCTGATAAAGAAGGATAACTCTCAAATCGAAAACGTGAACGTCATTTGCCCCTCTTTTGAAAGCAGTCATGATGGTGAATCTCCATACTAGTGATGTTCCGATAATGAAAAAGCCCTTCGGACCGATTTCCAATAACTGGAAGCACAATCGGCCGATTTCAGATTCCGATGTTTATATATATTTTGCATTGCTCCCATAATGGACCTATATACACTCATTGCACGTGGTATAGTTTCAAAGCCAAATACATCAAAGAAATATATACCACTGTCCAAAATTATTTCCACCGATGTTAGTTGTGCGCTGCCTTTGATGTATATCAGTAGTTGTTTTGACAAAGAGATCAAAAGTGCTGACTCCGAGTAACATTATGACCATGTGTGGAATACTTGCTTGCGGTAGTAAAGTCTTGATTGAATACTTGTAAGTTATGACAATTTATGGAATGGTAATGATTATTAACTAAATTTAGATTGATGGATAATAATTGCTGTCATATTTGTCTGAGACTTCCCAAGTTCCCATGGGTCACACCTTTTGTCTTTTAACCCTTTACCCAACAAACCGGCCAAAAACTGCCAAATAAAGCTGCAACAGCCTAAAATATCTTCGGTCTGTCTCAATAGAACCATACAAATATGGATATCATTGGAACCGGTTCATTGACCACATTGCGATGGTTACAGTTATGCCCTGTGCCAATGCATGCTCTTATATATGCGAGTCGACCATAGGTCGCCTCGCATATATAAGAGAATTCATTGGCCTAAAAAAAAACCTTTTTTTTAACACTTTTTACCATTTTTTCTTACATTCTTTAACAATTTTATAATTTTTAATGTGTTAAGCCAATGCATTCTCTTATATATGCGAGGCGACCTATGGTCGACTCGCATATATAAGAGAATGCATTGGCACAGGGCCCTTCTGTTGGGTAAAGGGTTAATAACATTGGAGCAATAACATAGATGACACCCTTCCCACACCCAACTGGCAGATTGATGATTATATCATTTCCTTGAAAAATATACTTCAGTGCATCAAGTTGCCCCTTCTTTAACCCTTTACCCAACAGAACGGCCCTGTGCTAATGCATTCTCTTATATATGCAAGTCGACCATAGGTCGCCTCGCATATATAAGAGAATGAATTGGCTTAACACATTAAAAATTATAAAATTGTTAAAGAATGTAAGAAATAATGGTAAAAAGTTTTTTAAAAAGATTTTTTTTAGGCCTATGGTCGACTCGCATATATAAGAGAATGCATTGGCACAGGGCATAACTGTAACTATCACAATTTGGTCAAGGAGCCGGTTCCAATGATATCCATATTTGTATGGTTCTATTGAGACAGACCGAAGATATTTTAGGCTGTTGAAGCTTTATGTGGCCGGTTTTGGCCGGTTTGTTGGGTAAAGGGTTAACAACTGGGAAGCATTTACAGTTCAGCCTCAAACTCCATGCAGGGTTTACCTCCCTTGATGACTCGGTAAGGAAGTATGACTGACCCGTGCGGTCTGGTAAAGATTGGGTCCGCCTACTCAATTTTTTTTTGCAAGAGCGCCTCCCAAGTTCAACATGGAGTTATAAGCATATTTCATAGCATACGCTGTACAGACGAAAAAGTTAATTATGCCCCTCCTCACGTTGGTCGTTATTGAAGACAGTTCTGATTGCGACTACACTAATTTATTCAATGTGTGCTTCCAATTATTGACATAGCATGTGACGTCACATGCCATGTGCTCAACAGGGAGCTACACTGTAATGGGGTCAGCTGTTTAAAGTCTTTGAATCTATTTCGTGTCAACGCGATTGAACCAATAACTTCATATATTACACACGATGTGTATTGCCATGCTTATAATATATTCCCAAACATTGGACCCAATCCCCTAGATCATGCCATGAATCTCTACTCTGGCTGACGCCCGTGTCTACAACGTCAGCCAGAGTAGAGATGCATGGCATGATCTACAAGTCCTTGTGAGAAAACCCCAGCAGATTTTTTCCCATTCGTCCCATGCAGCATGTTTCTTCGCCGCGTTTCAGTGTAATGATATGTTGCAAAGTGTTACGAAGTCTAAGTTGTAACCAGTACGTGTTACAAATAATATAACGGCGTCATAAGAAAACCACAGCATATTTTTAAAACTCATCTCAATGCAGAGATATGTTACAATGTGTTACAAAGCGTTACGTAAATGATTTCTGAGATCCACAGAGACCGCTCGTAGACAGTTGTTACAAATGATATAAAGTCCCTGTGAGAAAACCACAGTATATTTTTTAATATCATCCGAGTGTAGTGATAAGTTATGTTACAAAGTTTTACGAAGCATAACGTTGTGTGATTTCTGAGATCCACAGAGACCGCTCGTTGATGGGTGTATGCAAATGATGTAAAGTCGCTATGAGAAAACTTATGGATATTTCTTCAACTCGTATCAGTGTAGTTACGAAAGTTTATGTGATTTATGAGATTCCACATATCGATGTACCACTCATAGACGGGAGTTCAAATTATTGTTCAATGCGAGGCTCCCAAGTCCCCACGAGAATAACAGCAGAATTTTGCGACGATATTTGGCATATCCATTTTAATAGCATTTGAAGCATCTGTGGGAATGTTACCCAATCCTGTTTTTAATAACTGTAATTTCTATATTTCATAGAAAACACAAAGTGACAAACATGACGATGATCACCACGGTGATGAGAATGAACTTTAAAATTATAGATTTGATCTTGATTAGTTAATAATATTTCAATGTAATTAAACAATTACCACAAAAAAAACTTGAGCTTTACTGACTCAGCACAAATCTTTAGACTCAGCTCTTTGTGAAAACAATCCCCACTGAGCTTCACAAAGCCACGAACATGTACCGCATACCTGGTGTCAACTTTGTGTGCACAAGTCACTAGCTGTAAATAGGAAATATCAGAAAGTTCATCTTCTCCTCTCTGTAAAACATTGTTCATAATATTGGCCAAATTTGGAATTTTGGTTATATAAATCAGGGAGCAATCAAGAAAAATAAAAGTGTCCAAATATTATGGGATGATTATCCAATTTAAAAATTTTATCATGACAAAATACAAATCTTGAGGTACCAGTAGGGGTGATAACTTCAATTTTAATATTCCGTTCATATCATGTCATGATGTCATGTTCAAATACTCATCTCCTTTTGTCTTTTGTCATGCATAATATAATAATATCAGACAAAAATATTCGCACCATCTACACATAAATTTACCTCAGCTTGACTGAAAGTTACCAATGCATTGGCAAGGTATTCACCACTATCCTTCTTCCATCGGATGACATCTTGATGGTGGTCTACTAATGGGCCGTATACATAGTCCATCACTGACTAGCATCTCCAGAAAGCCAAACTCATGAGGATCTGCAAAAAAAATAGCACATGTTAAAGACATATTATGTACTTGTTCGGGTGTGTGAAACGGATAGGTTAGTATTCAGGCACTGTGCCAAGTGGAGAAATGGAAAATTCTACTAACACCGCTGAAAATCTGAAGCAAATATACCACTCCTTAGAAAACATCGTCTGAACTACGCTGATTTGTAAATATTTACTACTCGTTTCGGGACGCATCTAATATCTATTGGCAATAAAGTAACGAAGCAATTTCACCACCGAGAGTCACTGCATTTAATTTACACATGAGAATGACGTTGTGTGTTATCAATTCATTTGTAAAAGTAACTACTTGAACAAGATTATTCTCCATTTCTATTTTATCACCCTACCGGAGTGTTTCACATCACTTTAAACAAGCAGTCACAGATGGCGGTATCCTCCGCCGAATTGTGCAGTTGGGGAAGTGCATTCTCAATGTTCGCGTTCTCAATATGTGCTAAACAAGAGGTGGAATTTTGTCAAAAAGCCTGGCTTGCGAACTCATTTTAGGTACTGGTCATGGGAACGAATATACCAAAAATCTTTTAAATCTGTTTACATTTGTGGAAATTAGCCCTGTGATGTCATCCATTTGCACCAAAAATAAGTCCAACAACTCTGCTGAAAATATCCGGCCGGGCCTGGTTTGCGAACTCGTTCTAGATACTGGTCATGTGAACTCATATACCAAAAATCTTTTAAATCCGTTTACATTTGTGGAAATTAGCCCAGTGACGTTGTCAATCTGCACCAAAAATAATAAACAAAAAGTCCAATAACTCTGCTGAAACTATGCGGGCAGACCTGGTTTGCAAACTCGATCTAGATACTGGTCAAGTGAACTCATATACCAATTATCTTTGAAATCTGTTGAGATTTGTGGTAATGAGCCCTGTCACGTCGTCTATTTGCTATTTGGTAAATTCGACAAAAATAATAAATAAGTCCAATAACTCCTGTAAAAATATCCGGCCAGACCTGGCTTGCGAACTCATTCTAGGTAATGGTCAGGTGAACTCATATACCAAATATCTTTGAAATCCGTTGACATTTGTTCAAGTTATGACTCTTACAAATTCGGGACCGACGGAACCCATTCCTATATCCCCCGCAAATTTCCAAGTTGGCGGGGGGGGGGGGGGGGGGGGGGGGGGTAATAACCTTTGTAATGGTATATTTGATCAAGACATCAGTCGAAATTTTCTTTTAGACAGCACTGACCAAGGCAGTTCTTATTATGATTAAGAGGATGAACACTAATGGTTATTGTAATTGGCATGAAAAAAGTAATCAATTGTTCATTCATGTAGATCAGTATATATACAAAATAGAAATTTGTATAAATTTATTTGACTTATTCATTTGTATTTTTAAGGTTATATTCTGAGCTATCAGGATACAACGATGTTAAATATTTAGTGTGAGTTTATTGCTTCTCGGCAAACCGGTCATGATTTTCAAGCTTTATCTCATTTATGCCATTCCGATCGATACATGGCCATTTCAGTAAGCAAGCATATTTGAAGCAAGGAACACTCATACTGAGTTGGTACCTCCATAAATTTTAAATATATAATTATTTTGTTTACCTCATGTATGATGACAATGGCCACTCCCAATCCTTTGGCTATTCTCATGTCAGATTTAGGGAACTTCTACATGAAGGTTGTAGCTTGGTTCAGTATGTCCTTTCTTTGAATCTTTTCTAGCTGGAAAGGGAGAGAGAAAGGGGTACAACTAACATGTACCGTAATGGATTCTCTTGCATATGGCATATAATAGAGAACATATGTTAGAAACCATGTGTTTTGCTCTAATGATCATCAATATGTATGTGCATTGGTAGTAAAAAAAAAAGAATTTTGTTTTATTTATTTTTAGAAATTTTTGGCTTTTTTCTCAAAATATCAATAAAAAGTTTAGCGTCCGCAGTTATTCATAGGGTCAGTCGATGTACGGAAACATAGTATCTTTTTCTTATTTTTGGCCTAAAAGCTGAGTGGAGTGTTTCACATCAATTTGAATCGAAAAGTAATGCTTATACAGGAAACATTCAGTAAAATTCCCCACCAGCATTATGGCAGCATACAAGGAGGAGTAGTCTGAATTTGTTGATTATTTTATTGCAGCATCAACATGATTATACTTGGTAGCACCAGGGACCAAATACAGCCCCTTTCCCAGAACTATGATATCAGTATGACGATCCTCAAGATTTACTTAAAATTTTTACCAGTGGAAGAAAATTTTACCACAAGTGTGTTAAGTTTCCCAATGAGAGTGCCCCAGGCAACAAATCAGAATAGGGTAATCCCTGATCAATGTTCTTAACACATACAAGTGCAAACTTGTAAACTTTATCCGAAATGCCAGATATATAGAAAATGTTGCTTATTTAAATTATAAAACTTATTGACCAGAGTTACTCTCATAAAGTTCTAATAGTCTAATTTACAAATTACCTCATCACATCATGGAGATCGAAGTTTAATGTGACACTGCATCTGGTCACTGGAGGTTTCGCGCCGCATTATGCATCGGCATTTATTCCTCTGGTTGCCCCATTGGCAAGGTCAACTGCAAGTTGCTCAACCTCTGCCATATTGCTTGGGTCATCTCAGAAGAACGGCAGAGCCTGATTAGTTCTGCAGGAATATCAATGTACACCTGAAAATAGAACAAAACGAAATTGATGTAATATGCATATTTGTATTTAGCATTCCCAGCATTAGCAGTGCAAAAACTATTAATTTGAGGTTCACTCTGAATTGATTGCCCCAATAATATTATCTACGCATTTCAAAGCGCAACAGAACATTTTCATTGGACGATACGGTAGTTCCATGTGTTTGTCTATAAACAATCATAAAATAAAAAAAATTCTGTTTGTTTACATATAACAAAGGGTACAAATGTGACAATAACATGCAATGTACCCAATATTTATGATTTGTATAACAATGGCTGTTTCCGAATGCAAACTGTACAAATTTTGAGTGATTTTAATTCCGATAAATCAGTTTAGTGGTTATATATTAATCGTTGTGATGGCCGCATGGACGTTTTGATCTATTTTTTCTCGACAATTATCAATTGAAGTTAATAGTATCGTGAACGACTGTTGATCGCCACATGAGTTATGATGAAACTTCACCCTCTGGGGACCTCATTCTGTCTATTGAATAATATTCTTTCTGTTTTTGGCGGTTTTAGTGAATGTGACTATTTTAAAACATATACCCACAGGAAGGCCGGCCATATCTTTAAGGTGGAAGTGTCACCATAGCAGGGTATCGGTTCTGATGTCGATTACCGACGGTTCTCGTTACTGATTGTTGATTTCTGTTAATATACCTCTTAACGAATATAAAGGGATAACTAAGCAGCTCAACGTACGTCTAACACAACTGTCTACGGTGGGTTAACGTGATATTGTCAATTTGTCAGCACATTCAAACATCAAAGGCACAGTATTCCGCACTATGACAAGTTGCAGACACAGAGTGTATTTGACTAATTTCTCTCAACATCTATTCAAAATTTTCGAGCAAGCCAACTACAACTAGGCTTACTCTAAACGACTTGATTCATTGGGCGAAATCATTTATGAATTTAAAACAAAAATTTATTTGCCATTTTTTTAAATTATCAGTAATTTTTTAAATAACTCAATTTATTTTTATAAATTAAATCAAATATATTTTAAGATTGGATAGTAGTTTTTAATTATCTGTTTTGCCAAAATCTGGTTTGTCAGGTGAATGATTATTAGAACTTGGATGTCTACAAAATATTGGAAAATTTATGGAACGAGTTTTACCTCGCGGTCAAGTTATAACATACTAGTTACTGACCTGAGTTCTAACTTCTATACAGCCATATGTTTGTAATGTTAGGCCCAAGTTTTAATACATGGTTCTAGCATGTAACAGCGCGGGGATCAGAGCAATTGGATGGGCAGGTTTGCATTATTTATAGTAAAAAGTGACAATTGAGAAGAGGAACAAAATTGGGGAATAATAGTATAATACTAGTTAGTTTCACTTGTCATTATTTCGGGTGATAAAAAAGATATGTCAGGCCTTATTTTGAAATGTCAGACCATGTCTGTTTCATGCCTGACAAAATGTCAGAAAGTCATATTAAAAATTATTTTAAGGCTTTTAGTTTGGACTTCTTGCTAAATTTTATGGGAGGCCAAATTCACATTTAATAATGAATTCATTGAATTGCACTTAAGTGCAATTGAATGCACGCTGTGCAAATAGCGCAAATACCACATATTGTGCTTAAGCACAAATAGGGCGTTTACACTTAAGCGTGATGAACTAATTGCGCTTATACTATCTAACCTACCCATAAACTACTGGCATGACCTGATGTATCACCTAGCAACACAAGAGGAGCATTGGGCTAATTTTAACCTGTTTTAATTAGCCTGAGTACTCGAACAGTCAACTGTGAGTATGAATTCAACAATGATAATCCCTAATTACATATTATCAGCATCCCTATATCCAAAGAATTGATGTCTCCTTCCCGGAACTCTAGTAATTTTGTATATGATGTTTTTAATGTATTTTTGCACAGATTTGGGCCATTACTAGTGCTGAATAGGTCACTCTCACTGGTTTTCTGTGATAAAGTTACCCAGGTTCCTGAAATTGTGATAAAGTTACCCAGGTTGGAGAGGATTGTGATAAAGTTACCCAGGTTAAGAATATTTCATGTTTAGCAACAAATTATTCATTTTCGCGATCAAAATGACAAACTACAATACTAAATATGTCTTAAGCAGTCCTTCCCACAAGGAAAACACAACGAGAGCACTTATTAGCCCTCGCAATTCAGAAGATGGGTGTAATTGCGCCTGTAATTTATTGTAAGTTGGGTTTTTATAAAACAAAATGTCATTGTGGGATAGACCTACAGGTCTGTCCAGTTACACTTCCACATGCCCAAGAGAGACGAGTGCGAAATTTAGCACCCGTGATTTAAAAATTGCGAGTGCATATGGGTGCGACAGAAATTGCTCCTGTCTCCTGGGAAGGACTGCTTAAGTGTTCTTAATATGGGGGTCCCAATGCCAACCATGAATGGCGCTCAAGCGAAATTAATTGTGTTTAAGCACAATAACTGCGCTTAGCCTTACTCTAAGTGCAATTAATTGCACTTAAGCATAATTATTTGTGCTTAACTTAAGGACAATCAATTGCGCTTAAATGCAAATTACGCAATCAATTTGCGCTTAATTGTACTTAAGTGCTTAGTGCAATTGGTATGCACTTAAGTGCAATTGATTGCGCTTCAGCACAATTAGTTATATTAGATGTGAATTTGGTCTCCCATAATCCATATTTACCTGTTTACAAATTACAACTGTTTTTTACCCACAGGCCACACTCACACTGCCACAGGTTTCCAGCACATAAATTTACCTTACTCCTATTAATACCTAATTCCTATCAGATTAAGTATTCATACTATTATTACTAATCATACTCATACGCATAGCCTAGACTAGAGCCAGTATGCGTGAGTAGGGGTGCCAGGGCAGGGTACTCCGGGTATGCCTATTAATAGTATTATTATTATTATTATTATTTTTTTTTGCTGGATCGAGACTAGTCCAACAAATTAGACTATTCGATTAATACATATTTTAAAATTTGGACATAAATGTCCAAATATTAAAATAGGTCTTAATCCGAATCGTCTAGTAATTTGTTGGACCAGATGATACTGATACTGATTTAAATTATAGTACTAGTACTACTATAGGTCAACATGACCGCTTTCGCAGATTGCTGCTTTCAGCATACGCACTACGTTCATGACTGAACTAGTACTACTAGTACTACTAGTAGATCAGCATACGCACTACGTTCATGACTGAACTAGTACTACTAGTACTACTAGTAGATCGAGACCTGTTGTTTTACTAACTTTTTAGCTGAGCCTGTACTGTAGGCCTACTATGAATTCTCCAAACTCCCACTGACTATAATACACATATTGGCCATATTATAAGAATACTTTTAATCATAACATACGGAGACGAAAGTTTGTTACCAACAGCGATTTCTCAGAGCCACGATTTCTCCTTGCCAACTTTCACATTCAGAGTTTTCCACCGCCATAATTTTGTGCACTTAGATTGACGTCATTTTATACAGAAATCTGTGACGTAGTCCACACCGGAAATAGCATTTCTAATAAAATACTTCTTATATTTTAATTGCAATTTGTCCAAAAGTGAATAAAATGTATCCCACAATTAACTGTACACCAACAATGAGGGGTATTGTTTTTGTTTTCACATATTTAATTAGGATAACGTGATATATATCGTATCATTGCAGCCTGGCCCGGGTATCGACACCAATTTCGTGTAACTATATATATAACCTAGCTCCGGACTATATACGGTACATGCACGACTATGCATGTACAGATCTTCTAGAAAGCTAGACTGTGTTGTAATAATTATATAATCGGCGATATAGGCCCTACTTGTAACATAGGTAATGTTCATTATATAAACTGATCCTAGCAAAGTTGCTTTAGGATCCCAGTGCATCCCACGCCAATTATAGTTGTCAAACATATGATATGCTGTAGGGGCCAATATATACGATCAGATACATTATATGCATATTGATCGCGATGTATATTGTGATAAAGTTATAGCCTACTCAGATTAATAACATGTCGTCAATAGGCCTATTTGTTCACTTGTACTCAATGGGGGCTATCGGTATAGTCTTGTTAAACATGCAAACAGAATTTCCATCAATCGACCAGAGTCCGGCGATCGCTTTTAAATCACGTTCATATTGTGAGATGTGTCACTTAGGCTTAATTATCAAAATTATATATCCCCAACCTGCGTAACTAAAGGTACCGGTAATCCGGTATCACACGTTATGGAACCTTGGTAACTTTTATCAGTAAAAACGATTATAGTGTTACCAAAGTAGCGTAGGCCTACGTGTATATATACAATAATTCCAATTCCCACACTGTGGTGTTCTCTTTTTTTCAGTTCGTTCATTCCGTATGCCCATCTAGCTAGAGTATAGGCCTACGCATAAACATATATGGGAGTAGTTTACATGTTTTAAATGTCCGCCTGGATCTAGGAGATGGTATCCGTGCATGGCTTATTTGGAACTATATATAAATGCATCGCGATGCGTGCATCGACGCGATGCGGTGTCGCGAGATATTTATTAGACCTGCCTATGATCCACCTTGAGAAAATCAGTTATATCGGGACTCCACTTTGAACATCGCGCATTTCTCCGCAAGTCCCACCAATCAGTTGGCTAAATTAATGCCAACGGGAATTTTAGTTGTTTTCATTATATAGACCACGGTGCCAATATAGAACACTGTCCGATGCGCTTTCCCATGAAAGATACGCTCACATCACCGATCATAGCATGGCAGGTGATAAAAGCGATGGCATGTTATGAATTAACAATAATTTAAGATATGTAAATATAGGTTCTTGATAGGAACATGAATTTCAGAGAAAGTAGAAACACGCGCAATTAGGGAGTAATGCAAACTCATTTTTAGACTATTCTTTCCATTTATCAATTTTCGACTGCAGACTATATATAGCCATACACATACGCATATATAGCGCAACTATTTTTGCTCAATTTCACTATAGTTTTATTGCAGCTAAATCCACCCCCAAATGGAGCAAAAGATGATAGTTTACTCCTAAGCATCACTGTAATAACCCAATGTGCCTTGCATACATAAATAAATTATACCAAAGTTTGAATAAAACATTTAGAATATATAAGAGCGTTTATGATTGGACTTTACTACCCTTTATGATGAATGCGTGGGGATCGAGATATCGGGTTTATTAAAATGGGATTGATCCGCAATGAAATAAAATTTCAAATCTGTAGAATTGAAGTCATAATAACACTCTATATATAGCGTAATTGAGGGACCATAATTTATCTTCTTACCTGGTTGTCTTGTTCCGATTTCGTGACATCCTGCATGTACAAAACCCGCGTTGCTGCGATCTCCAAGATGAGACAATATTATTATAATGGTCCCACACCTGGTTAAGTCAACGTAATTAGTGGTCCTGCTATACTCTTTTATGTTTCCTGGTATATCCTACTGAATTATTGATGCTGGTAGGACATATAAAACATGTATCGTACGTTGTTTTGTCCATTTTTGCCAATGAGAGAAAAAAATGATACATTTTCTTAACAGCACCAACTTGCCCTACCAGCATCATAGCACTTAATCAGATGGACCCTGTTAATTTGTCATCGTGGTGGTGGGTCCTGCTGAAACCTGAATTGCTATGGCACCAGGGACGTGGCTGCACCCACCCCCTTGAATCCGACCAAACTGACAAATGTAGTGATTTATTGTTTTCTTAAACTAATTAGTAGTTTTCTATTGGTCACAGGAGAGGGACCATGACACAAGCTTTCCAAGTGTTGGAAATTTTCAACCTGGCACCCCTAAGGTTGGACAATTTCCAACTGATGGCTATTTCAGTCCAAAATTTTGACCAAAATAGAAAAATAAGCAAATATTGGTAGCCCCCCTCCCCCAATAAATTGTTTGAAAATCAAACTGCAAGAACATTTTCAACCTATTGTGAAATTTCCAACTAATGTATCAGATTTACGACAAACTGTTGTGGAGGGGTGAGACACCCCCAAAACCACGTCCCTGTATGTCACTGATATGGAAATGTACCATTATCTTTTCTAAAGTTGTCATTTTGCTGTGTTTGACTGGGGGAAAAGCTAGTATCTGCATGAAACATTCAACAACATACATATTTACTATTACAATATTTAATTAACAGTGGCACTGGTGTTTGCAAAATGACAGGAATATATTTTTGAATATTTTATAAACTGAGCTTTACCTCCATTTGTTCAGATTGGTCAAATGTTATATTTGTTCTTATAAAGATCAAACACTTTCCTTTGACATCACAATGAGTTACATGTAGTTCAAATGTTTCATATTGAGTGGAACTGTTAGTTTTTTTGCATTACCACAAATAATGTCAATTGTTAACATCAAATGGCATAGATGAAGATTCTGCTCAAAATGGCTGATATTTTGAGAATTTCAAGGTAACGCTGGTTGTTGGAATTGCAAATTGGCATGGTGAGAAAAGTTATAGGTCACAAAACATCCATAACATAATCCAAGCTTTAAAAGCTTAGCACAGTTGGTGATGATTTGATCAGGGATGTGGCATGAAGGGTGTGTCAAAGAATTTAGTCATGCAGAGATCAAAATCCAAGATGGCCACCGTCGGCCATGTTTTTTAACATAATTCAGAAAAATTGTAAGCTCCCATCAGGAATGTTGAGAAGGGTTCATTTTAACTACAAAAATCTATACAAGTGAAGGGGATATAATAGGAGAATGATTGCATGAAAAATATACGAAAGCATAAAATTGATGACCAGGATTAATAATTTTTAGTCGAGTTTTTTTCCCCCAAAACTCGACTTATAGTTTGATGAGGGACGGCGGGCGGCGGTAAGCCACCGAAAACGAGACACAGCATCTCTGATGCCACCTCTTGTAACTCTATAAAATTAGGGGACTGTACCAGGTATGTCACTTGAACACTGCATTGATAGGCTAAACCAGAGAGCTGTGTGGGAGTTGATAAACACTATCCACATACTATGGACAACAGATGGCTATTAAAGTCATTTTATATGTGCAGCAGTGAGCATCAGATATCATTACAGGACTGTGTAACTTTATAAAAATAGTGCTACTAAATGCGGATCTCTCTGTCTGTTCAAATTCTGAGAACATCCCTACAAATGAACAGTAGACTATTCCAATTTATACTTTTAGAACTGAAGGGCAGAATCCATTGATTCATGAATGTATACACCTTTCACTGCTATGCTGAACATATGGCTAAAAATATAAACTCTATTTCCAATAATACAGGTTTACAGACGTCTCTCTTAGGGCTAACTGATATCACAGGTAATTAATTGCAAGTGGCTATGGCTATACATTGCAAGCATACAAATCTCAAATCTGTTCAATTCTTAGTTAAAAAGGGGCCATATCTCTGGTATAAAAACAGGATCTGACCCATATTCAAACTCGTTCTGTATTTTGAATTGAGAAACTCACATACCAAATTTGGTTCCTATCAGATGAAAACTGGTTGAGTTATCGAAGCAAGCATGAATTCTATGTCAAAGGTCCATAACTCCATTAAAAATAATCTGATCAAACCCATATTTGAACTCGATCTGTATTTTGGGCTGATAAACTCACATACCAAATTTGGCTCCAATCAGATAAATTATTAGTTATTGCAGCATTCGTGAATTCTAAGTCATAAACGAGAGGCCGATCACGATCGGCAGATGTTAACCCATCCCTTGGCGATAGTAAATTACTATGATCAGAATCATAAATGAGAGTTTTGGTGTTGAATTATAGAGTATACTTTTATGTACTATTATAGACAAATGTACATAACACAAATTATTGAATTTATGGGTCATTAGCATTTATATAAGAGAATGCACTGGTACAGCTAAACCACCACAGCCTTGGGTTAAATGTGAAAGATGGCCAGGACATGGAATACTTGTGTTAAGAGAATTTACAATAACCAGAGTAAGAGTGCAAATTAATTAGATAGAGCTACTGCCTGTAAGCCTGTGTCCTGTCCCTCAAAAACAAAGCTGGTTTCAACTCACACTAATGTCTAAAAATAACTCTAATTATCAATAACTCAGATACTGTTTGTCTCTCACAGAGCTAAAGTTTTACTGCTGCTAATCAATTAGTTGTTGACTGCTATGGTTATCTGTTCAATTCTTAGTTGAAAAAGGGCCATAACTGATATAAAATATCGGATCAAACCCATATTCGAACTCGATCTGTATTTTGATCCGAAAAACTTGCATACCAAATTTTATTCTGATCAGATAAATTTTTTTGGAGTTATGGTAGCATGCATGAATTCTAAGTCGAAAAAGGGCCATAACTCCGTAAAAAAGACTCGGATCGAACCCATATTCGAACTCGATCTGTATTTGGTGCTGAGAAATTCATATACAAAATTTGGTTCCGATCAGATAGAACATATTTCAGTTATCGCACCATGCGTAAATTGTCTACAGACGGACGACGAGTGTTTAATCCGGACGACTACACTATGTTTACCATACTATGGTATGGGTAAACATAAAAAGGCCAATAACTCAGTTAAAAAATACTCGGATCAAACCCATATTCAAACTCGATCTGTATTTTGAGATGAGAAACTCATGTACAAAATTTGGTTCCGATCGGATAAAAAATGTTCGAGTTATCGCACCATGTGTAAAGTGTCTACGGACAGACAGACGGACGAACGACGAGTGGTCAATCTGGATGTTGACACTATGTGTACCATACTATGGTATGGGTACACAGAAAAATGGTAAGATCCCATCTAGAGCCCACCCTGAAGATCCATATGAAGTTTGGTGATGACCGGATGAGGGATGTGGATTGTACAGTGTGACAAAGGATTTAGCAATGCAAGAGTATAATTTCATGATGGCTGCAAACGGCCATGTTTTTCATCGGAAATTTTCAAATTCAATAGCTCCCATCTAGAGGTGATCCCAAACATGTCTGTAAGCTTAAAAAACATTTCGTCAATAATTGTGGGCTGCAGGATGTTCCGATGGATTCAAAATCTAAAATCCAAAATGGCCATGATTTTTAATATAGTTCAGAAAAATGGTAAGCTCCCATCAAGAGGGCACCCTGAAGATCCATGTGAAGATTGGTGATGAACGGATGAGAGAAGTGACCTGCAGAGTGTGCTAAAGGATTAATCATGCATATAGTAAAATCCAAGATGGACGCTGGTAGCCATTTTTTTTGGGATGTGCTATAAACAAAACATCTATATATGTATATCGAACATACAAATATTTGTTTAGTAAAGCAACTCATCGTTTTCCCACCTAGAGACTTGGTGATGTTGAATGAACTCTAAAACACACTGTGTAATCAATTAAATGTGGTTCAGTCCCAAATAAAGTTTTCAATAGTTATATGCCTGTTCTTGGTGTAATTCAATTATATCTTCATACGACCATGTAGACCAGTTATTCAGTCATAGCGACATCAATAGAAATAGAGCTTAGATCCCATGTTTTATGAGAAAAAGTCTTGCACATAAGTGTACCTCTATGACATTTCTAATCAAATATTGGAATAAATGTCAGTTATTTTCTTTTATTAGATTTTATCAGTTTATTGTTGTTTGGATTAAATCATGCCTAAAACATACAGCATCAAACAAAGAAAAGTAGAATTGAGCATGTATTTGTTCCTCTTGGTCAGTATTACTTATGCAGAGTTGTTTGTTGTAAAACTGTTGAATTGTATAGGCACGATTAATGCTACACAACAAAACAAGTGACAATAGTCACATTTCTATCAATAAAACTATGACTGAATACTTGGTCTACTTGAAGGAATAAAGAAAGAGTAGAATTTTGTTTTGAAATTTGGCAGCGTATAAAAAATTAACTCTCAAGAATGGGTGTATAACTATATATAACCAGATTTGGGTCCGATCCACATTCAAGTTAGATAAATAAGCTTCTAAGTTCTGAGTGATGAGTGATACATCATACATGTACTTTATTTCACACATCACAGACTTTCAAACTGGACCTGCCCTTTTAAAAAGACTTTCTGAGACAGGTAACAGATAATCAGAAATTAATGCTCCTCAGGGCTGCTCAGGGTATTATAAATTTATATCAGAACAAATAATTAAACCTATAATAGGAATGAAGTTGTTTTATTATTATACATAAGATAACATTGATAGACCCATATGCCATATGTTCTAAGAGCAGCAGCATATTTTATAATATCAATCTTGTTGCATAAAGTGTATCATCTGTCCTTGATCCTATTGTGTAGAAAATTGATGTCTGCTTCAAAGAGCCAATTACTTTATCTTCTATATGCCGGTCAAATTTCCTAAAAAAAACAGAAGCGATACAAAAATATAAGTAATTCAAAATAACATCTAGTAATAATTAGTCAAAATCTAAATTGGTCCACATTCAATAAATTAATTTTGTGGAATGGTATGCACATCAAATTCAAAGGCTTGGGTTGAAGGATTTTATTTTGAAGCATGGCATGCAATCAGCATGAATAGACAAGTAGCCAACGATGGCGGTTTCCCCCACCTACATGTAGATGGGCAAATCTAGGGATGGGCATTATCAAAATATGCTAAACAATAGCACGCCGTCGGGGCATGGCATAATATGCCCGTTTCTAGAGTAGAGTGGGGCAAGATTCAATTCATTTGTTTGAAACCTTTGACTTAAGACGAAATATTATTTGAACTTGATCTGTATACCAAATTTATTCAGTTCACTCGATTCAATCTAAAGCTATCATCTGGAAACCGTATATTAGGTAAAATCTAAGTTGAAAAATGGGCATAACTCAGTCAAAATCATGCGGACAGTACCCATATTTGAGCTTGATCTGTATTTCGGGGTGGTAAACTACATGTAATATACCAAATTTGTTTCAGTTCACTTGATTCAATCTAAAGTTATCATCTGGAAACCGCATATCAGGTAAAATCTAAGTCGAAAAAGGGGCATAACTCAGTCAAAATCATGCGGACGAAACCCATATTCTAATTTGATCTGTATTTTGGGGTGGTAAACTAATATACCAAATTTGGTCCAGTTCTCTTGATTCAATCTAAAGTTATCATCCGGCAACCGCAAATCAGGTAAAATCTAAGTCAAAAAAGGGATATAACTCAGTCAAAATCATGCGGACAAACCCATTTTCGAACTTGATTTGTATTTTGGTGTGGTAAACTGACATACAAATTTGGTTCAGTTCACTCAATTCAATCTAAAGTTATTATCCAGAAACCAAAAGCGGACAGATGGACGACAGACGGATGATGGACGGACAACACATTTACATAATATGACTGTTTTTTCAAACGGGCGTATCAAAATAATTTAAATCAGGGTTATTATTTGTTTTAGTTCGGGCTAAAAATTTAAATTGCAATGCCAAAAAATTACAATCAGAGGGCTGTAAATCTGGTAAATATGTATGGCTGGCCTAGTTTGCAAACTCATTTCAGATTCTCCTCTTGTGAACTCAACAAATATCTATCAAACCGTTGTTAATTGTTCAAAATAAATCGTGAACAACTTTTTGTGGTGCTACTTAGCCCCTACGAAGCTTCGACATTCAATTATATTTTTGAATCGGCTGCCGATTCGATTCAATCTTAGGATTTGAATATTTTCGAATCACCCTCTTGGCATTCTTGAGGGTGATAAAAGAACACAGTTTGAAGTTGTTCTAAATTTCAAATTTAGATTTGTTCTCGCTCACTGAAGCAAGCACCACTCAGGGACCAGCCAGGGGTCAAATTTTAGGGAGAAGTGACTTCTCCCTCTGGAGATTTTAGGGAGAAGTCAGGGGAAAATAGGGAGAAGTGGGGAGACTCAAAGTCTCAATTATCAATTATATTACCGGATTGTTTTCTTTTTTTGGGGGTTAAAACTAGGCTGTTTTGTCAATGAATTTGAATGAATAATAATTATTAATAACAAACATATATTGATAATCAAAAAGTTATCCTCTTAATATGTGAATGTACTTTGTAAATAATTTGTAATAGTAAACACAAAATTATTGATTATAGCAAAATAAGTATTGATCCTATATTATGATCATTTACACCACCAAATAAACTCTCAGCTTAATCCACCAGCAATACAACAGGCTTCAGTAGGTGTGACATATACTGACTTGTGTGTTTAATTTCATAACAATCTACCTTGGAGTGTCCATGGTACACAGGTGTGATAACTAGGGCCCCACTATGGCCACTATGGATTGAATAACAGGTGTCAATACACTAATTAAGACAAAACCAAGTTGGACCATATATTGGTCATATGGCATTCTAAGTGCCAAATGTATCTTCCTATGTCATGGTCCTATATTATACTATAACTATTATTATATATTTTTTGTTTTTTTACAAGGAGACTTCAACTTCGCCCTAGAGCCTTAGTAGCGCGAAATTGTCGCCTCTAGGGCGACTATTTCGCCTATGTCGCCCCCTCGGCTGGTCCCTGGCACCACTGTCTTGGTTTACATGTGATATTGACCCAATTAACCCTCTTAATAATGCCGACTATGTCAGTGTCTACCAGTCGAATGCAGAATTCTACCCTGTGATCGCTTATCTGGCAAATTTTTACTGCAGAGTGCAGAACTATCCCATGTATTGAACAATTTCTCCTCCAATGGTATCAGAAAACAGTTATATGCTGGTATCTCACTCATCTCATTTGCATCTTTTTCAAAGTCGAGGTAATGACTAGTTGTCATTTTTTAAAGTGCATACAAACTGTTGCGATCACCAATATACATGTTTGTACATGTCATGACATCACGAGGTACAAATCTGCTTTCTACTGGTAGACAATGACCATTTTAGTCATAATAATCTAAACTAAGTTACCAAGCACCTTCTCGTGAATTGTATGCTCCTGTGTTTTTCCCGGTTTCCAGTCAAACCGAGTTGTTGTCCGGCTGGGGTAGATTTGATTTTTCTGGGGGGGGGGGGGCAAATTGTCAGTGGAAAAAAACTGCAGTTTTTGCTGTTTTGGGGGGGGGGGGGGTACCCAAACCGAAGAAAACAGTTTTTTCCACCCTGTGTCTGCAGTTTTTTTTCTCCGCCCCCCCCCCCTGACTGGGACGAGTTATTTGTGGCTGCTTTATTCTTCATTGTAATATGGGGTATGATGTTATGTCATGCAGTTACAAATTTAACTCAACTTTATGACACAAATGAAGCCTCCTCTCATAGAGTGAAGGTAATAAACTATTTTGTGAGTGGATTGTTATTTGAAATTTAAAAAATAAGCTTTAAGTTGTTGGTAACTAAAGAGGAAAAATAAAATATTAGTTTTAACCCTTCAAATATATTGAAATCCATTGTTTTGGTCTTCTCTTTATAACTGCTCAGATTCTAAATACAATGAAGATGAGGAAATGTGAAATTTAAGATTTTTCATCAGATAGATCCAAAGAAATTCTTTGTTGAAAATCTCATGCATTTTTGCCTAGATTTATTCAAAATGTGTGTCCCCCCCCCCTTAAGAGTGCTGGGTACAATAGAAAGTCAGAGCTGGAAGTATACAATTGAACCAGCTTCAATGGGAAAATTCATCAAATTTATATCTGTATATAGGTCCAGCTGCCATGGTACGTTGGAAATCGTATGACCAAATTTGACTATTACAATGTAGACAAACTGCTTTGAATTCTGAAAAATATACTTAAAATACCTTAAAATAGATGTAGGTAGAAGATTTAAATACTAATTAATAAATTGTTTCATTTATCTCACTACCATCAAAATATCTCTGATTTCCATAGATATGACCATGTTCACTTATACATCTAATCAAAACAACTTACTTCCAGACATATATTCAAAATATTCCAATGCCAACTTTCCACCCTCTGATAGAATGAAATCTTCTGCCATTCCTGATGTGGCATTTAGTGTTGATATCTTGTAATTCTTTTTAAGTTGAAAGAAAACAATGTCCTCTGCATGAGAACCATGAGACATGTTTATCTGGAATGAAAACAAATAGCATTAGAGCAAATTACAATTAAACTGCATTCTTCATTTATTAATCATTGTGTTCGAGTTCAGACAAACATTTAGAAAAACTGACAAACTAATGGCTTAACATAGGCAAAAAAAAATCAGGATAAACCTGATTTTGGTACTGATTTGAGATACTGTGGCAAAGGCAACGACAAAAAATTGTTGGCGTTATCAAGCCCGACAAACAAAAACCACAGAAAATTGATGAATGATGACATAATTATAAGTCAGGCAAAAAAAAAATCAAAAAAAAAACCTGGTTTGCCCACTGATTTCATTTTGTGATAAGCTACATGGTGATGAAATATTATTAAAATTGGTTCATACCAAATGTAATGAAGAATTACTAATTCATGTTCTGCCCATCTCCTTAACACGTTGACTGCCACAATTAGTTATCTCATACTTTTTGTAGTCAATTGTATCCCAGATACATCAATTCAGCAGTTAGCATGTTAACCTACTGGCTTAAGACTTGGAAATCCCCAATCTAGTGGAGTTTATTCTAGTAGTCATCAAATACATCCAAAATAATGTGCTGTGATTTAATTATCCTACAGCAGTATCAAACTTCGAATTTGAAGGGAGACTGTATGCAAACTAGAAATTATACAAACAAATTTAAAAACTGAGGCTTTAATAGTTATGATCTATGATAATGTGTGACATCGTCCTTTCGATTTTGGTTTGATCTCCTGCTTTAAACTGGTTTTAACTGTATATTCTTGGGGAAAAGATATACATATTTCTATTCTCCTAGCTAGATATTATTGGTCAATTCTGGACTCGTCATCGATGTGTTTAGTGTTTAATTAATTGTCATAATCTATTATAATTTTGTGAACACTATGAAATTATCAATGTGACAGAAACAATATTGCGCTATTTTAGCTATGTGGCGAATCAACCGCTGTATAGGAATTCCGACAATCACCTGATTGGCTGCATCACTTTACTGATAAGTGTTGGGACTGGCTGACACTGAAATTATGCTTGGTGCGGGAATGATAAATCACAAATATTTTTTAGAGATTTTTGAGAGTTTAATTTAAAAAAAAATTTGTTAGCTGATAAAAGTCTTAATAATGTTTCTAGTTCCCAAAGATTACAATTTACCTGCTCTATTATTATTTCCTTTTGCTTGTGGGGTTTTTTGAGGCCCAGTCTTATGCCAATCTGCCTGAAATAATAAAATTCTGTATATAAATATGAGTGTGTGTGTGTCATGTTCAAGGGAATGTACAAGTATGAATGCACTATCTGTAGCCACATATTTAAATACAATGGTGTTGCTCACTCAGCTTTAGACTAAATAAAATAATAATTGTGTTTAAGGTAACGGGGAAGGGGGGGGGGGGGGTAAAAACAAATAGCCAGAGGGGTGGTGAATTCATTTTATTAAAAAAAAAATTCATTTAAATTTTCCCACTCAACAATATTTCTGTTCTATAGGGGTGGAGGGATTCTTCTGGGTGTCAGAAATTAGAGTCACTTCCTAAGGTGATTTATGGAATTCAGCTGCATAAATTGTCAAAATAATGACTGTTGTTCACTATCTTTAACCCTTGCAAGACTGAAGCTTCCTTAAATTTTATGAAAACCCTGTGCCAGTACATTCTTTTATATATGCGAGTCTCCTATCCTATAGGGAGCCTCGCATATAAAAGAGAATACATTGGCACAACAATATTTACCTTGACTTTTGAAGCCAATGCATTCTCTATTATATGCTAGGCTCTCAGTGGGAGACTTGCATATATAAAAGAATGCACTGAGACTCGCATACATATATAAGAGAATGTACTGACACAGGATATTAATCTGAAGATCCATATAAAGTCTGATTATGATCGGATGAGGACTGTGGTCTGTAGTGTGCGCCAACAGATTTAGTCATACAAAGTTCGGTCAAGATAGGAGGCTCCTATCCAGAGGTCACCCCAAAGATCCATATGAAGTTTGGTGATGATCGGATGAGGGCTGTAGCCTGTATGGTGCGCCAAAGGATATAGTCATACAAAGAGTAAATTCCAAGATGGCCACTTTATTTTTTAAACAAATTTCTGTCAAAATAGGAGGCTCCCATCTAGAGGTCACCCCGATGATCCATATAAAGTTTGGTGATGATTGGATGAGGGATGTGGTCTGTAGGGTGTGCCGAAGGATTTAGTCATAGAAAGAGTAAATTCCAAGATGGCAGCTGGCGGCCATTTATTTCAATGAATTTCGGTCAAAATAGGAGGCTCCTAGCAAGAGGTCACCCCGAAGATCCATATGAAGTTTGGTGATGACCGGAAGAGGGATGCGGTCTGTACGGTGCGCCAAAGGATTTAATCATACAAAGAGTAAATTCCATGATGGCCACTGGTGGCCACGTTTTTCAATGAATTTTGGTCAAAATAGGAGGGTCCCATCTAGAGGTCACCCTGAAGTTCCACATGATGTTTGGCGATGATCGGATGAGGGATATGGTCTGTGGAGTGTGCCAAATGCTATAGTCATACAAAGAGTAAATTCCAAGATGGCCACTGGTGGACATGTTTTTCAACGAATTTCAGTCAAAATAGGAGACTCCCCTCATCAGGTCACCCCGAAGATCAGTATAAAGTTTGATGACGATCGGATGATGGATGTAGTCTGTAGGGTGTGCCAAAGGACTTAGTCATGCAAAGAGTAAAATCCAAGATCCCATCTTCTAAACTTGCCTGCAAATTGTTGATGTGAGAATCGAAGGAAAATTTGAAGGAAGAAATTGTAAAAAATTGTAATAAATAATAACAAATGATGAAATATTGTTAGGCCAATGCATTCTCTTATATATGCGAGGCGCCCTATGTGTAACTCGTATATATAAGAGAATGCATTGGCACAGGGTCATCAGGTAGCTACTGTCATGGGAGGGTTAATCACCAAATTACATTTCAATGATCCATTTATCAGTCTATTTTCATCAAATGAGGACAATCTAAATTACCTTGTATTATATAAGATAGGACACTGCTTCAATATCTATAACTCTTCATGACCATTTATGTTAGGAAGAATAAAATATAAAAAATAAAATTAGCCCTCCCGCCCCAGTTTTCTGAAAAAGTTGGACGTAAATCTAGCAATTTATTTTTATTGGCCTAAGAGAATGCACTGCAACAGGATCTGTAATGCTGAACCACCACAGCCTTGGGTTAAATGTGAAAAGGTGACCTGGACATGGAATACTTGGTCAGGAGATTCCAAATTAAGTTTATAATGATAATGTATAACACAACAGCCATCAAGATAAACACCTCACTGCTGACCAATTAGTATCAATTATACAGCAGAGCTGTCAACAAATCACAGGCTTATGTTAAATAGAGCAAGGAATTCAAACTAAAAAAAATTTTAAAGAGGGAATATTTTTTTCGAAAAAGGACCATAAATCAGTTAAAAAATAGTCTGATCAAGCACATATTTGACTCGATCTGTCTTTTGTGCTGAGAAATTCATATACCAAATTTGGTTCCGATCATATAGAAAATGTTAGTTATCGCAACATGCGCAAAGTGTCTACAGACAAACAGACGGATGGACTAATGACGAGTGGTCAATCCGGACGTTGACATTACCATACTATGATACGGGTAAATATAAAAATTATGTATAAATTTTCCTATGTCCACTAGCATGGGCATTTATCTGATATTTTTGTCTGTGAAACACTGGACAAACATGACAGAATGTGTGATAAAACACAATTTATTCCCATCTTTCCTGGCATAGAGACCCTCTCAGAAACCCAGACTAAGAGTGCAAATTAATTACATAGAGCTGCAGCCTGTATGGGAGTGTGCTATCTCTCAAAAAGTAACTCTGGTTACGCCTCACACTGATAGCTAAAAATAACTCTAATTACCAATTATTAAATACAGATTTACTGTTTGTCTCTCACAGAGCTAAACTTATACCACTGGTAATTAATGAATTGTAGACTGCTATGGTTATCTGTTCAATTCATAGTTGAAATAGGGCCATAACTCTGGTATAAAATGTCAGATCTAACCCATATTCAAACTCGATCTATATTTTGAGTTGAGAAACTCACATACCAAATTTGGTCCCCATCAGTTGAAAAATTGTTGATTTATCGAAGCATGTATACATGAATTCTATGGCAAAGGGCCATAACTCAATTGAAAAATATCGGATCAAACCCATATTCGAACTCGATCTGTATTTTGGGCTGAGAAACTCGCATACCAAATTTAGTTCCGATCTGATAAAATTGTTTGAGTTATGACAGCATGCATGAATTCGAAGTTGAAAAAGGGCCATAACTCAATAAAAAAAACTCAGATCAAACCCATATTCGAACTCGATCTGTATTTTGGTTATGATCGGATAGAAAATGGTCGAGTTATCGCACGATGCGTAAAGTGTCCACGGACAGACAGACAAATGGACAGACAGAGACAGATGATGGACGGACGGACTAACGACGAGTGGTCAATCCGGACGTTGACATTATGTTTACCATACTGTCTGTGATATGGGTAAACATAAAAAAGAAAGTGTCAATGACACCGTAGCTCATCTTGGAAAGGGAACCATTTCATGTGTTACAGTCAATGGAGCGATTAGGAATGCGGAAAGATGAAAGGTCTAATTAATACTAGATTATCCATATGAAGAGATATATAAGGTAAAATCCAAAATGGTTACTAATGGCTATATTTTTCAATGAAATTCAAAAAACATATGACAGCTTCCATCTAGTAGATCAATATCAAGATTAATATGAAGTTTGTTGACGATCGGATGAGGGAAGTGAACTGTAGGGTGTTCCAAATGATTTAGTCATGCAAAGACCCATATGCTTTCAATGTTAACAGCCATGACAAACTTCATGATGATCAGATGAACAGTAGAACCTGTAACCAGTGCCAAAGGATTTAGTCATGCAAAGAGTAAAATCCAAGATGGCTGCCGGCAGCCATGTTTTATGGCAGAATGACCCCAAAATGACTCATCCCCATCAACAAGTCAATATTAACATTCATGACAAATTTCATGATGATCCGACCAAAGTTACGACCTGTAGCCCGTGCCAAAGGATTTTGTCATGCAAAGAGTAAAATCCAAGATGGCTGCTGGCGGCCATGTTTTTTGGCCTAATGACCTAATAATGACTCGTGCCCATCTGTATTTCAATATTAACATAAATGACAAATTTCATGATGATCAGATAAACAGTAGGGCCTGTAGCAATTGCTAATGAATTGAATTTTGAAATCCAAGATGGCCACTGGCAGCCATGTTTTTTGACCAAATGAGCCTAAAATGACTCGTTCCCATTTACAAATCAATGTTAACATCCATGACATATTTCATGACGATCTGACCAAAGATACAGCCTGTAGCCTGTGTCAAAGATTTAGTCATACAAAGAAAAAATCCAAGATGGCTACCGGGCCGTGCTGGCTGCCATGTTTTATGGTCGAATGACCCCAAAATGACCTGTTTCCCATCTACATGTTATTGTCAAAATCCGGAACATATTTCACGATGATCCGATTAAAGGTACGACCTGTAGCCTGTGCCAAAGGATTTAGTCATGCAAAGAGTAAAATTCAAGATGGCTGCTGGCGGCCATGTTTTTCGGCCGAATGACACCCAAAATGACTCGTTCCCATCTAAATCTCAATATTAACATCCATGACAAATTTCATGATAATTAGACAAACAGTGTGGCCTGTAGCCTGTGCTACTGGATTGAATTTTGAATTCCAAGATGGCCACTGCCAGCTATATTTTTCGGCCAAATGACCCCAAAATGACTCGTTCCCATCTAGATGTCAATGTCAACAGCCATGATAAATTTCAAAATGATCCGACCAAAGGCACGACTGTAGCCCGTGCCAAAGAATTTAGTCATGCAAAGAGTAAATCCAAGATGGCTGCTGGCGGCCATGTTATTTTGCCGAATAACTCCAAAATAACTCATTCCCATCTACATGCCATTGTTAACATACATGACAAATGTAATAATGATCCCAACAAAGGTATGACATGTGCCCGTGCTAAAGGATTTAGTCATGCAAAGAGTAAAATCCATAATGGCTGCTGGCACCAATGTTTTTAGGCCGAACGACCCCAAAATTACTCGTTCCCATTTACATGTTAATATTAACTTCCACGACAAATTTCATGATGATCAGACGAATACTCCGGGCTGTATCCTGTGCTAATGGATGGAATTTTGAAATCCAATATGGTCGCTGGAAGCCATGTTTTTTTGCCGAATGACCCCAAAATAACTCGTTCCCATCTACATGTCAATGTCAAGACCCATGACAAATTTCACAATGATTCAACCAAAGGTACGACCTGTAGCCCGTGCCAAAGGATTTAGTCATGCAAAGAGTGAAATCCAAAATGGCTGCTGGCGGCCATGCTATTTTGCCGAATAACTCCAAAATAACTCATTCCCATCTACATGCCATTGTTAACATACATGACAAATGTAATAATGATCCCAACAAAGGTATGACATGTGCCCGTGCCAAAGGATTTAGTCATGCAAAGAGTAAAATCCATGATGGCTGCTGGCACCAATGTTTTTAGGCCGAACGACCCCAAAATTACTCGTTCCCATCTACATGTCAATATTAACTTCCACGACAAATTTCATGATGATCAGACGAATACACACGCACACAAACACACGCACCAACACACACATGGGCGACGGATACCAAGCCATGGCAACAGTTCAAACTTTACAAAGTAAAGTTGAGCTTAAAGTGTTTAATATTACTTCTTAATTGGGGGTAAATCGACTGCCTGAAATGCATGCTCATGGGTGTTTTTCAGGTGACAAAAACCAAAATTTCCCCGGGGGAGGCCCCCCGGACCCCCACATATGGGAGACCTCTGCTAGGCCTCCCATACCCTCCAGCAAGCCTACCGGCGGTTGTTTAAATTTCAACCCTATCTCCGCCCGAAAAAAAGAGGGTTTTTTTGTGTGTAAAACTCATTTTTAGTACACGTAATTGGTTTTGGTAAAACCGATTGAGATACACCAATTCATGGCCAAAGTTACCGGCACTTGTATAATCTATTTACCACGTTATGCATATGTGTCAGTCAAGCTTGAATCATCTGCATGTTGACTGCAACAACGTTGCGATCAATCAAACGCGACATTGCCGCGCGAAGGTGCTCATGGGCGCAGACATCTTTGTCAGGATATACCGTACTTAAATAAGTTCGTACCGAAAAGCGACAAAGCCATAGTTTTCAAGTTTAACCCTAATTTATACGGTATTGTCCTGATTGCGACAATAATTTAAACTACTAGTTTACAAAAAGTAGGCTACTAAATAGTGGTTGTATTGTCATTGTATGGCTTACAGGTCTACAAATATTATATATGAGGCCCCCACCCCCCTTTTTCGTACGCCGTATTCCATGCCCTGTTATGAGGTACGCCGTATTCCAGCCCCTCTGTTAGGAGGTATTCGGTATTCCAAAAATACTGGTATTCGTACGCCGACCTTCAAAAAAATGAAGTTTTCATATATTTTTATGTATTCCATATGGCTGTTAACTGGTATTCCGTATTCCACCCTCTGTGTTAAGTGGTATTCCGTATTCCATAGGGGGTGGGGGTGGGGGCCTCATATATGTCGGCCCTTATGTGTACCTAATTTTGTGTGTAAGCTGTATGTGCAGATAGCTTAATTAACTCAAGTACTTAATTGGTAAGCGCTAATGGTGATATACGCCTGGCCATCATATAGACAATATGACCTGCCTGTAACAACATTTAACCATCTCACTACCATTAATAACCTGGCTGCCAATGGTAGTGAGATGGTTAAATGGATAATACACGCCATGTTGTATTCCAGTTTGTTTTTCATTACCCGAATGTCCACGGTAACAGTAATGTAGTATGTTCAGATATATTTAAGTATAGCATCAACTCAATCATCAAAACGTCATGTTAACTGCCATTGAAATAGTATTGCTTCATGGTATAATATAGCCTACCTGTAGGCCTATATATCTATCAAATATATAGAGGCCTATATATATCTGACCATGCATGCATGTAATCCGTCAATATGTATTCAGACATATTTTGTTTTCCAGGGCCGCCAGATCCGCCGATAAAGCATCCATGGTCGACTTATTAATATATATAAAGCCTTGTTCGAGAAAGTACCAGAATGTTCCGTTTCGGGGATAACCTGTTTTCTTCATTTTGTACGTGTCCGTTTCTTTTCATTGTCCGGAGAGTAAAGTCCCCTGTTCAAAAGATCACCATATCCTCTTATTTTGATATGTGATCCTGCCCATATTGAGCCACGAGTGACTCCTGAGACGAGGATCACGTATCATATGATGGCTGATCCTACGGAGGATCACATATGTTTTTATATCTACACCCGTGCGCATGGCCTGACGAAAGGCACTTGATTTTAGAGTTATCCATCTTCGTCCGCAAGTTGGTCCGAGACCGTCGGCTCGTCGGCTTTTTTTCCAGGCCACTAATTATAAACAGCACCGGTGGTGAAAAATAATAGATTTCAAAAATCGATATCTGATCACTCTGAGCTTTGATGGGTGGGTTCCACTACTCGAATCAAATATTTTTACCCCCGAAGCCAAAGAAATAGTAATTTGGGAGCGTTAATTTGGATTATGCATCTTTAATCATACATATTTCAAGCATCAGTTGATGACATGATATATGTACCCAAAAGGATATTTTTATAAGTTCGCCGATTGGAACTTATTTCAATTGTTAACCTTTCTACACCACAGCACTATTGGCGAGTAGTTATCCCATAGGAACTGTTCAGATAATAAGTTTAACCCTTTCTACACCAAAGCATCATTGGCGAGTAGTTTTCCCATAGGAACTGTTAAGATAATAAGTTTAACCCTTTCTACACCAAAGCATCATTGGCGAGTAGTTATCCCATAGGAACTGTTCAGATAATAAGTTTAACCTCTTCTATATTAAAGCATCATTGGCGAGTAGTTATCCCATAGGAACTGTTCAGATAATAAGTTTAACCCTTTATATACTAAAGCATCATTGACGAGTAGTTATCCCATAGGAAACTTTCAGATAATAAGTTTAACACTCGCTATACTAAAGCATCATTGGCGAGTAGTTATACCATAGGAAATGTTCAGATAATAAGTTTAACCCTTTCTATACTAAAGCATCGTTGGTGAGTAGTTATCCCAAAATAACTCAACTTCTTGTGAATACATTGTGGAAGTGGATTGTGCACTCAATAAATTGCTAGTTTATCTGTCGTACATCTACGACAGATAAACTAGCAATTTATTGAGCAGTTTACTAAGATGGAGTGTCCCTGTCCCGCTCTGCCCCAATGGTTACTACTGGAACGCAGATAATCGCTAGAAATAAAAACCGATTAGAACTGTAAGCTTCTGTAAAATTCGTCCCGCTCTGTCCCAATACAAATCACTTTTGTAAGTTTCTACTGACACGTAGATAACCATTAAAGATATCTTATATCAGCTTATGTAACGCTTGTCCCGCGACTATCTACATGGGACAAAAACATGCCCCATAACTTTCTGCTCACGTTTCTTGCAATATCTACGCGAAATAAGTGGTTAAATATAAGCTCTCAAATTGTTGGAAGCGTCAATATTTGGCATGTATTTTTAAGCCATTGCCATGCCAACCGAGCAAATTTGTGTGAAGAACACATTAACTAAGCCTTGTGCGGCGCAAGATTGTCTCTTGAAGGTCGTTGATGCCTCGTTGTGGTCATCTGAGTATTGAATTTGGTTTCACGATCGAACAATGTCTGGGAGGCCAATCAATGAGAGGTCTTTGTTTTCAGATAAGAACGTGGTACGTTTAATGTATCAAACGATCAATATATACTTACAACAACTTGAACAGGTGGTTGTTAGGGACGTGGAATAACAATATTGGTAACAACAATACTGTAAAAAGGCTACAGTGCATTCATCTACATCCCTGATCAAGTGGTTCTGTTGTTTTTGATATGATATGGTGGGCCCTGCTGTATATAATCATAACATAAACATAAAGAGTTATTGAAAAACACACCCACGCTGGGCAGTTGTCATATACATATGGAGAGATCATGTTAACACAAGCCAAGACAACTTCATGTAAAATATATCTAGAACAATAGAACATGTATTGATAGCTCAGCATAATATTCTAATTTGTTTTGCGGAAAACTGCCTAACCATGTTACAGATCAGATTGCAAATGCTCGGGTTTTCAGCCTTCATGAAGAATATGAACATTTCTTTTTCATCAAAGTTTACGAAAATTGGTTGGTGAAATCTTATTTCAGTGAAAAATCTTTTCCGCAACTAGTTATGCTTTTGTACATCTCAATATAAAGTGTTCTTCCGTTTCAATATTTCCGTTCCGTATTGCTATGATGCGAGTATGGCAACGAGATGCTATTTAATATTAACCCTTTTTGTGCCAAGTCCGATTTTTGTATCAACCCATATTTCCTTGATCATTTTTCAAATTTATTGATTGTGATAATGTGATACATTGATGGAAAGAGCTATTAGAGCTCTTTCCATCAATGTATCACATTATTATAATCAATAAATTTGAAAAATGATCAAGGAAATATGGGTTGATACAAAAATCGGACTTGGCACTGAAAGGGTTCAGAACAAATACTGTTATTTTTCATAAAGTTGTAATTTGGGCAAAAGACAGTGTCGGTGCGAAACATTCAAGAACATAATATTTTGAAATAGTTTAAAGTTGCGTAATCCTATCAAATCCTATGCTTCATTGACAGATTCAACTATATACCGGCATTTGTTTTGGAAGCGTGGAAGTCCAGGAACTATACTAGTGAATGGTTGTTCTCGAAATTTTGAGTGAGCAAAAGCAAAAACACCATTGAAAAAATTCGCCAAAAAACAATTAATGGTCTGATCTGGGTAAACTGATTGACAACTGGTGGATAAACACTCCTGCTTCGTGTGGACATACACGTACGATGCTCGATGTCTGTATTACGATGAGAAACAAACATATCCCCATATCATATACGTGAAAATGACTTTCCCATATTCTCGGTTTTGGCGATACCCTCGGTTTTGGCGATACCACGTACACGGGGGTGATTATCTTGTTGTTGTTTGTGCAGTTTAAAGATGCAAAATCCGAATTAACGCTACTAAATTACTATATCTTTGGATTCGGGGGTAAAAAAAAAACGTTTGAGTCGAGGAACCCACCCATCAAATCTCATAGTTATCAGATATCGATTTTTGAAATCTGTTATTTTTCACCACCTCGATTATTTGGCGGCCTGACAAATATTCAACGAATGCCGACCGACATACTCTCGATACCAAAATGCGTTGAACAAAATGTTAATATATAACACTTCATACTAAAGTTGACAGTGGTTACTATTATTTTTTGACAATCAATCGATTCTGATTACCGAATCGGCATTTAAAGAAATGTTGTTGTTGTTGTTGTTGTTGTTAGATTCTGATGACATGGGGGACCATCGAATCGGATGGTGTACCTTTAATATATAATAGCCAGTGAGGGAAAGATTTGAGAGAAATTACTTATGAAGAAAAACTTTAACATAAAACATTGAAGTTTGTTGTTGTGTTGGAATTATTGTCACACATTCGCATGAACATGCGTCAGATATAACAGCCAATACCTTGTTCGTCATAATTCGTCATAACTTTGGTTAACAAATTCAGAAAATGGTGTTTAAAGGTACTCAATCCGATTCGATGGTCCCCATATCATCAGATTCCAACAACAAATACATTTTTTGAAATGCCGTTTCAGTTGTCAGAGTCGATTAATTGTCCAAAAATAATGCTAACCACCGTCAACTATAGCATACAATTGCCCAAAACCTGTTATTTATTAACATTTTGTTCAACGAAAGGCACTTGATTTTAGAGTTATCCATCTTCGTCCGCAAGTTGGTCCGAGACCGTCGGCTCGTCGGCTTTTTTTCCAGGCCACTAATTATAAACAGCACCGGTGGTGAAAAATAATAGATTTCAAAAATCGATATCTGATCACTCTGAGCTTTGATGGGTGGGTTCCACTACTCGAATCAAATATTTTTACCCCCGAAGCCAAAGAAATAGTAATTTGGGAGCGTTAATTTGGATTATGCATCTTTAATCATACATATTTCAAGCATCAGTTGATGACATGATATATGTACCCAAAAGGATATGTTTGGAAAGTTCGCCGATTGGAACTTATTTCAATTGTTAACCTTTCTACACCACAGCACTATTGGCGAGTAGTTATCCCATAGGAACTGTTCAGATAATAAGTTTAACCCTTTCTACACCAAAGCATCATTGGCGAGTAGTTTTCCCATAGGAACTGTTCAGATAATAAGTTTAACCCTTTCTACACCAAAGCATCATTGGCGAGTAGTTATCCCATAGGAACTGTTCAGATAATAAGTTTAACCTTTTCTATATTAAAGCATCATTGGCGAGTAGTTATCCCATAGGAACTGTTCAGATAATAAGTTTAACCCTTTATATACTAAAGCATCATTGACGAGTAGTTATCCCATAGGAAACTTTCAGATAATAAGTTTAACACTCGCTATACTAAAGCATCATTGGCGAGTAGTTATACCATAGGAAATGTTCAGATAATAAGTTTAACCCTTTCTATACTAAAGCATCGTTGGTGAGTAGTTATCCCAAAATAACTCAACTTCTTGTGAATACATTGTGGAAGTGGATTGTGCACTCAATAAATTGCTAGTTTATCTGTCGTACATCTACGACAGATAAACTAGCAATTTATTGAGCAGTTTACTAAGAATGGAGTGTCCCTGTCCCGCTCTGCCCCAATGGTTACTACTGGAACGCAGATAATCGCTAGAAATACAAACGATTAGAACTGTAAGCTTCTGTAAAATTCGTCCCGCTCTGTCCCAATACAAATCACTTTTGTAAGTTTCTACTGACACGTAGATAACCATTAAAGATATCTTATATCAGCTTATGTAACGCTTGTCCCGCGACTATCTACATGGGACAAAAACATGCCCCATAACTTTCTGCTCACGTTTCTTGCAATATCTACGCGAAATAAGTGGTTAAATATAAGCTCTCAAATTGTTGGAAGCGTCAATATTTGGCATGTATTTTTAAGCCATTGCCATGCCAACCGAGCAAATTTGTGTGATGTCTACCCAATTATTTTGTTTAAATCATATGCCTCACTTATTGAAATATAAATATAGTCAGTTCTCTATATTATAATGTCGTTTGCAATATATATGTTTGTCACCCTATGCTAGCCAGCCATTGGGGTTACCGCATCTGCACCCACCATATGTAGTGGAACTCGATCGTTACCATGACAACGGAGCTATATATGTCAATTCACCTTGTGGCTTGCATTTACTGACAAGTGAAATATGTTTAAAAACAAACTTAGATATGTGAATGCAGTTTTAATAAATCCAATGCGAAATAACTGGTTAATAGTAAGCTTTCCAGTTGTCGGAAACCTCAATATTTGACATGTATTTTTAAGCCGTTGCCATGGCAACCGAGCAACTTTCTGTGATGTCTACCCATTTTTAAAAAAATCATATAACCTACTTATTGAAGAGCACATATAGTCAGTTCTCCAGATAATAAGTTTAACCATTTCTACACTAAAGCATCATTGACGAGTAGTTAGTTCATAGGAAATGATCAGATAATAAGTTTAACCCTTTGTATACTAAATCATCATTGGTGAGTAGTTATCCCATAGGAAATGTTCAGATAATAAGTTTAACCCTCTCTCTACTAAAGCATCATTGATGAGTAGTTAGGAAATGTTCAGATAATAACTTTAACACTGTATATACTGAATCATCATTGGTGAGTAGTTATCCCATAGGAAATGTTCACATAATAAGTACAACAAACGTTTGTTGAACTTATTACATAAATATTTCCCTCAGGGCTTCTGCACTTTGTTAATATTTCGTCTGCTTTTATCACCTTAACATCCCTCGTAATTAAAAATAGTCCATACTATACTTTTATAACTGAGTGGGAGAATCCATTTAGTATAGAAATGTTAGTATATATATATAGGTTTGTCCAAGCCTGAGTTTAGTGTGCCTATCATTTGCAGAATGAGGTCCCAGAGGGTGAATTTAGTGACGTTATCTCGCATAGCGGGCTAGCATCACTAAATTCACCATCTGGGGAACTCATTCTGCTTAGGCCTCATCTTCTCTCGATAGTTTCTTTATTATCAAATTTCTTATAGATTCTATTTCTTTTTTAGTTTAATTCTCTTTTTCCCAAAATGGCAGACGCCACATTGCATAATCGAGGTTCCCATTGGGTGTACATCACAATATTCACCATTTTGTGAGTTTCAATCTGAGTCTATGTCTCCCATAGCATATGAGGCTGTGCAGAATAATGTCCCAAGAGGGTGAATTTGGCTATGCTAGCCCGCTGTGCGGAATAGCGTCACCAAACTCCCCCTCTGGTGACCTCATTCTGCAAATGACAGGCACACTAAACACAGGCTTGTGTTTATCGTTGATGGTTTGTTTCTTTAAAAGGACTTAGCGAATGCATGAAGAATACTCCCACTGAAGAACACGTTAACTAAGCCTTGTGCGGCGCAAGATTGTCTCTTGAAGGTCGTTGATGCCTCGTTGTGGTCATCTGAGTATTGAATTTGGTTTCACGATCGAACAATGTCTGGGAGGCCAATCAATGAGAGGTCTTTGTTTTCAGATAAGAACGTGGTACGTTTAATGTATCAAACGATCAATATATACTTACAACAACTTGAACAGGTGGTTGTTAGGGACGTGGAATAACAATATTGGTAACAACAATACTGTAAAAAGGCTACAGTGCATTCATCTACATCCCTGATCAAGTGGTTCTGTTGTTTTTGATATGATATGGTGGGCCCTGCTGTATATAATCATAACATAAACATAAAGAGTTATTGAAAAACACACCCACGCTGGGCAGTAACTGTTGTCATATACATATGGAGAGATCATGTTAACACAAGCCAAGACAACTTCATGTAAAATATATCTAGAACAATAGAACATGTATTGATAGCTCAGCATAATATTCTAATTTGTTTTGCGGAAAACTGCCTAACCATGTTACAGATCAGATTGCAAATGCTCGGGTTTTCAGCCTTCATGAAGAATATGAACATTTCTTTTTCATCAAAGTTTACGAAAATTGGTTGGTGAAATCTTATTTCAGTGAAAAATCTTTTCCGCAACTAGTTATGCTTTTGTACATCTCAATATAAAGTGTTCTTCCGTTTCAATATTTCCGTTCCGTATTGCTATGATGCGAGTATGGCAACGAGATGCTATTTAATATTAACCCTTTTTGTGCCAAGTCCGATTTTTGTATCAACCCATATTTCCTTGATCATTTTTCAAATTTATTGATTGTGATAATGTGATACATTGATGGAAAGAGCTATTAGAGCTCTTTCCATCAATGTATCACATTATTATAATCAATAAATTTGAAAAATGATCAAGGAAATATGGGTTGATACAAAAATCGGACTTGGCACTGAAAGGGTTCAGAACAAATACTGTTATTTTTCATAAAGTTGTAATTTGGGCAAAAGACAGTGTCGGTGCGAAACATTCAAGAACATAATATTTTGAAATAGTTTAAAGTTGCGTAATCAGAATTAACGCTCGCAAATTACTATTTCCTTGGCTTCGGGGGGGGGGGGTAAAAATATTTGATCCGAGTCAAAGCTCAGAGTTATCAGATATCGATTTTTGAAATCTATTATTTATCACCACAGATAATTTTTAGTGGCCCAGTAAAAAGTCGAAGAGAAGACGGTCGCGGAACCAATTGACGCTTCGGCAGATATCGGCATTATCCAATCAGATAACGGCATATATTCACTGAGAGCCTAGTGTGATTTCCGGTAAGACATCAATATGTTTGTTTACTAGCGAAGCAACAATAATATCGGCGGATGTTTGTTCGGATTAAACATCATTTTTTGTGTAATTAGCAAGACTATTAAATTTCATACAAAGTATCCGTGCATCACCTTATCATCCAATCAGAAAATGTTGTCATTTATTCCTGGTTTGGTGATTAATTTCGACGCCCGGCGAGAGATTTCGTTTGTTTTGTTAACAGTTCAATTGGATAATTTGTTCGATGTGCACCAGAATATTTCCAAGCTGAGTCGGATTTTAATAAAATGGTGAAAACGTGTAGGCAGTTCATATGAGGTGTGTTCACAGTTTGTGAGCTGCAACTGATTATGGGATTACGTAATGATGTAATTATGTGCAAAATGGTGTCTCAGTCCTGGCCCAATAAAACCATGTTTAACAGGATCAATGTCATGCTAATCACCTTTGTTAATGAGTCGGCCAAATTACGAGAGTGTCACTTACACCCTGTCTGCATTAGTAATGACGTGTGAAGTAATTGATTTATAATATGTGTTGTCTCAATGACAGTTATACCCATAATCAACAAGGCTCATCACACTTGGCTTCTTTCTTTGTCGACCAGTTGGAATCTTGGCTTTTGTTACATATAACTTGGTGATCGCCACAGGCTCGATCTTGTCACCACGTGGAACATACCACTGTTGTGGAACGGGTGTACACGTCAGTTCTGATGGAATATCTTTCAATCCATGTAGTAGCCATTTTTGTAAGGACAGAATAACACCAACCGCATGTGAACAACACCCACTGTTTCTGAAGAAAAAAAATCCTCAGATGACAAGTTTGTTGGGTAGGGCTGGGGGTTGTATGTATTTCACAAAGTAAATCCTCCAAATATAACATTTTGGAATTGGGATGAGTAAAGGTAATATAAGGTCAGCGCGTTTAAACGTTTTATAGATATAAATTATCAATACAGAATCAGTGTGTATCAGCAGTATTGACCCGATTATGTCCATAGGGCGTATCTAAATGCGATTTGGTGACCCCCACAGACTTCTCTATATTTGTATTGTATATTGTGTTGGTGCTTTTTGTTTTATTTTTTAAATAAATATTGTTTACACCAACCAGACTTGATGCTAATTTGTGTTGACAAACACTATAAAGGTGGTGATAATAAATGTTCTTACGTTTAAATCGTCATTTAGCTACAAAATGTCGTTATGATCAACCTAGTTTTGAAGAAATGTATACGTTACAATAAAAAAAATTCAAACGAGCAGCCTTGACGTCGCACGTGATCACTGATCGGGGGGGGGGGGGCGGCTTGACCAAAATCAATAGCAACACAAACGTTCTGAACGTCATAACATACGAACATAATACTAAAATGCATATAAACATCAAAATCACTCGTTATTAATAATAAGTTCTGAATTTACTGATCGGATATATATTCCACATATTGGTCGTATATAGTTTCGGCAAATGTATAATATGGTGGGTTGCACAGCACAAACGTGTATATTCACAAAAAGATAATGCAGCATTAAAAAGATATAATTAGTGTAAACATATTTTTATTTCCAAATCCAAACATAATACACATAATACACAAATGACATAAATATACAACATATAAGAGATAATGTATGGAAATGAAGATCAGACAACAAGCCCGAGGGCTTATATGAAGTCTTCTCCTCTTTGGCGACATGCCCCTTCCCCAATAAGTGAGGGAGGGGTGTCGATCAGACGGGAAAGGATAGAAATAATGTTTTTTAAAGGAGAAGTAACTAAGTTTGAGTTGGGGATGAAACAGCGGGAATATAGTGTTAGGGATAGCAGGATGCAGAGAGAGAGATAGAGAGAAAAAGAGAGAGAGAATGAGAGAGTGTGAGAAAGTAGAGGGGACAGGCTTTTCAATAATTTAGTTGCTGCGTGGTGAAAATTATGCTCGTAGTAATATGCATGCGTCAGGCTCCATAGGAGGGGGTCAATCGCAATGGCCAATTCCTCTTTCAATGGGGTTCACTGTGAATATCGCTGCATTCTTCATGTAGAATCATTTCACGTATATACAGGATAGTGATAAGTAAGAAACTTACAAATAATCGTTATCGGAAGACATTTAGTACTACATATATAATGGGGAACATCGTGCTGCCGCATAACGCGGCCGGAATCCAAAGCAATTTGTTACCCATACAGATCATGGAAATCGTTTTGTTCTCATGATATATGTCTGTACTGCATTAAATATTTGTTTGTTTTCGCGAAGGCTAAGCTCCCTTGATCCCTGCATTAGAGTATTCTCAGATAGGGCAACATTGGGTAGGGTGTCATATAGTTCTCTTCTTGGCTCTTGATAAAATGTACATTCAAAGAGATAGTGGTAAGTTGTCTCAAGTTCCCCACATAAACAGAAGGGAGAAATTTTTACATGGTAATCTGTCAGGTCAGAACTCAGGTGGCTGCACTTCAATCTTAACCGGGTGTGAAGGATATCAGATTTACGGGATTTACTATGATAAAAATAGGCAGGTGGACGTATATTGTCACTGTTCAGCTCTTTTTTGAAGTCTTCGATTATACTGCAGCTTTTTATAGTTTCCGGTAGTTCGTTCCATTCGGTAATTGCAGATTGTAAGAATGAATGCATATAATAGTCATAGTTAATATTCGAGGGTAGTCTTATCCATGAATGTTCAAATCTGAAATTATATCTGGAATTGTTTGCCTGGATTGGTCGTACATAGTTTCTCAATATTGATGGAGCAGTTCCACGTATCATCTTAAAAAATTGGCATAGCTTGTGTTTTCTACGACGTGAAGAAAGGAGTTCCCAGCCAGTTTCTGATAAAAGGCGCGCATTACTCGTACTGATGGTTGCACCTGTTACTATTCGGGCCATTTCGTACTGTACCTTTTCAATGTCATCACTAAGATAATCGGAGCAGTTATCCCACACAGGGGAGGCATATTCCAGTATTGGTCGGATAAATGTGTAGTGTATTTTTTCAAGCGTTTCTCTACTTAGTTTATATCTATGTTTTCGTACTAAATTTACACGACCCCATGCTTTATCGAGCATAGATCCGATGTGGATACCCCATGAGCCCATGTTATCGAAAGTAAGTCCCAGATGTTTATGGCTGTCAACCTCGATAATTGTCGCGGCTCCCATGGTCAGGCGTGTGTGATATACTGACGTTTCTTTCCTGGAGATTAAGAGAGCTTCCGTTTTTAGGGGATTGAATTTTACAAGCCATTCTGATGTCCAACACATGAGAGTTTCGAGGTCATCATTTATTAGTTTTGCGGCCATGGTGGGATAGTGAGAAATAGTGAGGTATCATCAGCAAATAAACGAATGTTACACCGTATATTTTCGGTTATATCATTAATATAAATCAAGAACAGAAGAGGGCCTAATACCAAGCCTTGTGGGACACCGGTTGTTACATCTTGTAATTCCGAGTGTGTGCCGTCTATGACAACTTGTTGATGCCTACATTCAAGATACGATTTCAGTAAGTTATGCAGGTTTCCATTTACACCCATTTTCGTCAGTTTGTTCAAGAGGCCACGGTGCCAGACTTTATCGAACGATTTTCTTATGTCGCAGAATACACACCGGACCTCTTTTCCGTCGTCTAGTGATCGACATATATTGTCATATATTTCGGTAAGTTGGAAAACTGTTGAGTCATTGCGCATGAAACCAGCTTGGTAAAATGATAATAGATTGTTTTCATCAAGAAATTCCCATAGGTATTTATAAATACATTTTTCGTAGACCTTTGAGACGCAGCTTAGTAGGGAAATTGGTCGGTAATTTGATATAAGACTGCGGTCACCGCTCTTGAATATAGGTGTAACAATCATGGGAACGCTTCCACTGGGGTGGGTAGTAACTGTTTTCGGTGAATATTCTAAAATAAAATTCAAGAGGTTCGCAGAGCGAGGAAGCACAATTTTTCAAAACTCTCGGGCTTATTCCGTCGGGCCCACTTGACTTAGATATTTTGAGACTTTTTAACGCTTTGTAAATGTCAGGGGCTGTTATTTTTATATCGCTTAATGTGGATATGGAGTTATCAGGATCGAGCACTGGTAGGCGTTTCCCGACGTCATCAACTGATGAAATATTACAAAAATAGGAATTGAAAGCATTTGCTTTTTCAGTTGGTGAGATCAGGAAGTCGCCGTTTATGTTCAAGGGGGGTATTGATCGATCTCTAGTTGTAAATACTATTTTTTGGAGGGTTTTCCACCAAGAAGACTGGTCATTTGATGGATTATTTAATGTACGTTCATTCTTGGTGTCATAATCACGTTTGCTTTTTCTAATAGCCGATGTAGTTTCATTACGTTTAGATCTAAAGTTTGCCCATGTTTGTGGCGTGTTTCGCTTTTTAGCTATCTTGTGTAATCGATTTCGTTGCCTCATCATTTTCAGAACATTACACGTAAGCCATTGGGGACTACCTTTCCGGATCAGTACTATCTTATTGGGGATATTTTCACTGCATACCTTCTTAATTTTTGCAGTCGAGCAGCCTTGACGTCGCACGTGATCACTGATCGGGGGGGGGGGCGGCTTGACCAAAATCAATAGCAACACAAACGTTCTGAACGTCATAACATACGAACATAATACTAAAATGCATATAAACATCAAAATCACTCGTTATTAATAATAAGTTCTGAATTTACTGATCGGATATATATTCCACATATTGGTCGTATATAGTTTCGGCAAATGTATGGTGGGTTGCACAGCACAAACGTGTATATTCACAAAAAATAATGCAGCATTAAAAAGATATAATTATTGCACTCACCCAGCTTCACAAGAGAAGTGGACATCGGAAATATTCGATGAATCAACCTCGAAATCGACCTGGTGTGGACTTTCATGTTTCCGCTGCCTTCGGTGACATTTTGCTCCAACAAACAGTTTATTTTCCAACTTATTTATTGACACGTTGTGGACATAACCTTCGCTATAGTATCTGAAACCTTGCTGACGGGATTTTAAAGATTTTTCCACCGAATTAAAAAAGCTCATATGCGCGGCTTCACAGTTGTGTCTGTATCAAAGCGGTCTCGGACAAACTACAAAGCCGCGTCAATCATTGCCATCATGTCTTTGACCTCAAACGACGAGTGAGACATTGTGTTGTCAATTTCATTCGTCCAATTAATAGTAGGGTCACCGGTCCGTGTGTGTCTATACTAGTAACACTGTCAATTCCGGGTGCCACCAAACGTTATACTTACCATAACTTACGCGCAGTTAACACCGTTTATGCCGGAATCGATCTTGAAAACGTTATACATGAAACTAATACACTATATTCCCACTAGTCGACGGCAAAATTCAGAGTCGACGTTCTGACATTTCAGCGTCGTCTACGACTAGTCGATTAATCGTTTCAACCCTAAATTTCACCTTCGCTTTATGTCGAGAGGGCAGCCATCAAAGCACCTCTAGTGATGGCTGGAAAGTGTTCTCGGAGTTTATCTATCTTGAACTGTGAAGCATCTTTAACTTTTTTCTCTATTTCTTACCTGACTTCAAGGAAATGTTTTGGAAGATGTGCGGCTTCTGCTGAAAAGGGAGATATTGCATTCTTAGGAATTATGTAATTCATTTTGTTGACAGAAAACTAATGTTAATCTAGAAATTTAGAATGGCTATATTTATGACATTTGATTACCCGTGGTATATTGAAACCATCAATACACAATTATTGTACTAGTAGACACCATCAATACCCTGCCCAATTCTATAACTGAATTCAGCAGAACCTGGATGTGAAAATAAACAATAAGGATTTGCTCATTAATGTCGGTGGGCGCTCTTTATGGAGTTTATTGCACTCACCCAGCTTCACAAGAGAAGTGGACATCGGAAATATTCGATGAATCAACCTCGAAATCGACCTGGTGTGGACTTTCATGTTTCCGCTGCCTTCGGTGACATTTTGCTCCAACAAACAGTTTATTTTCCAACTTATTTATTGACACGTTGTGGACATAACCTTCGCTATAGTATCTGAAACCTTGCTGACGGGATTTTAAAGATTTTTCCACCGAATTAAAAAAGCTCATATGCGCGGCTTCACAGTTGTGTCTGTATCAAAGCGGTCTCGGACAAACTACAAAGCCGCGTCAATCATTGCCATCATGTCTTTGACCTCAAACGACGAGTGAGACATTGTGTTGTCAATTTCATTCGTCCAATTAATAGTAGGGTCACCGGTCCGTGTGTGTCTATACTAGTAACACTGTCAATTCCGGGTGCCACCAAACGTTATACTTACCATAACTTACGCGCAGTTAACACCGTTTATGCCGGAATCGATCTTGAAAACGTTCTACATGAAACTAATACACTATATTCCCACTAGTCGACGGCAAAATTCAGAGTCGACGTTCTGACATTTCAGCGTCGTCTACGACTAGTCGATTAATCGTTTCAACCCTAAATTTCACCTTCGCTTTCTGTCGAGAGGGCAACCATCAAAGCACCTCTAGTGATGGCTGGAAAGTGTTCTCGGAGTTTATCTATCTTGAACTGTGAAGCATCTTTAACTTTTTTCTCTATTTCTTACCTGACTTCAAGGAAATGTTTTGGAAGATGTGCGGCTTCTGCTGAAAAGGGAGATATTGCATTCTTAGGAATTATGTAATTCATTTTGTTGACAGAAAACTAATGTTAATCTAGAAATTTAGAATGGCTATATTTATGACATTTGATTACCAGTGGTATATTGAAACCATCAATACACAATTATTGTACTAGTAGACACCATCAATACCCTGCCCAATTCTATAACTGAATTCAGCAGAACCTGGATGTGAAAATAAACAATAAGGATTTGCTCATTAATGTCGGTGGGCGCTCTTTATGGAGGGGTGGGTTTTCTGAACTATTATCTGAAACTAGTTCTTTTCCTAATAACGAACTTACTAGTACTTGTACCAGTGGAAGTGTCAATCACCACTTCACTTTCAATTATCACCTCGCTTTGCGCCATTTCAGTGCCGATTGCTACATGTACAGGGTGGAAATTTCTTGCAAATGATGCTGCTTCCGCCAGTAAATTGTCTGCAGCGCAACAATCAGAACATGAAACAGTCAAAAAATGTTGAGGTGAGTCTATTTTACATAGTTGGAACAAGCTGATATTCACCATGAAGTTCTGAAATTTATTATTGTCACACGTCACAGGTGGAACTGTTAGAATTTGACCATTATACCCATGATCTGTATAAGTAAACAAGAGCATCATTAGGGCATGGCAAACTAAGCCCTTTAGCCATTTTGATTTGTACGACCGCAAAATAAAATAATAATTTGAGCTTACAAAGAACATCTGATATACCCCTAATTTCAATGCTAAAATGCGGTTAAATTCGAAGTAAAAAAAGGGCCGTAACTCCTGCAAACATTACCAACCTTGGTTCAGATCAAATAATAATTTTAAACTCAACTCTGCTCAACTTGAAAATTAAAAGAGTATTTAAAAGTTCATACTATATTTTTAAAAAGCTGATATAAGAGACACTTGCATATATACAAGTATGAGAATGCGCTGCCACAGCATCTTTAATGCTGCACCAACGCAGCTCCCATCATGAAAGTGTTAGATATGTTACATTGTGTTCGTTGCTCGCCTTCTTATTCAATTCATTCTGTTCTTTCCTATTTTCCTACTTGGCCCTCTTTCTATCAACGCCATGTTTGCAGTCATAAATTTTGTTCCCGACAATAACAAATGGTATTCCATCGTATTTTATTTTTAGCTCGGCTTCATTGTCTTCCCACCGGACTCTAAATGATTTGTTGTCAATATTATCTGAAAATGTGAAGTATACACATGTCATATATATGAACAGATACATTTGAGCATAGCCTCCGGCCACTATAAACACATTTTCAATATTTATATGCAAATGTGTACATAGACTTCGGGCACTAAAGACATATTTTCAATATTTTTTTGAAAATTTGGACATCTGGGCACTATACACATATTTTCAATATTTATTTGCAAATGTGTACAAAGCATTCGGCCACTATAGACACATTTTCAATATATATTTGCAAATGTGTACATAGCCTTCGACCACTATATATATTTGTAAATTTGGATAGCTTCCAGCCACTAGATGCACTTTCAATATATATTTGAAAATTTGAGCATAGCCTCCAGCATCTAAAGACGCACTATCAATATATATTTGAAAATTTGAGCATAGCCTCTGGCCACTAGATGCGCTTTCAATATATATTTGAAAATTTGAGCAGAGCCTCCGGCCACTAAAGTCACATTTTCAATATATATTTGCGAATTTGAACATAGCTTCCGGCCACTAGAAACATTTTTAATAAATATTTGAAAATTTGAGGATAGCCTCCGGCCACTATAGACACATTTTCAATATATTTTTGCAAATTTGGACATAGCCTAAAGTCACCAGACATATTTTCCATACATAATTGCAAATTTGGACAGCTTCAGGGCACTAGATGCACATATTTTCCATACATATTTGCAAATTTGGACAGCTTCCGGTCACTAGATGCATTTTCATTATATATTTGAAAATTTTAGCATAGCCTCCGGCCACTAGACACACTTTCAATATATTTTTTGAAAATTTTACCATAGCCTCCGGCCACTATAGACACATTTTCAATATTTATTTGCAAATGTTTACATAGCCTTCGGTCACTATAGACAGCACACATTTTCAATATTGATTTGCAAATATATTTTCCATATATATTTGCAAATTTGTATAGTTTCCAGCCACTAGATGCACTTTCAATATATATTTGAAAATTTGAACATAGCCTCTAGTCCCTAGACACATTTTCAATATACATTTGCAAATTTGAAATAAGATATTAAAAATTTCAGCATAGCCACTATATTTGCAAATTTGCCTCTGGCCTCTGGACACATTTTGAATATATATTTTTTAGCTTAAAATCTCTTTTATTTATAAGTGTAATTCATTTAATTTTTTGTTGTTTCTATTTTATTATGAAATAAAGCACTTTTATGTATGCTCTCATTGACATTATTTATATAAAGCAATTCGTAAAATTTGATTCTATTGTAAAAAAAATATGGTTTGATTGCAGTCAATCAATCCATGCATGGGTATTTGATATATCAGTGTTACAGATTTGGATGCCAAACTTCTGAAGCCCATAATGTTTCCTTCAAATACCCAGTGGACAATATATTTGACCTGATTGTTGAATCAACCCACATTTCCTTGATCATTTCTCAAAGAGCTCTTTTCATCAATGTATCACATTAATATAATCAATAAATTTGAAAAATGATCAAGGAAATATGGGTTATTACACAAATCGGACTTGGCACTGAAAGGGTTAAGAGGAGACCCTGAATGGATACAAGTAAAATGCTATAGGTAGCCCCAGTAATAGGTAGGATTCCCAACTTAAATTATAATGTTTAAGAGAACTTTGGAAATATCATGCCTGACTCATTAGAAATTTTACACAACATATAGATTCAAATTGTTCTCATTGATAATATGCTGTTTTTAGATTGACAGCAGCTTATTAAAAACCAAATTCTGAAATGACTATTAAAAATAGCTGGTCACTGTGGTGTCAAGTTGGAATTTTTCCATAGTTGAAAAGTTTGAGGTATAGTTCTATAACCAGTGGGGAGGGCCACAAATGTTATCATGGACATAGGAGTTAGAATTCCATTGCGGCATTGAAGCCCCCTCCTGTATCATTAATTATTACTATTATTAGTAGCTAGGGTTGGTGTCAATTTATGTTCTGGGGACATGCATGTATAATGCACAAACTATTCACTCACCCCTCCCCTGCTCAAACGCCTATGCCCGAACCAGTGGGGAGGGGTGCAAATGTTATTAACTTATATGTACATGGGAGTTGGAATTCCAAGGTGAACACCATTTTGGGCCCAAATATGTGTGTATTAATTTCAACACTGAATCAACAGTCTACACCATAAAGGAAAAACATCAATTAAAAAATAATACACCAACGTTCTAAAGAGAACAATTCCAAGCAGATTTGCCAGACAAATATGCAGACTTGTAAATAATGTAGCCTGTGGGCCTATGCCTATGGCTAATGACTAATAGTGAGTTGTTTTCAATATTTCGCCAAGAAATATTTGCAAATCGATCACATTTCCAAAGGTTTTACCCGCAGATTTGCATGGAATTATTATATTAGGTCCAGTTTCCCCGTTCAATATTGCGTCACTTGATTAAATTGATGTTGAATTCCGCTGTTCACTAGTATATGTATGTATACAATGCAGGAGCCGATTACGGCTTTAGGCGCATTGGTTGAATAAGGACTTGAGTGCTTTAATTGTTCCCTCGGGTATTATAACTGCAAGAACTAATACCTTGAAAGTTAAATAAACGAAACTTTAATGAAAGGGTTATTCACGGTTAAGACTCATTTCACTCAAGTCAAGAGTCAAGTTTGCGATTGGCCAATGTTACGTATTATTTATTATTATTAATAGCCTGGTGTTCATAAACTTGATAAAGTTCGCAAGAATTCGGATGTATATATCTTTATATGAGTTAGTTAACTTACCCAGGCACAGTGGCCTGAGTGGGTGACTATAATAATGTTTGAGAATTGAGGAGGCCAATCTATTGCCATTATTTATATTCTATTTCTTGGTACGCCTAACTTATAAGTATAAATTAAATGTGTTTATAGTTCGTGTAAACCTACTATTTTGATTGAAATTGTGGGTTTTATAAACAGAAAAACTTGATTCGGTTTCTTTCTGGTATTGATCGATAAAACTTGTAGCTTCTTCGAATGAAGAGGTTACGCTTCTTCTATCGTCGATTATTGTCATATTTATTTATTTGAAGACAGACGTAAACAAACTTAGTTGCCTTGTGACGTCATCATTTGTGGTCGATATAATTATTGGGCGAACACCTCCCAGTCGATGGCCACGTCCGTCGAACATTTGCAACGTTGACCTAACTGAAACGGTACGGAATCTGACGAGGTTTGCCGAATGCTATGCACCTAGGTCAACTAAATCCACATTAATCATTTAATTTTGAATACGGTTGATTTTGTTTTTCAAATTTAATATTGTTGTTGTGGGGAGGCTGATCGAAGAAGCAAAATAAATTCGTTTTGTTAATTAGTAAATTTATTTTACAATGGCGGCCGCCACTGGGGTGGACTCGTTCCTAGCGCTCAGCCTCCACTGCGCTAAGGCGCAACGTTCCGGTATGTAGCGGAAGCGTTACGTCGTGGAGTTGGACGGAACAGTGAGCGGAGTGTCTGAGCCAGGTACGAGACTACCACTGGGGCCCATAGGTCCGAATCGCCCGGATGTTAAAACAATTTTTTCAGGTTGATGGAGTATAGAAACTAGTGACGTCACAATTATACTTGCGTCGCTTACGAACCGTAAAACAACCTTTGGGTTGTGAATATTAAAATATTTCACAATATCCATGTTTTGAATGTGTTCTATACATAGTAGCTTTTCTGAGAATTGTTCAGATCAGCCAAGCACCGCCAAAATGACAACTTTATACAAGATACTGTTCCTTAACATTACACTCAAAATCGTATTGGGTAAAATTTTACCCAACACAATGGTGTACCACCACGCGAACGTTGGGTAAATTTTACCCACTGTTGGGCAACGTTTTTATTCAACGCAGGGTGACACTTTATCCTATGATAATGTTCCTTCTGCATTGAGCAATTTTTGTACTCGAACATTTGGGTGAATAATTACTTAATTATTGGGTCAAATCAATTGTCCCACATAGCTTCTGAGCTGATAATAAACGCTCTTCGTTGATCATATATGTTAAAATAATGTATTAGCCCCTTTTAAGTCATCTGAGATCAAAGGCACATATCCAATTATATTCCCCTGGTCAGGTGACACATGTTTACCAATTTTCCAACATATTGCCTAAGCCTACAAAAAATCGCCCAACGCATAGTGGAAATTAATAGTTTGTAAATTGTCACCCTGCGATGAGTAAACACATTGCCCAACATTAGTTTAAAATTTACCCAACGTTCGCGTGGTGGTATATGCGCCGTTGTGCTGGGTAAAGTTTTACCCAACGCAATTTAGAGTGTAGCCCTCACCATAGCAATTCAGCAGGACCCATCAGCTTCAGATAGCGAATTAGCAGAACCACTTAACAAGGGGTTTATATAGTTGAATTTGACAGTGCCAAATCCAATAACTTCCTGATGATGAACCTCAGTGATCGCATATCCCAGAACACAGCCAAATTACACTCTTAACAATATTGAGGCAAATGAAAAGCCTCCAGATAAAATTCGTGGCGCCAGCGTATAGGTTATAATACACCAAATACAAATTAGTGTTGAGTGATTTCCCCTAGGAACCCCAAGCTAGGATCAGCATAAAAAAAATTCTGGCAGCTGAATGGTCAATGACACATGGATGAAAAGTGCACGAAAAAATGCACAAACGTGTTTCCCGACGAAAAACATCAAATATAGCCACATGGTGAACGGTTACGGCTGTCAAATTGGCAAATAATGTATGGGAGGGGTTGGTGTTTTTTTCGATGTCATTTGTTTCTCCATTTTAAGGGTAGTGTGACGTTTGTCAAAACTGCAGCGTGACGCAGCGCCAGCACGTTTACAAGTACTTTTGGGCACATTTTCGTGCGTCTAAAGGGACGTTCTTCAATGTTTGATACTCGTGCAGGGTCAAAGCTTTCCTGCGAATACAGGCAAGTGGGATTTGTTAACACTGAGGCCTATGCAAATCATTTGGGTATTGTAACCTAGAGTCTCCCGAAAAAATGTCGGAGGACTATTATGATCAACATGTCCGTCCCTATCATAAATTTGACAATTTTAATCAGAATCCCATCGGATTTGGTCACTCTCCACGACAGATGGCACACTTCTCTCAGATCAGAAGGACGTGTCGGGAATACTAATGGGAGATAACCGATACATGGAGATGTGATTTGATATGTACTTTATATATGAGAACAACAGTTCCAAGTTCGAATTTGGTCCAACAATTTTTGACAGAGTTAGCTTCTTTTTGTCCCCAAATTATTTCGGAGGAATATTATAATCAGCATGACCGACTGTGCGTTCGTGCGTCCGTCCGTGACACTCATTAAAATATGCTTGTGGGTTGCGATGAATTTAACAAAAACAATGTTTATATCTTTTTTTATTTCTGAATATCTGCGTTATTCAGTCAATACAAGCATTCCAAACGATGGAATATTTCTTAAATATCTATCGATAGGACAAATATATTTCTAAGAACGTATTATTGACTAAATAACATTCTGTAAAAACACTCCTCCGGTGTGCAATATAACAATAGAACGCACCCCACAATATTTTATGAAAATTAATCAAAATTCCACGAGATTTGGTGTCTGTGTGTGAGGGTGTGTGTGAGGGTGTGTGTGTGTGTGTATAGTTGGTATTTGAGAAAGCCCAAGTCAGGTTCGAATTTGGTCACTGCCCGATGATTTTATTACGGAGTTATGCCCCTTGTTCGACTTAGAAATCGATTCTTCTTTTAGACCAAAGGTCGAATATTTTGCTACTTTCGGTCAAATGTTTTGATTGAACAGCTAGGTTATCAGTTCGAGGTAAGTGTAATCAGTTCGAGGTAACTGTAATCAGTTTGATGAAACTGTAATCAGTTTGAGGTAGGCCTAACTGTAATCAGTTTGAGGTACCAGTTGGAAAATTCCAACCCAAGGCGGGGGTGCAGATAGAATTGCTAGGACTTGGAAATTTTGGTCTGATTCAAGTACCAAGAGGGCGCAGTTGGAAGTTCCAAGATTCACACCCCAACCCAGTTCCTCTAGCAACGTCCCAGCGAGTCAAAAGTTTTCTTCGGCGTATAAACCAGCTAGTAAAATCGGTAGGGATAATACTGGTTTACGTCGAAGTACGATTGTTTTGCTCTTTTATATATAGCGGAATTTACGCCCTAATCCAGTGGTGGGATTTTTCGTCAATTCTAATCGACTTTATGATACAAATCATTAAAAATGGTGTTGTCCCCACGTCCGGTTGTAACTAGCAATCTGATTGAATACAACGCCACGAGTTAAGTGCCACCGCAGACGCTACGGTGCTGCGATCTTTGCAGCTACGATTTTCGTGGTATTTACAACATGACCAGTGCGACAGTGGTCATGTGACAGCTACGATCGCGCGCGTTGCCAAAGTCACGCCACGATTTTCCTGGTAAAATCAAACAGTGCTTGATTGCTACGATTTGGCTACGATATTGTCGTGGGCATGCGCATTGGATGCTTCCTCTTGCGATTTTCCCCACTTACGATTTTAATCGCAGCGTGTGCGGTGGCACTAAATCACCATGTCCCCCATCATATGAATGACTTTTGAACTGGCAGTTTCCACCAATCGTGACGTTGCTCTAACACGCCGACTTTGACGTGTCACCTGACGCCGGATCCATAGGTCGGCTACTGAATAATTCTTATTTGTGTGAATTAATCTGAGAATCTATGAAAATCACATTTAAATTAAGGCGATATGGCTATTTTTGTGGGGACAAATTACTTTTGTGGATATCAGCGACTAAACATTCTTATAAATTTCAGTGCCCCTCATCTCTCCACCCCTGACCCAAAGGGCACCAAAGATACAAGATACAAGATACAAGAATTTATTGCAAAACACCTCAATGGGCAGTTGCAAGATACTGATGAATATCATATACATAAATGAGCAATACATAACAAAATTATTATAACAAACACAGTTCTTATCAACATTCCCTCAACAATTTCTTCAAGTTTTATTATTCCGCCGAAGGAAGAATAGCCGGACTATGTTGCAAACATTGTTAATTAATTTAATATTATCATTTCTCATAATCGGTGCAAATTTATCTGCATCATTAAAATTATTGAATTCACTATCGTGTTTCTCAATTTCGCTGAATAAATTAGATCTTAAATCATCGTCTGCGTTACATTCAATGATAAAATGCATTTCAGATTCGACAATTGTTTGTCACACATGGAACACAGCCGATTTTCTAATGGTATTACTGATTGTCTATGCCTCCCCTTTTCTATTGCCAAATGCCAATACGTGGTTGCTCACTCGCAATCTTGAAAACATTTCGCGAGCAATTTGTGATCGTGTGTGAATGACATAGATAGATAGATAGATTTATTCAGCAAAAGACGCCCCATTATAGGGACAGGTTGCCATGTATAATAATATTAACAGTGTATCATGTGACATCATACAATATATTGACATTACATACATTGAATAATAGTGATAATATCATAATATATATATATATATATTCATTAATTGCGTATATTATTATCTGTAGAGTGAGTTATGTTACATGATTCAACACACGTAATTTGTCTAGTTTAACTGTGATCTGGCCTCGAATAACCGCTTGACTACGTTGCAGATTTGGGAGCATATTTCAGCTGTGTCATTGGCTAATATATGTTTGAGTTGGTCCAATCTACTCATCAATCGAAAATTGATAAAATTGTCATCCATAATTTTAATGAGTTCATTCCGTATAGGAAGAAATGTTGGACAATCAATTAGGAAATGCCTCTCATCGTCGATGGCTTCGTCATTACACAAAACACATAATCTTCTGGCTAAAGGAATCGGTGGTTGGGCGTGACGACCCTTTTCAATGGCAAGAGAATGATTACTTATTCTTAGACGTGTAAATGCTGAGCGGTCAGCTAGCGACGCTGTAGTTAAGAGATAAGGTTCTAGGACAATATCTCTTTTAAAAAGTCGATATGTTCTTAGTTTATTTTTACCAGTTTTTGAAACACCATCGCGCATACTTGCTCTGAAGTTTTCAGTTTGATTTTCACGAAGCTGGCGTTTAAATGTCTTTAGAAGCTTGTTAATTAGAGGCTTGTTGTTAGTAATGTCGGAGGGTATAGTCAAGCCAAATGACTCCAGACTTTTGAATATCGAATTCCCAGCTACCCCGCTGCGCTGTTCGCGCATTGCATCACTTAATATGCCACTCGTACATCTGGATGAGATTTTAGCCGCATATGAAGCCATTCTACATAAAGCGTCAATATATAACGGATAGCTCCCTAATTCAGCTCTGACTGCATTGTTTGAAGCGTATTTACCGACTCCAAGTATTTGTTTGCAATGTGTGATATGAAGTTTCTCACACGGATAACGTTCGTGATTTTTTATTGTTAATTCACTTGCCCATAATTCACTGCCATATAGAAGTATAGGCTTGATTAACTTATCAAACAGTTTAAGGGAAGTTTTTAGAGGGAGGGGCGCTTTATTTGCACACGCACGAGATATTGAATAAAGAGCTTTTCGTCCTTTACCACTCAAATGATTTACGGCCTGCGTGAATTTTCCTGTGCTGGAAAACGTCATTCCGAGATAGGTATATTCGTTAACCAGATCCAAGGGATTATCTTCAAGGAAAAACTGAGGGTGAACTTTTGGATTCCTCGTTCTGAAAATCAAGCATTTCGTCTTCTCCGTGTTTATCGACAGGGCATTTTGTCGCGTGAAGGACTGGAGTTTGTCTAGACATCGCTGAAGTCCTTCTGGACTCTCAGAGACCAAAACTAAGTCATCTGCGAAGAGCAAATGACTGAGCGCGCTAGATCCAATACGTAACGGTTCACATTTGTCATCGAAAATGTCCTTTATGTCATCAATGAATATTTTAAATAGTAAGGGCGATAATATATACCCTTGGCGTACTCCAATTGTGGAGAGATGTGAAGGACCGATACCTTCACTTGTATTTGTGCTATAAAGGCTTGATTGGTATAGTGATTTTAATATTTCCAATGAAAATCCTGAAATGCCAGCTGTTTCCATTTTTCTAAAAAGAATTTGTCGATTAACAGTATCAAAAGCTTTCCTAAAATCGACAAATGTTGCATAGACAGGTTTCTTAGATGATTTATATTTCTGTATTGACGCATATAGGACAAATGCACTGTCGACTGTACTTTTGCCAGTACAAAAGCCGAATTGGTTTTCGCTGATTATGTTGTTAGCATCGATAAATGTTGCTAATCTGTGATTAATAATTTTATTGAATAGTTTCCCTACTGACGAGCTCAATGCTATTGCACGATAATTATTGGGATCGTCTTTTGCTCCCTTTTTATGTATTAAACTGAGAACAGACTGACTCCATTCAGGTGGGTAATATCCTGATTGTAAAATGTTGTTGAACGTTTTAACAAATTCGGCAGTCATTAGAGGTACTGCACATTTGAGAAATTCATTCGAAATCTGATCCGGACCAACTGCCTTTCTTGTTTTAAGCTCAATCGCGGCGGACAGAATTTCATCCGCAGTGATTGGACCATTATTGAGAGATATGTCTGGTGTTTTAGATCGACATATTGGTGGACCACTTCCTGAAGAATTAGGCTCAGTAGGGCAGTACAGATTTTTGAAAAAGTCAGTAGCTGTGTCAGCATCCAGATCATCCGAGGGTTTATTGTTTTTATTTCTTAAGTCATCTATAATTCGCCAATATTGTTGAGGGTCAGCTGTTTCTAATTCGTCCAAACTATTATGGAGTTCCGCGTAGAATTTTCTTCTTTTACGTTTCAATTCCTTCTTATATGATTTTTTTATTATGAAAAATTTGGTTCTTATGTTTGTATCAAAGGGATTATTTCTAATTTCTCTCGCGATACTGTCGAAACTCTTTTTCAAGTCTTTACACCTGTTATCAAACCATTTTCTTTTGCGTACATTTCTGTTCTTCACTGTAACCATGGAGCAGGCGTGCCTGTTTATTTTGTTCATAATACACATTATATCATCTAACGCTTCGGTTACTCCCTGTTTGTCCTCAGAGTATGCGCGTAATCGATACTGAGTCAATTCGTGCTTCATGGAAGGTGAATTAATTAAATGGCACGATTTGTATTTACTTAAGCTATTCCACTTTAGTTTAATTTTTTGTTTTTCATAAGTAAATTTTGTAGTTACAGCTTTGTGACTTGGAGTTGAACAGGGATACACAAAGTGAAGAGCTAGTTGGCAATGGTCTGAATACTCCGAAGGTAGTTTAACACAGAAATAATCTACTGTGTGCAGAAATCTATCCGTTAATATTATGTAATCGACCACGCTTGTACCATTATACTGATAACTCGTGAAGTGGCCTATCCTATCCCCAGCTGATCTGCCATTAGCTATTCTAATACCTGTACTCTGGCATAATTGTAAAAGTTGCCTGCCAAATGCGTTGACGGCACTGTCCATATTAAGTCTGGGTTTGTCTGTATCTAATAAATAATCATCAGGTAGGTTAATATGAGTATCACTGTCCATTGCAACGTAGTCCGGTAGTTCTCCTGTACGTGCATTCAAATCCCCTCCGAGAATAATCAGTTCATTCGAATTATATTTCGAAAGGGCGTTCCCTATAATTGAGAACGCATTTTCATCTTTATGATTCGATTTCCAAAATGAAGAGTTGCTAGGCGGTATATAAGCAGATACAAAAACAATATCAGAAGACAAATTGAGCAATTTTCCTGAAAATTCAGCGCACACTGCGTAGTCATTTATTTTGTTACTTGCTCGAAAAAACTTGTTATACTTCGAACGGTAGTAAAAAGCTATACCGCATTTTTTCTTCGTACCACCTGTTCGGAACAAGTGTATGCATTCGTAACCAGGTATTTTGATATCAGATATTTCTTGGTGCCACGTTTCCACTAAGGTTATGAAATCATAATCTATTAATTGACTTAAAAATTCAGGGTCCGTTATCTTCTGACAGACTCCTTGCACATTCCATGTTGTATATCTCATAGTGAGTTGAGTTTCATTGTTCTCATTGTATGTCATTTATATGCATTCAATGAACGGCTATATGGAGCTAGGTGTCTTGGTAGAGGTTTATTTATTTGTTCATTTATATATGGAGCTAGGTGTCTTGGTATAGGTTTATTTATTTGTTTATTTATTTAATTTTCAGGTATGAAGAGCGTTTCCATTAAATACAATGTTAACATATGAAGAGCTTCCCTTCGATTGCGTGGTTGAGCTCTCATTTCAACACATTTCATGTAATGGGCAATTGTTAGTGAGTTGCACTTGACGCGAACTTGGATGCCACCGTATTTGCGTCAAGTACTAGATACCACTGAGCAATTCTCATGAAAAGGTGTTTATCTTACTCTCAAGTAAACTAAATAAATATATCAAACGTTGAGAAGGTGCGAAATTTCTCACTTATAGAGTAAGTTAATTGTATTAATTCTTTTATCAGAGGAGAATTAGATTTAAGAGATTAATTACCAATTTCCTTACTAGCATGCAACAGATGGTACATTAACACAAGTGTATAAATGGTATATAAACACAAGATGGTATATAAACACAAGTGTGATTAATTAACATATAGTTAAGTCCCGTTGCGAATTAGTGATCTAAGTTCCGACAATTCTTGCCGCACTGCCATAAAATCTGGCGTTGTCGGGTCGCCTTAGAATGAATTGCCTCCGCTTTTCACAGATCCATAACGTTGTTTGCCAAACCACGGGGAGCACGGATCCATGAACTGAGTCTGAGATCGGTCTCCTTGATGTGGCATCGAAACATCTGGCGTAACATTTGGCCTATCGGTATGTTTCCCGAATCTTAAATTCGCACCCAGAAGTTCCACACCTCGATTATTAGGGTGCCACGAGTCGTGAAACAAGAATTCAAGAACGCGCGAACTCCGAGGTATAACAAAGTCGGCAGAATTGTCAATGAAAATGCAGTTCATTTCAGCACATACCGCTGAGTAGCAAGAGTTGGTATCAAAAATTTGTCTATTTGCACCAGATCTGTTGGGTGTCGGTAGCACAGAGGAAATCCTTATGCCAGCTGCGGGATAAATTTGACGAATAATGTTGATAGCGTCTTTAACCTCGTCTGATCCAGTTGTGTAACCCCTCCGACAGGAGTTGATTCCTACGTGTAACGTAACTTTGTGCACATAACCATCAACTCGGTTTCGCGTGTCATTAAGCCATCGGCAAGCACCAGCCAGATTCAGACCTCCAATTGAAATTTTCTCAACAAATTCATCTTCCAATGCAAGTCTGCGAGGGTTGATATAACGCAGCACCGAATCGCCGACTATCAGGTGAATTTTTTTAGAGTCATATTCATTGCTTCTGCGCCATCGTGGTTTAGAACTGCCGGGTTTGTCCTGATCTGTTTCAGGTTGTTTAGACACAGGTGTTTCCGATTGTGAGAAGGCGGTGTCAGACAATACATCATATTTATTTGATGTTTTTATCGTCGGTATTTCAATTTTATCCCGTTTCTGCAAGACTTGATTTTTCTTCACTTGCTGTTTCTCCATAACAATAAGTTGGGCGTCATCAATCATAAGCGTTGACTTTTTTGCTGTTTTTGAATTGTTTTGTCGTAATTTGGCATTTTCCTGCTTCAAGTCTGTAACCTGGTTTTCTAACAGTTGGATGCGACCAGTTAGTTCCTTTTCCATATTTGATTGCTTGACTTTAACAGTTTCCAAAATGTCTTGTAACTCTGATAGAGCCATTTTCATTGCAAAATTCGAAATTTTGTCGTTATAGTTAACGTTCACAGTAGGCATATTTTTCTTCAAAATAGGAGTACGAATACTGGCGAAGATCTTCGGTACCTGCGGTTTTCTAACTTGAGTCGCGGGCGATTTGGGAGATTGGTTTTCAGTTAATCTATTAGGATCAGACCCTACCTCAATCGGAAGCACTTCCCTTGAAAATCCAAACTGGAATACTAAAGGAAGTTCTTTTTCAATCCACCACTTCATATTCCTTTTAGATCCTTGGATCATGAATTTATTCCTTGTGCGGTATATGTGTACAACAGTCTTTCCTCCCTTGCCTGTCTTGTTCCTCGCAATTTCGATTTTGTCGTCCACAATCACATTCTTTTTGTCTTTTCCTATCACCCACGTCGCGTTATTGATATCCTTTTTACTAAGTGGGTCCCAATACCTCTCACATAATCCAGCGAAATATTTCTCGAATTTATTGGAGTCCAACACAAGAGTTAAACATTTGCCATTGTCCTTTCTCTCCGCGTTATGTATGTCCTGTTGGAAGCTCGTTTCCTTCCGCCGTATCACTTTTTCCACGTCCAAAACATATTCTTTCTCGCGATCTGTAGCAGTACATCCGTCTAATGGATCCATTTTTGCAGTAGTGTCCGATTCTAGAATTTCGAATGTGTCATCAAAATCATCCAAGTCCGCGTCACTCATCATCCTAATATGAAGCTATATTCAAGCAATTTCCATTAGATTCCTATGCACCACTATCTTCCCCAAATCATTAGAGTTGCTGATATTCATCATTAATTAACATCCTAGCTCCTGTAGCCATTTTAATTAGGTACGCATGGGTAAATCCTGGAGCTAACGAGAACACGTCCGGCACGTCCGGCTGATTGTGCCCAAACGGCTCAATTTTGTATTCATCTTTAAATATCTTATAGGTTCGTAGTTTATTTTCCCCTGTCAGCCTATCGTCATTGAATATATCATTGCGAAACACTTCCATGTGTTCTGATTTCAATGTCTTAGTCAGCATCTGTTCACGCTGCCCTGATAGTTGGCCTGCGTTATTGATTACAATGTTATAACGCGACAATTGGGTGAGCCATGTTAAAGGTAATTTACAATTCAGAGATTCTTTGTAGCATGCGGATAAGATATTATGATCATCTACTTTTGATAGTTTTAGCATGTACCTGAAGAGTTGTAAAATGGCATCATTCGCGATAGGGAAACGGCCTAACTCTGCTCTAGAAGCGTGATTTGAGGCCTTTCTATTCAAACATAGAGCCCGTTTACAAAACTTTAGATTTGTTTGTTCACATGGTATGGTATCTTTGAACGGCAAATTAAGGTCAGCGGACCATATCTCACATCCATACAATAAAATAGGCTTAATTAGTTTATCAAATAATTTGCATTTAATGGCGATAGGTAAAACCGGTGTTGTTTTTGTTAAATTTGTTAAAAAGAACATGGCTTTTGATGCTTTTGCGCTCAGATTACCCTGTATTTTTTTTATTTTTCCATTAGATGTGAAAATTAATCCTAAATATTTATATTCATCCACTACTACTATTGGCATATCATCAATGTTAAATACAGGACCATGTTTTGTTTTCCTTGAACGAAAGATCATACATTTTGTTTTGCTTACATTAACAGATAGTCCATTGTCAAGCGCGTATTGCTCTAACTTCTTAATTCCCGATTGTAAACCTGTCGGTGATTCAGATAATATCACCAGATCGTCTGCGAAAAGCAAATGATTGAGGTTATGATCATGAACGTGTACGGGGTCACATGTTTCGTCAAAAATATTAGCTATATCATCAATGAAAATCTTGAACAACGTAGGGGATAGAGAAGAGCCTTGACGGACACCTATTGTAGACAATATAGGGGGACCAATTCCCGCCGTTGTTTTAACAGAATAGTAGCTTGATTTGTAAAGAGAAGATAACGCGTCATATATATGACCACTAGCCGATGAGCCCGACGTTGTCCGGGCTATTCAAAAACTAAATTTCAAGTCGATAGCTCCACCCGTTTCCGAGATCTGGTCTGAAAACCAAATTTCAAGTCAATAGCTCTACCCGTTTCCGAGATCTGGTCTGCGCATGCGCGAAGCTGGCGTCGCACGGGCTCGGCGACCCGATAAAATTCGTATCCGGGGCAAGATACATTCACATATCAAATTTCAAGTCGATAGCTCACCCGTTTCCGAGATCTCGTCTGCGCATGCGCGAAGCTGGCGTCGCATGGGCTCGGCGACCCGATAAAATTCGTATCCGGGGCAAGATACATTCACATACCAAAAAGTCGATAGCTCCACCCGCACGGGCTCGCCAATATGACAACGTCCACCGCCTGGTCAAACTACACACACGTACCAAGTTTCGTCCAGATCGGTCGAGAATCGTAGATTTGTATAAATGACAGACAAACAAACAAACAAACAAACATACATACAGACAGAGGTCTTCAAAATATATATGAGATTAATTCCTACACGTTCCAATTTTTCGAATAACAACGATCTATCAACTGAATCAAATGCTTTCTGAAAATCAACAAAATGTGCATATATAGGTTTGTTGTTTTCTTTATACCTATTAACGATAGTTCGCAATATAAAAGCGCTATCAATTGTACTCCTATTTTTCCTAAATCCGAATTGCTTGTCACTAATTAAGTCATTTGCTTCAAGATAAGAGTTTATTCGTGTGTTTATAACTTTGTTGAATAACTTACCAACATTACTACTTAAAGCAATAGGTATATAATTGTTAGGGTAATGTCTATTGCCCTTTTATATAGGGTTTTGATTGTTGACTCGCTCCAGCATACAGGGTAATGACCTGAGTGTAAAACTGTGTTGAAAACTTTTGTGACCTCGTCCAACATAAATGGAATTACTGATTTTAATAATTCATTTGAAATGTTGTCCACTAGCTTTGTTATACAGGTTATCTAATATATCGCCTTTAGTTATATCATCATTGTTGAAATTTGTCACAACGGTACTTTGTTTCACGGATTTTAATTGCTTTTCAATTGATTCGATTTTTGGACATACAGTTTATCGAAAAAATCGATTGTTCGGGTCTAAATTATTAGAGTTCTCCTTTTTCGGTCGCATATTATTCACGATTCTCCAATATTTCGAGGGGTCACTGGTTTCGAGATTTGATAGCTCGTCAACAATATTTTGGTGGAAAATGCGAGATTTTCTTTTTGTCTCCCGTTTATATGCTTTTTTTTCTGTGAAAAATTTCAATGTCAGAGATCTATCATGTGGTTTTCTTTTCATTTCCTCAATGACATTTTCCATTTCTTTTTTAAGACTTTTGTATTCATTATCAAACCATAGTCGTTTCCGTCTGCACCTATGTTTATTAAGAGAAAATACTTTTGTTGATTCATTATTTATTAACTGGAGTATTTCATTTAAATCTCGAATCGCCATTTCCGTATCTGTGGGATCTAGCCCGTACGAAGACATTTGAAACTTCATAAGTTTACTTCGCACGTGCGGTTGAAAAACAGCTTGCTTTGCTCTTTCGCTACTTTCTTTGTGCCATTTCGTCTGTGTTGAACACACGTTATACTTATATTTTAGTCGCTTTTTAGTCGGACAAGTTTTACTGAATTTTATGTGCATTGCCAGCTGGCAATGATCTGAATATTGTTCGTGTGATTTAACATTAACATATATGACATACATTAAATAACATTTAACACACATGATTTGACTTCTCGTATCATCCGAGAAAAATGTGTTTGAATTTGGTGGAAATTAGTGCTAAACATAATTGTATCAGCTTTGGTGCCCCATGCACCTCTCCACATTTATGACTCGAACGGTGCCACTTTTGCCATACTTTAACCACGTCCATTATATTTCCGATAGCATGGAGGTAATTATGTATCAGTTAGGTGATAGTCGGCAACTAAACAAATTCTTATCAAATTCAATGCCCCCATCCAATTTGGCGTCTTTAAATCACACGATTAGAGTCATCGTGTCATGGGGAAGAATGTGTATCGGCGATAAAATTTGTTTTTGTCAATCTCGGTGCCCATCTCCGGCTACTTGCACCCTGACTCGAACGTCACCATATCATGGAGATGATTATGTATAAATTTGGTGGAAATCTGCGACAAAAATATTTCATCATATTTGCTGCCCTCTATATTTTCTGCACTTGACACCAACACACACAGACAGACGTTTGCGAATATAGGCCCCAAATGTGGCATCTATGACACGATTTGATTCTATATCGTTGGAGAAGAACGTGTATTAATTTTGTGGAATTGGGCAGAACTTGGCACGACGAGGCAGTGGACGGAATTTTAAACACAATGTAAAAACCATTTAAAAACGATCAGAACTTACTTATCCCGAATAACATACATTCATAACTTTAGATCAATAAGGCTAATATAGATTTTATTTTAGTGCCACGGTTCCAACCAACCGGATTTTATATATTTTACTGTAATTAGTTTAACCCTTTACCCAACAGAAGGGCCCTGTGCCAATGCATTCTCTTATATATGCGAGTCGACGATAGGTCGCCTCGCATATATAAGAGAATGCATCGGCTTAACACATTAAAAATTATAAAATTGTTAAAGAATGTAAGAAAAAATGGTAAAAAGTGTTAAAACAAGAACTGTTTTTAGGCCAATGCATTCTCTTATATATGCGAGGCGACCTATGGTCGACTCGCATATATAAGAGAATGCATTGGCATAGGGCATAACTGTAACTATCACAATGTGGTCAAGGAGCCGGTTCCAATGATATCCATATTTGTATGGTTCTATTGAGACAGACCGAAGATATTTTAGGCTGTTGAAGCTTTATTTGGCCGGTTTTGGCCGGTTTGTTGGGTAAAGGGTTAAAGGATTCTAGCCATCTTTCTTAAGCTAATGGGTGGTACATGGTGGGACCTGTGAGAAGGAAACTTGTCTTGGTTGGTCTGGCCCAGACACACTATATCCAGAAACATATACCATTGATTTGGATAAGTGCCACTACGTTGACGCGATGGATGGTTTTTTATATTTGTTCAAGTTTTAACACGAGGAGGTCGTGGTGCTTTACTCGAGAACAGGATATAATTGACAAAGTATGAAGGACATAATCCGGGATTCCAATCGTTAGTTGGACAGCTTTACTTGTTCAAGATGAGCTGAATTGGCGACAGAGGTGTACATAAAAGTGGATTGACAGCACTCGTTAATATTCAGATCGATACTTTGCCCAATCTGACCGAGTCGGAGTACACTTGTGTCAGAAAGCTTTATGTCGGGTCGCTCTACGACTTCTCACTGGAGTGCTTAAACAACCGATGCACGTGACTGATAAAAGACATTAAACAACGTGGAATCAATAACAAACATAAACGTAGGGCTGTTGAATTTATATACATAAATTGGGCGCATTATAGAGGGGACTTAACCGGGATCGTGGTTTCCTATATCACATTACCAATGACTGAAACTCTAACCGAGACGTTGACGTCAACGCATCGTGTGGTCCCGTCAACGCTCCAATGTCCTAAGCTGTCATTCCACTTGAAACGGAATGGACGGAGGCTCGTGATATTAAACAATAAACAATTATAAGGGGCTTGTTACATGGATCGGGACAACTCTGCTAGCCGGGACAACTCGGTTTGCCGGTCATCTATGATTTCTCACTAAAATAACGGTGTGCTGTTACAATAGCCGAGCCAACTCGGCAACCCAGGATGACTATATATTACTTTAGTGGATATCGGCGACTAAAACATTATTATAAATGTTAGTGCCCCTCCATCCCTGACCCAAATGGCAACACATATGGCATCTTTAACCCACATGATTTGATTTCTTGTATAATCGGAGTGTGCTAAACATAATTGTATCACATTTGGTGCCCCACCTCTCCCCATTTATGACTCGAACAGTGCCACTTTTGGTATATTTAAACTACGTCCGCTATATTCCTGATAACATGGAAGTGATTATGCATCAGTTAGGTGGTAAATGGCAACTAAATATTTTTAGTCGAGTTTTTTTCCAAAACTCGACTTATAGTTTGATGAGGGACGGTGGGCGGGCGGATGGGCGGCGGACGGGCGGGCGGCAGGTTTTGCTTATAACTCAACCGTTTATTGACGGATTAAAAAACAATTTGGTGTGTGAGTACATATCCATGCACATAAGCTGCAGACAAAAAATCGGGTTCGTCCGCACATTTATTACAGGGTTATGGCCCTTTGCCATTTTTCACTGATTTTAGGCTCGTTAGCGCAACAACTTCAACAAACGTTATCTGATTCGATTGAAATTTAGGATATAGGTGTCTCCCAAGAATATCTCGGACGAGTTCGAAAACCGGCCTGGTCCGATAAAATTTGATAGAGTTATGGCCCTTAAGTCATTTTTCACGAATTTTCAGCTCGTTAGCGCGATAACTTCAACAAACGTTATCCGATTTGATTGAAATTTGGTATATATGTGTCTCCCAAGAATATTTCGGTCGAATTCGAAAACTGGCCAGGTCCGATATAATTTGATAGAGTTATGGCCCTTAATTAGTCATTTTTTCACAAATTTTCAGCTCGTTAGCGCGATAATTTAACAAACATCATCCTATTTGATTGAAATTTTGATATATAGGTGTCTCCCAAGAATACCTCAGACGAGTTAGAAAACCGGCCCGGTCCGATTAAATTTGATAGAGTTATGGTCCTTAAGTAGTCATTTTGTACGAATTTTGAGCTCGTTAGCGCGATAACTTCAACAAACGTCATCCGATTCAACTAAAATTTGGTATATAAGTGTCTTCCAATAATATCCTGGACGAGTTCGAAAACCAGCCTGGCCCAATAAAATTTGATAGAGTTATGGCCCTTAATTAGTCATTTTTTGTGAATTTTTAGCTCGTTAGCGCGATAACTTCAACAAACGTCCTCCGATTTGTTTAAAATTTGGAATAGACATACTTGCCAAGAATATTTCGGACGAGTTCGAAAACCAGCCTGGCCGGATAAAATTTGATATAGTTATGGCCCTTAATTAGTCATTTTTCGTGAATTTTTAGCTCGTTAGCGCGATAACTTCAACAAACGTTATCCGATTCAACTAAAATTTGGTATATAGGTGTATTCCAATAATATCCTGGACGAGTTCGAAAACCAGCCTGGCCCAATAAAATTTGATACAGTTATGGCCCTTAATTAGTAAATTTTCATGAATTTTTTGCTCGTTAGGACGAGTTCGAAAACCAGCCTGGCCCGATAAAATTTGATAGAGTTATGGCCCTTAATTAGTCATTTTGAACAAATATTAAACGATTTTACCTATTAATTAGTCTACCGATACTGATGCACACCAATTGGCGGTAGCCACCGGTGGTAAGCCACCGAAAACGAGACACAGCATCTCTGATGCCACCTCTTGTTTATGAAATTGAATGCCCACCAATCCCTCACCCAAACGACACCAATTTGGCGTCTTAAAATCACACGATTAGAATCATCGTATCATGGAGAAGAATATGGTCCACTCAATCAGGGAGCAATCAACAGGAATTAGGCCACAGTGTTAAGAGATATGGTGGTAGCTTTAACTTGGTTGTCACGGTGAACCCATGACCCACAATTCATCTCAGCCCATATGTTCGTTGACCAACAGGCATGGCATGAATATCCTCAAATATAGACAATTTATTATGGGAAGATCCCTTTCTTAATGAAAATAATCATTAAATTTCACAAATAAAGAATAATTATATCTCCTCTCATGAACTTGAGATATGATATCATGGATATATGAACTGAACTTTTGAAGAAAAAAATATTTTACAGAATTTCTTGGCACCTGAAAACAGTGAAATTTCATATATTTGTTATGCCATAAACGTAAAGTAAATGAGGTTATAATATCCAATTGGTCGATGGTTCTTAACTAATCGCTTGTACCAAATTTCACAAAGATGTTCCTAAAAGATTTTGAGAAAATCCATTTTGAAATACCAGGACATTTTGGCAAAACGTGAGTCTGACCCTTAATTTTGTGGAAATTGACGCTAAACATATTTGTATCAGTTTTGTTGACCATCCCCCTTCTAACCCTGACTCAAGTGGCGCTACTTTTGGCATCTTTAAACCACACAATTAGACTCATTATGAAGATGAATACATCTAAAATTGGTGGAAATATCGGCGGCTTAATTAATTTGTATCACATTTAGTGTCCCCATCTCTCACCCAAGAGGCACCAATTTGGCGTCTTTAAGTCAAACATGTTTATCAGTTTTGGTGCCTCTCCCCTACCGTGCACCCCTGACACGAACGTCGCCACTTGGACATTTTTAAACCACACGATAAGATTCCTGATATCATGAAGATGATTATGTATACGTTTGGTGGAAATCGGCGACTAAACAAATTCTTATTTAGACCCCCCCCCCACACCAATCTCACACCGAAACGGCACCGATTTGGTTTCTTTAAATCACACGATTATATTCCTCGTATTATGGAGAATAATGTGAATCAATTTGGTGGAAATCGGCGCTAAAAATATTTGTATCAATTTTGGTACCCCCTCTTCCATGCACCCCTGACTCGAACGGCTCCTCTTTTAACATATTTAAACCACACCAATAGAGTCCTCATATCGTGGGTATGATTATGTATAAATTTGGTGGAAACGGCGACAATTTTGTTTGCTGCCCCTCCCCCTTTTCTGTCGTGACAAGAACAGCGTCACATTAGAAAATTCCAGCCCACACCATTATCTTCCTTATAAAACGTTACCCCGGTTAGACCCCTTTGGTGTCATCTAGATGGTCCCAAGTGAATTTATATAGAACACAGACAGACAGACAGGCATTCGCAAATATAGATATAGATAATGTGATCTGGTGTTTGAAAATTAAGTGGTCCTTTAACGTCATTAGTAATTAACGCCACCGGTGTATACTGTTCTACAAATTTTAGAAATCTGTGGTCCTATGGGCATTTTATAAATATATAATTGGTTTTGCCGGTTATTTTGGGACGCGTTAAAGTTGTACTGCGACCCCGAGTCCGGTAAAAGCTGTAGTTGGAATGTCCAAGTTCGTGAAAGTTCTATTGACTATGCCGATGATTTGAGAAGCTTTATTGTTTTAGGATATTGTAGAAAGGCTAATCTGGCCGTGTCAAATTGAGCTATGGCCATGGGATATCTGACAGGACAACACATTTCGGGTTTTCGTGGGGTGTGTATTCGCTGGATGTCTTATAGTTGCAGTATGTAACTATTATGACCGCGTTAATTGTGTTCGATGTTTAGGTATGAACGATGGCTGGGCCATGCACACTTGAAGATTTTATGGCGGGAACACAATTTTTGATCCGCATTTAGAAGCTTTCTGGTTTGGTGAATGAAAAACCTGCAGTAATAAGCCGTAGTTTTTTGTAATAATTTGAAGGATTAGTTGTTTTAACGGAATTCTGAGGCGGTGCATTAATGTAACCAATGTTACCATTTCTGACTATGGTTTTCTTGTTACGCCACAAAGTGGTGTAAGCTGTATTTAGACTTTTTCATATTCTGTGGTCGATCGATAATCCACTGGGCGAATGTATTATGGTTAGGTATTTTTTCGTACTTGAGTATAAACCGTACCGATAGAGTCACGATAGTACGACAAAGATTAGCACATGTGTTTACGTCACCGGTGTAATTGTGGGGACATGTTTCTATTATGAAGGTTCGCTATCCCGAAGGTCCACTATTCCGAAGGTTCTCTATTCTGAATATTTGCTATTTCGAAGATTCACTATTCCGAAGGTTCGCTATTCCGAAGGTTCTCTATTCCGAAGGTTTTTGTTATTTTTAGGTTAATTCTATATTATGGAATGTGCGCTCACATCCGAACTGATCATGTGCGCATACCGATACAGATACAGGAGGAAATAACATAGAACATTTTAATGTGATTTTGTTTTGTTTTCGTGGGTTTTCTTGAGATTTAATGTCATTACGTGGGCCCATACCTTTGAATTCTTGGCATATAATATGAATGTTGTGGTATATATGGACCCTCCCGCATTGGGAAATGACACAGGTACAGTTGACTTAAGTGATGTTCTGTGCGGGCTCCAATTTGGAGTTCAATATTTATCGGCCAAATTTAGAATTTTATTGGGCCCATACCTTTGAACTCTGGGCATATAATATGAATATTGGGGGGCATGTCTCTATTCCGAAGGTTCACTATCCCGAAGGTCCACTATTCCGAAATTTCTCTGAATGTTCGCTATTCCGAAGGTTCACCAATCCGAAGGTTCGTTATTCCGAAGGTTCTCTATTCCGAAGGTTTTTGTTATTTTAAGGTTAATTATATATTCTAAAGTATTGAGAGGGTTCATTATCACGAAGATTCTTTTTATGAAGGAAATAACTTAAAACATTAAATGTGATTTTGTTTTGTTTTCGCGGGTTTTCTTGAGTTTAATGACGAGTATGAGATGAGCCTAACTGCAATTGTGACTTTGTTTAAAGGCCCACTTAATTTTCGAGTCATTCATTTTTGTTTATAGTATATACTGTTTTAATAACAATTTATGCCATAAAATTTGAATAAAATACTATAATTCATTACCATTTGAAACGCAGAATACTTCTATCTCCTAGTTTGAAACACCTTTAAAATACCGCGACAAGTCGTGCGTCGTATATCTAGCAATTAGCAACTAACATGTCCTCTTCGGCTTTCCATTGATTTCAACATAATTTGATACTTAGGGGTATTTGTGTCCGGGAAGTGTTTTGGACGGATCAAATCGTGACCCCGACCTGACCTTGACCTTTAAAACTGTCAATGCAAGGTCAATTTGGGTAAAACGGACGAATGTCGGCGAAATTTGATACCTAGGGATACTTTTGTCCGGGGAGTGTTTTGAACGGGTCAAATCGTGACCTCGGCGTGACGTTGACCTTCAATGTGGTCAATCAAAGGTCAAATCGGGTAAAACGGATGGATTTCGACGAAATTTGATACCTATGGGTGCTTTTGTCGGGGGAGTGTTTTGGGTAAAATCATGACTCCGACCTTACCTTGACCTTCAAAATTGTTAATTAAAGGTCAAGTGGGGTAAAACGGACGGATTTCGACGAAATTTGATACCTAGGGGTACTTTTCTCCGGGGTGGGGTGTTTTGGACGGGTCAAATCATGACCCTGACCTGACCTTGACTTTAGTCAATTCAAGGTCAAGTCGCGCCTTTCGCCGGAAATCAGATGGGAAACAGCCCAGACGAAGTCGGGCCCATCAGCTTGTGTAATAAAGAAGACAGTTTGAAGAAAGTAATGTATAACACGAGAAACGGGAAAACTTGAAATATGGAAGTATGCAAATTTCCCACATAAAAAGTGTTATTAACCCCGCAAATGCCGGTATTGGCTAAGAGAGCCCGCGGGAGAAACCGGGTGTCTTCGTGTAGGTTACACTGGTGTAAATAGGGTTCGGAGTGACATCTAGCGGATGCGGGAGGAATATATAGGAGAGAATAAAATAGACACTGGGCCCTGATTGGTCAATAGCCTTGTGTGATTTTTGCATTAAAAAATCGTCACACGTCTTCCCTATGATTTCCCATAGGTAAAATAGCCATTGGCACAGGAATTAACCCTTTGTAGTGAAGTTTGAATTTTTTTGGTATGGTCTAAAATATGACAGTATTTTTTCATGCGGTTCTGACACTAGTTACGAAAACACAAGATTTAAAGGCGAATTCCCTGCTAGACGGACATGACTTTTTTGCGTAAAAAGTTCCCCAAATGTCAATTAATTTTACAGGGTAAAACGATAACCAAAGGACGATTCTGTGCCCCTACATGTAACTGATAGCTGATTTGTGTCGTTTTCAATGGTATATTGGCGAGCGTATTCTGTACACGTTACACCACTCACATCTTAATGCCAGCCACTCCACCTCCGTGCACCAAAACACCACACAACCAACGCGCAGTTACGAACGAATACACCAGTCTGACGCCCAAGCACATACACGTGCGTCCATACAGCGAAATACACGAGGAAAAGCCACATGGACACACCCTATTTCTCACCACAAAAAACAAAACCCACAACACACACCCACCCCCATGTGCACGTGTACACGATTTATGATATATATTATTTGCATGACCCACGATTATATATGTGTACATGTATGTATTGTGTATTAATATTTATACTGTGTGATACCGAACACGTCCGGCGATTGGAAAATAAATTCTTAGTCTGATTTTGTTTATACGTGGTGTTGCAGCTTGGTAAGCCCATGCTGACCACGTGTGTTACATAGACACAATAAAGAGGTGACAGGCCCATCGACATCCAGATGAGAAGGCACACAAGTGTGGCACACATACTACACTGTGATCATATATGTATGGGCGTTTGGGGTTAAAATATAATCGTCACAATATTATCTGATGACTTTTGAAAAAGCCAGACATTGTATAATTCGTAGCTATACTATATCTGTAAATTCGATAAGATGATTCGGTTTCATTGTCGTGTAACGGTCTACTCGAGTGGGAGCGAGTCATAAAGTCTGTAAAAATAACATGATTATAACAAATCGTTGATACTTCGTAGCGTTCCATCCTGCATGTGGGGTCTATGTACAAACCCCAAGTATGTTATACTAAACGAATACCCGGTTAGTGGCATGCATACAAACGACAGCATTCACGTGCGTGTGATCAAGGCATCGCGTTATCATTCATTCGTCTTTTTGGACTCGCAAATTTGAACACCGTTGAACACCGAGATCGATGTTCAATTAATTTCAATTAAAATCCATTCATAATAGATATGTACACAATATTTCGAACATGTTATGGATTCATATTTCAGATGACATTCGCAGTCAAATTGATCAGTCTCAGTTACAGATGAAAACACGCGAAAACTCATCAGAACTCCTTAAGTGCTACGCATATTTACTGCACAGAAGATCCGCTTTTAGTGTCATATTGGTCCGCGAATTTGACATCTATCTGGACCGACAGTGGTCCCTCCATATCGTGCGCATATTGAGAATGACACTGATTGTTTTTAATTCTGTTCAGTCATATATGCTTCATTGACAGATTCAGCTATATACCGGCATTTGTTTTGGCAGCGTTGAAAGCCAGCAACTATACTAGTGGATGTATGTTCTCGAAAATTTGAGTGAGCAAAAGCAAAAACACTATTGAAAAAAAATCGCTAAAATGTATTAAATGGTTTGATCTGGGAGAACTGACTGACAGCGGGTGAGTAAATACTGCTGCTTCGCGTGAGCGAACATATGCGTTGTTCGTTGTCTGTTTTACGATGATAAAGAAACATATTCCCATATCATATACGTGACTTTCCCATTCAGTCTGGTTTGGCGATACATTCCGGGTTGGCGATACCACGTACACGGGTGTGGAAATCAAGTGTTTGCTCGATGTACATGTATATTCAGTTCTGGTTAAAACACAGACTCAACTGCTATCGCAGTACTGAGTCTGGATAATTTTATTTGGGGGGGGATTTCCATTACCACCAGCAGCAGCATTACATGTAGATCAGTGTAAGCCAATCACATCTATCAATAAAGCGACGCAGGATCATGCAGCCATTCGGGTGATAGTTGGAATGCCTATACAGTGGTACATTATATTCGCCATATAGCTAAAATAGCGCTATATATATTATCTGTCACATTCAAAATTGCACACAAAATTAGAGATTACATTCAACAAATTATAAACTCTAAAATACCTAGCAAGGAGTATAGAAGTACGTATTTCCATTTCAACAGTTATCACCTGTTTGGAGCGGATATACAAGATATATATGTGATTCGTAAATATATTCTGTACGCTGTGGCGTCATACTGCGAGAGTGGCTAAAATGCAAGCTTGGCGCCAAGCTTGGCAGTTTTTAAGGCAGGTGACTAAAAGACAAGCTTGGCGTTTTCAAATTTTTAAAAAGCCTTTTAAACGCTGTTTTCGGGTGAATTATGCGGGAATAGCACCAGTTAATTACTTATATGGCCCATTTTCGTAAATTAATCGACAATAGTGGCAGTAATGTCCCCGATTGGTTGGTTAATAGGGGGCGTGGTCACAAAATCAAAACATCGTCTTTTTACGCAGATTTCTTGTCGGTTTTTGGTCGATTTCTCTTTTTAAACATCAGTTGGACTAAGTTTTTTATTCGAAACATGTTAAATGGTTATCATTTATCACTCTCATAGTCGAGCTTGGCGGTTTTGAACATTATATACAAAGAATTTTTGACTTTTAGATGACCGACCACCGAACCGCCAACCTCGAATAAAAAATCAAAATATTAAGCTGAATTTTCGCCGATTTCTCGTTTCTAAAACACGTTCCATCTAGTTTTTATGTATAAACGTGTAAAATGATTATCATTCTTCACAAATATAATCGGGCTTGGCGGTTTTGAACATTATATACAAAGAATTTTTGACTTTTAGATGACCGACCACCGAACCGCCAAGCTCGAATAAAAAATAAAAATATTAAGCTGAATTTTCGCCGATTTCTCGTTTCTAAAACACGTTCCATCTAGTTTTTATGTAAAAACGTGTAAAATTATTATCATTCTTCACAAATATAATCGGGCTTGGCGGTTTTGAACATTATATACAAAGAAGTTTTAACATTTTGATGACCGACCACCGAACCGCCAAGCTCAAATTTTAAATCAAAATATAAAGCTGAATTTCGGCCGATTTCTCGTTTCTAAAACACGTTCCAGCTAGTTTTCATGTAAAAACATGTAAAATGATTATCATTCTTCACAAATATAATCGAGCTTGGCGGTTTTTAATATTTTATATTAAGAATTTTGGACATTTTGATGACCGATGGCTGGTTAATAGGGGGTTTTTATTTTTATTCGAGCTTGGCGTTCGGTGGTCGGTCATCTAAAAGTCAAAAATTCTTCGCATATAATGTTCAAAACCGCCAAGCTCGACTATGAGAGTGATAAATGATAACCATTCAACATGTTTCGAATAAAAAACTTAGTCCAACTGATGTTTAAAAAGAGAAATCGACCAAAAACCGACAAGAAATCTGCGTAAAAAGACGATGTTTTGATTTTGTGACCACGCCCCCTATTAACCAACCAATCGGGAACATTACTGCCACTATTGTCGATTAATTTACGAAAATGGGCCATATAAGTAATTAACTGGTGCTATTCCCGCATAATTCACCCGAAAACATCGTTTAAAAGGCTTTTTAAAAATTTGAAAACGCCAAGCTTGTCTTTTAGTCACCTGCCTTAAAAACTGCCAAGCTTGGCGCCAAGCTTGCATTTTAGCCACTCTCCCGTATTGTCACCAATCGATCCGACATGTGCTGGTCAACGTCAAAACATTTCCTCATGTAAACGTGTCACGATAGGGGATTCCCATTATTATAGTAACCCTATTCGAGAGGAAGCTTGTCTGGGTATTTTTGATCAAATTACGCCAAGCGGAAACAATTCTACACTGTATGACAAATGCCTGGAAAGCTTGCGCGTAAATACTGACCACACTAATGTGGCGACTTTTGACTGCACCGTAAATGACCACAGCATAGATACATGTACCAGTAATAACCGATGCGATAATATGGGAGTAAAACGTTGTCCACTTAATACTATAAGCTTGGATGAGGTGAACATGAAACGCACATACACTATGAATTATGATAATAACAACACTGTTCATAAAATTGTCACGAACGAATTAACAGATTATGTGTATACTAACAATCATGACGAATCTGTTAAGGGAGGTAAATCTAAAAACAATAACAGAGACAATTACGACCATTCATATATGGCTGAGTATAATATGGGAGATAACTCACATATAGGATGTGGAAGTATATACACTAACACATATGTTAATCATAATAATGGTTCTGCAGCAAGCATTGATAAAGTTCTCATTGATTTTGGTGCTAATATGAAGCCCCATTATGAAATATGTGATAATGATTTTAAATGTGCTAATGTTAATGAAAATTGCTGTCTTGACAGCGATTTTGTTTCTCTTATGGATGCTGAGTATATGACATACCGGTACTCGCCTAGTATGGTTGATCACATAGCTATGAGTGCTAGTAACTGTTGTGTAAATGGTGAAGAGGTGGAGAATAGAACTTCAAACTCTGGCAACGCTCTTTATGACCATCTTGTCACTAATGGTCATGAGGAATGCGATTTTGAAACTTATTCTGAAAATAGTGTTAACAGCGATAGACATAAATCTATTGTTATGGTTGCTGATTTTATACCACTTGCTACTGGTATAAATGACCATAATGTCATTGATGGTGACTGTGATGTAAAATTTGGTGCTAGAAAAAAAGATTACGCTTTTCGTGTACACAATTTGGAGAAACATGCACTACAATCGTACAGAAGATGTACCAATTATTTAGCACAAAAACAGGATGGAGATTTTAATAGCGATAGTGAGAAAATGGAATACGAATATAATTGTATTCACGATAGAATTGTGAATTACACGACAAGATCTCACACATCGGATATAACTTTGAGATCGTTTAATGGTAGCCATCCTGAATTGTCTGATTATATTAGGGATGCAAGGGAGATATTGTACGGTGACTTAGATGATCAATCGATTGATGTCAATGGACATGAGTATTCAAGAATATCAATGCCCATCGACATCACCGACAATAATACACCAAATAAAGATAATAGGCAAGAAAAATATTGTGCTGTAAATCAGTATACAGGTGAATACAATTATGGTATTATGAGCACAAATGTTACTCATGAAAATTATTGTGTTGCAAATGATGTTAACATATGTAGCACCGGTCATTGTGTATCTGTTGTTAATGATAATTGTATGCCATATCATGCTTGCACTGATAATTACAATCATTGGATTCCAAAACATGGTAAACATCGGAACATGAACATAGATTATGAAGATAACATAGACCAAAATAAAATAAACGCGCACACAAACTCGTGTACTTCAATCACAGAAAACGACATACAACCGAAACTCTCCGAAATTATTGGTAACGTTAGGGAAACCCTGTATGGCTACATAGATGACCAACTTTTATTAGAACCGAACGAGATAACATCTGTGTCTCAAAAAACGCCAACTAACAATAACCAGTCGACACTTGTGAATGCCCCACAAAGTAACAAAACGGTATCTATTCTGTCTATTAACGTTTGCGGTCTACGACAAAAATTACATTACCCTGAGTTTCAAAACATGTGCCAAAACCATGACATCATATGTTTCATGGAAACCAAGACTGATGACTGCGATGTACTTGAATTGCCTGGTTATACATTCTACATGAAAAATAGACAGAAATTATCTAATATCAGATCTGGAGGAATAGTGGTAGGAGTCCGGGATAATACCCAGATTAACGTCCGGGTTATCCCTACAAATTGTAAATTCGTTTCGTGGTTTGAGATACATAGTCAATCATCGGGAAACCTGTTTAGATTGATATTGGGTGCAATATATATCCCACCAGAGAGCAGTAGATACACCTCAACCGATGCAATGGTACAAATAGAATCAGAATACCTTGATTTCATCGAACGATGGGATGATGTAAAAATCATATTAACTGGTGACTTTAATTCACGGGTCAGCACAGACATAGATTTTGCGATGATCGATGATGACGATCTACTTCTCCTACCATCGTGTATACTTAATCAAATATGCGAACATTTGGCACGGATAGATGATGCAGGATGGTCACGTGAGCGCACAAGTAAGGACGAATCAAAGAATAGTTACGGTAACAAACTACTTGACTTTTGTAAACGTAATATATTCTCTATCCTTAACGGAAGAGTGGGACAAGATATAAATGTTGGAGCCCTGACGTGCAAAGATGCATCAGTGGTTGATTATTCTATATGCTCGTCATCGACTATCCCTATCATCAGGGACTTTCACATACTGGATTACAATGCATTATTTTCCGACATACACACTGGCATTGTCACTATCATATCATGGGACAAACCTGGTGAAACTGCTTACCCTAGTGTTCTTTCAAACGAGGTCAAAACGAAACGGGTTTGTAAACCTAAATGGAATAATATTAAAAGTGGGGACTTTGTTTGTAATCTAGACACGAGCTATATTTCTTTAGTAAAGTCGAAACTTGACAATCTAATGTCGTCTGAAACCGAAGTGGATGATAACTCTCGCGCAATAAATGAAATTGTACAAGATATTACAAACATAGTGATAGGCGCAGCTCACAAAACATTCGGTACCAGTGTATACTCATCGAACCGACCAAAAGCAACTCGTAAGCATCACAATAAACCATGGTTCACAGTTAACTGTAAAACAGCGCGCAAAGAATACCGACAATCTGAAAGAACTTTTAAGTCTAAACGTGACGCTTTCTCGAAATGTTCGATGAAGAGAGCAGCCAAAATGTACAAACGAGAAATGGACTCTGCTATTAAGAAACACAGAGAGGCAATGGATATGGAAATGTCAAATATGAAATCTCACAACCCTCGCGATTTCTGGAAACTTTTAACAAGTAAAGAACCACAAAAGAATCATGTTATCCAAATGGCACCATTGACTGAATTCTTTCGCGATATAAACGCCGATCATGTGGAGGATAAGCCCCCCGAAATTCCGAAACTTTCGGATCGTATGCCAACTGTTGAAACTTTAGATAAACCCATTAGTAAGACGGAAATAGAACTAGCACTAAAGTCCCTAAAGAATAATAAGTCGAGCGGACACGACAACATACTGAACGAGTATCTGAAAACATCATCCCCGCGACTGATGGAGATATATCACAAACTTTTTAATAAGATTTTGGACTCGGGTTGTGTGCCAACTGAATGGTTAATTGGAACGATTATACCTATATATAAAAATAAGGGTAACCCAAATGACCCCAAGAACTATAGGCCTATCACACTTCTGAGTTGTTTTGGTAAATTGTTCACAAAGATTCTGTCTAATAGACTAAATGAGTTTGTCGAAGATAATGATATTCTGCTTCAGAATCAGACGGGCTTCCGCAGAAAATTTTCGACGTTAGACAACATTTTTATACTTCATATTTTGAGTGAATTGTCAAAAACATTGAAGGCAAGACTCATATGCGCTTTTATCGACTTTGAAAAAGCGTTTGATAAGGTGTGGCGCCCCGGGCTATGGTCAAAACTACTGCAATATGGAATAAGTGGGAAAGTATTCAAAATAGTCACGAATATGTACAGAAATATAAAATCATGTATTCAGGTTAATGGGAATAAATCTGATTATTTCCCATGCCTTTCAGGAGTCAGACAGGGTGAAAACTTGTCCCCTTTATTATTCTCTCTTTTCCTGAATGATCTTCAAACCTTTATGGATAATCAAAACGGAATAAGTCTTAACAAAATCGGAAGAGAATTGGAAACTGAACTGGGTATATTACTAGATCTATTCCTAATTTTATGGCCCCAGAAAACTCCAGAAACACCTTGACAAATTTAGCGAATATTGCGAAAAATGGAAACTGAAAGTTAATGTTGAAAAAACTAAAATTTTAGTCCTTTCAGGACGCAGCGTACCAAAAAATCGTATTTTCAAATATGATGGTAAAATCATTGAAAGGGTTCAGAACTTCACTTATATGGGAATACACTTCAGACGATCTGGCTCTTTCGCGGCAGCAAAAACAACTCTTGTAGAAAAGGCAACAAAAGCTATGTACGCATTAATTGGAAAGTCTAGAAAAAATTGCCTGTCGATCAGAAATATGTTTTATCTCTTTGATTCCTTGGTTTCGCCTATTGCTTTGTATGGATGTGAAATTTGGGGATTTGCTAACAACGATATAGTTGAAAACTTACACCGGAAATTCATTAAACACATCTTAAGATTAAAACCATCTACCCCGAATTACATGGTGTATGGCGAAAGCGGACGGCTACCGCTTAGTATAATGATTAATACACGAATGATCAAGTTTTGGTGCAAAGTGGTAAACAACGAAGATCGCATATACAGCAAAGTACTATATAAGTTAGCTTATAGCTTATCACATGAAAATGATTATTGTTTTCCATGGCTCCGTAAGATTCGCGACATTTTGCTTGATTCTAGTCAATCCCACTTATTGGCAGCTGATCGAATTCAGAATGTAGACCAGCTAACTGATTAAGTAAGATGCTGCCTTATAGAAAAATTTGTCTCGAGTTGGTCGACAGACATTGATAACTCTAGCAGAGGTGTCATTTATAGAATATACAAGCACAATTTCCACTTTGAAGAATATCTAGATTGTAGTAATAGAAACGATCGAACAACTTTATGTAAATTCCGAACGTGCAACCACAAACTCCCAGTTGAGGTGGGTAGATGGCAAAACATTGATCTCGAAGATCGTATTTGCACGCTATGCTCTTCGACAAGAGTTGGCGATGAATTCCACTACCTGTTTAAGTGTGAACACTTTAATTTTCTTAGAAACCGCCTACTGCCGAAAGAATTCACTGAAAGACCAAATGTTATAGTCATGAGCGAATTACTAAATACAAAAGACAAACAATTATATCGCCGGCTATGTATATTAATACGACACATTATAAAGGAATTTAATTAGATTAGGAAGGTGTATTACCCATTGGTTCAATGATATCATAAATGTGTATATTACAGCGATGTTACATGTATATCTGATCATATGTCTTTTATATAACACTGTTATGTTCTAGATAAACCATGTTGACCACATGTATATATGTAAATATTGTACACATATAATTATCTCCATACCTTTATTAAGGGAGTGAGAAATAAATGAATTTAATTACCGGAATTTAATTAATTAATTAATTTAATTGCCACAGGAAAATATTTATTCACGCAGAGGGTGGTAAATAGCTGGAACTCTCTGCCAGACTTCGCTGTTGAGGCTCCAACACTCGATCAATTCAAAATATAGTTACATAGACTCATTCTTCTATTATATAAAATACGAGTTCGATGACAAGTAATATGTTCAAGTGACTCACAAGTAAATATCGAATGACGATACATATATTTGTAAACAAGCATTGCAAATAATGTTATTGGGACGAAAAGTCGCAAGACTTGTTCCGCATTATGATGATGATGATGATGATGATCGATGATGATTATGATATGATTGAAACAACAAATCACTATTATGATTATCGTTTCGTTATTTGTTTAAAATGCGTATCAATTGACATATACGCACCCGTTCCCTAATTAAAATCAACATATTTCGACAATTTTAGAGGATCTTCTGGGACTTCCGCAAATAGCGACCTACTGCGAATTGTCACAACCGGAAAAAAACTATTATCTATTTATAAAATGCCCAGCGAACCACAACTTTCTAAAATATTTAGAGATGTGTTTGACCTTGTTTCGAATGTTGTCATGTCATTCCCGGCAGAAAACATTCAAATGTATCCATAATGTGAAGTAATGTATCAAGCGTCTGATATTCATGCACCACGACGATCATCAATTCATGAGTATCGATGTCTGCAGGGATAGGACCCCTTGGTGTCCAATGATCCGCTCGTGTATTTTATGATGCGGCTAAACATTTACATTATATATTAGTTTCTACATTGTTTACGACAAAGGGTGGAAATGGCCATTGAATTTATATTCAATACTGTGAACAATAATGCAAATGTGTTTATTATTGAAGGTACTTAAAACGATTCGATGGTCCCCATATCATCAGATATGGACAACAACAACAATTTTTTTTGAAATGCCGCTTCAGTTATAGGAATCGATCAATTGCCCAAAAATAATGCTAACCACAGTCAACTATAGTATAAAATTGCCCAAAACCTGTTATTTATCAACATTTTGTTCAACGAAATTTTTCCGGTTTGTCAAATATCTGACACAAAAAAGCCACTTGATTTTAGAGTTATCCATCTTCATTCGCAAATTGGTCGATAGTTTACTAGGCCATTTAAAATAAAAATAATAGAATTCAAACATCGATATCTGATCACTCTGAGCTTTGATGGGTGGGTTTCCCGACTCGAATCAAATATTTTTTACCCCCGAAGCCAAGGAAATAGTAAATTGCGAGCGTTAATTCTGATTGAGTACATTTAAGTTGATTAATTTTGAACTTTCAGTAATGGATCACACATAATTGCAAACAAGTACAATGCAGCCACCACGATTATATTGTAATTACTAGTACAATACACTACAATAATTAATTTGTATAGCGCTCAATATTATGAGTACATATTGAACGGCGCTTTACATTACATCGAGCTCATTGCCTAATCAGCATAATACATGTACATGCACATATATCTAGGAATTAAATGCTACATCAAAGAGATATGTTTTGAGGCCGGTCTTAAACTTATTTAAATCAGTGAATATTTTCAAGTGAGGTCGAATGCTATTCCATAGATGTGGACCTGCAAATGAAAATGCCCTATCGCCAAACGTTTTCTGTTTGTTGAAAGGAATGTACAAAAGCATACTACTATCAGATCGTAATTCATATGGACACACATTTCTGTCTTTGATCATATCCTGTATATACAATGGTGACATGTTATTACGATATTTGAATACAAGCAAAATAATTTTGAACATGATTCGATACTCCACAGGCAGCCAGTGTAATTGCTTGAGAACTGGAGTTATATGTTCATTCCGAGGAGTATATGATACAACTCGCGCCGCAGCATTTAACACTTTTTGCAGGCGATCACACTGGTAATCCGGTAGTCCATACAGTAAAGAATAACAGTAATATAAGTGTGACGTGACGAAAGCATGGACCAATGTCTTAGTTTGAGTCTACATCGAGGTATTGTCTAATTTGTCGGATTTTGTATAAACCTATGAACGCCTTCTTACACATATTAGAGATATGGTTATCCATTGTCACGTTTGTTTCAAAATACGATACCAGGTTGCGAACAGTGTCGGCGTCTCCCACATGAATTGAACTGATGTTGACTTTCTGAAGTTGTTGTCGAGAACCAATGATTATGAATTCAGTCTTATCGTCATTTATCATGAGTCGGTTGGTAATCATCCACGCTCTAATGTCCACAATACAGTTCTCCACAATTTGACGTGCTTTAGTTTCGCCTCTCTCTGTCAGTCGAAATGAAAAGTAGATTTGGGTATCATCTGCATAGCCGTGAACATTGGGGAGGTGACTTTCCACAACTGAGAATAATTTCGAAATGTAGAATAAGAACAGCACGGGTCCAAGACAACTTCCTTGTGGAACTCCGCACTCGATGGGGAAATTTGTAGACTTTGAGCCATTAATGGATATTTGCTGTGATCGGTTCGCGAGGTAAGATTTCAACCAGATAGCTGCAGTACCGCGAACACCAAAGTCAGATTGTAGAGTGTCTAGACGAATATCATGGCGGACGGTGCCGAAAGCAGCGCTCAAATCTAGTAGCACAAGCAGAGTGACCTTTCTTGTTTCCATGCTGCAGAAAATATCAATTTGGACCTTAAGCAGCCGCTTCACGATATTGACTCAAGTTATACCGACTACGGTATTGAAACATATATCGCGATATGACTAAATACCGTGGGAATTTTTTAGAACGGTATACTTTGCCACACGATCACTCCCTGGTAACGGTTTCTAAGCAACTACCCGGAACTGAAAGTATAATGCAATTATAGCTTATAGCGTCATATATTTCCGCGCTAAGAAACGGAATTTTCTATGCAGTCAATACCCTATTGTGAAACTGGAGATACATCAGGTCAGAAGATTGAACCTACATGTAGTTTGTATTTAACGGTATCAATGGTTGCTAAGCATACAGCCCAAGTGATCGAATGACACCACTTCCCTGTGCATTCAATTGCATTACGTCCCGTTTTAGACATCGCCTAAAAGGCACGGTGATGGTCATGTTCAAATGGTGCCACGAGTCTTAAACTTTACATAATTTATCAACGATTTGACCACGTGTTTGTAATGTGCACGCACAAGTAGATCGGACTAGATGGTATTGTGACCATGCAACCCATTTCCACAGTACTATTCTGGTGCAATGTCAAAACGTGCAGCTGTATAACGCAAATTTATGTACTATGGAGATCCTTGATGTGATTGTATCATTTCACAAAAATCCATACATTTATAATTTTATCCTATGCGCATGCGCGAAACAAATCGACTCAAATAAGAATCTGCGTGCGCCTTCCTCACATATGACAGAACACTGATTATGTATTCAATACTAATTTAAACCAAAAAGAGTGATCGAAATGGTGTCTTTCTACAATCCTGCGAACCGCGCAACAATGTAGAGCTTTACCCAATCGCTTCAAATAATGTACGTTTGTTGAATTCTGCGCTGTGCGCATGCGCGTGTTTTTCTACCCCAACTAGTCGGCAACAAACTCATACGCATGCGCCCATGGCACTGCTGAAGTTCCTTGGGATCATATACATATATATAAGTGGATATACCAATGGTTATAACATGTATACACATGCTACATAGGTTTATGATGTCAATGAATGCTGCTGGCCGCTTTTTCGGCCAGTCGGGTGTATGAACTTTTTCTGGCTGGCCGCTTTTGCGGCCATTCGGGTTCAAAGGGTTAACAGCCGCATATGTGTGTTAGTTCCCCCTGGTATATGACATACTTGCACACGTCGCGTAAGGATAACAGTTTGTATTTGACTGATCGTGCGATCATTACTCCACTGCACTCGTCCGATGTACGACAACAGTAACTCACGCATGCGATTTTGTGTATATATTCCATACCAAGCGTGCGATATTGATGTCGTGTCAAGTGCGTCCATATGCGTGCGATATACAGTATATGGCAATAGTTTGACAATCCGTTAGTGGTATACTATGTTCAATTGTGGTTAATTCTTAATTTCACATTGCATGCGTTCTAGAGTTGGGATACGTCGATATTCCGGAAGGGGCGCTCACATGGTTGCGACATCGATTAATGGATCCTGGCATATGTACTGAACATTTACTTATTGACGTAGTAGCGCAGTGTACAAAAAATTAAGCCTTAAAATGTTTACACAACCAGTAATTGGGTACAGTATTCTCGACTACGTGTATGACTGAATGTTGGTGCTGATGGTGTTTGGTGTCCGTATTATTTTGAAGCAGATATGACAATTATCGCAAGAAAAATACAAATGAAGTTACTAAAATGCAGGTTTTATGGTTAAATCTATGCGTTTTTTTTACCTGAAATTGAGCCCTTTCACTCAAGAAACAGTGTTAGGCAACATATATCTTGAAGGGATATAGAGACATCGGTGGGGAAGAGTCAGTTAGAATATATCGATCGAGCGTGTGGTAAACATACCCAGTTGCATGTTTGTTACTGGCCGATAGCAATCTGAAATGCCTATTTCCTCACTGGTGTATAGACATGGTGTGTATACATTATTGACAGCCCATTCTATTGATGGGAGTTAATAACTTCATGTGTTGCCCATTTTGAACGAAGCCTCCCCCTCTAAATGACGAGTGCCTCTTTAATTAACATATAATCTTTCTATTTTTGAAATTGCATTCAATTCATTCATCACACTTGTGAATGTCTCTTTACTCTGTGATTGTTCCCAATCTGTTGGCTTTAAAACCAACATATATCCCTCTGGTATCAGGATACTTCTCTCTGATTGCCCAAACAACACAGCTAGGAATTAAAACAAGTTTGCCAGCTCCAAGATGGCCCCATTTATAAAAAGTATAGTTAGTATATGCCATATGTCTGTAATTATTATTGGACGGTTCATCATCCAACATAAGTAAATAATTCCGATGAAGTAGAGAAACTCGCAGTGTCAGCTCGTTTAGCACAAGAGCTTCTATGTCCCTGCGATTGTGACAGTTGTGCATTCCCCTCTTGTTCTGCGACAACACCGCTGTTCGCGGTCAGTATCCATCTGCCTACACCTTCCACATTTACACTGGTTTGCATCAGCAAATGGTGGCGGTTGTGGCGAAGAAGGTTCGCATTGGTTGTCAGCTTGTGCAGCAGGTCTGCTTTGGCTCGCAGTTTCAACATCTGTCTCCCCTGTAACCTGGGTATCACTACTACCTTGACTATCACCAAGTAAATTTGCTGCCATGGTGGGGTAGGAGTTGACATCATATTTAGCAAATTCCACTAATTGTTCCCTTGTCATCTGATCTATTATCTGTAATTAAGAAAATAACATTATTCATTTCAGATATGTGAGTTCCTTCAACAAATATTAAAAAGAGCATACAGTACATCCAGCAAAGAAGGCAAAACAGTATAGCTACATAAAGGAGTTAACACTTGAAGTGCTATATGAGAGAGAAACTGGTGTTAAAATGTCTGCTCTGACTGAACGATCAGATGATGATCCAAAGAGACGGCACAAGCTACGCCATGGAATTCCAAAACCACCCGTAGATGAGTTGACAAAGAAGAGAACGGAACGACACCCGGATGACAATTGAAGTCATTTGTGCTTAAAATGATTACTCTGACCGTGTATTGATGTGTGTCGTTACACAATAGATTGAGTGCATTGTATGTCATTATACAATGGTAGTATACACACAGCAACTTATTATTGATATGAACATGACACAGGGACAAAATATATCTATAATTGATAATAATACAAATTTGCTCCAAACTAGCGTTAAATGTATTATCAATAATAAACTTATTCTTTCACCTTGTCATATATGAGAACTTATTTTTTGAGATATTATTGTATCATTAATATCAAAAAGCTGTCACAAGTTATCGTTTTCTTTCGTCAGCTGTGTCTTATTTGACAATATTTCCATATTAACTTTTGTTGTAAATGTTATTATTTTTTCATACCCTCGTGATTGTTCCCCAAACCCCCCTCCCCATTTGATTCTTATTAGCTTAACTTGATGAAGTCAAGCTAAGTTGTCGACATGGCATCATTTTTCAGGGATGATGGAACAAGTCATGTTGTGATCATTGGGCAAAAATAACATGGAGCCCATGGCCATCTTGGATTTCAAAATTAAATCCTTTAGCGTGGGCTACAGGATGTACCGTTATGGTATGCTCAGATCATCCTTGAATTAACATTCATTAAACCCATTCCATAATAAGACTGCATAACAGGAAATAGTGCCAGGTGTACCCAAATGTAACATTGTTTGCCCAGACGTGATTCGGAATCAGGGGACAAAGAATGAAAAAGAATCGGCGTCTGTGACCGATTTTGATATAGTTTGAAAAGTGATTTCATTAAATTTACGTAATTAAATATATCAAACTATTTTTTTTACAAGGCAAACAATGCATAGTTGAGTGAAACATCACAAGCCTTACACAAGCAGATGTTAGTTTCATGTCCTAATTTACTGGACTTGATTTGTAAATGTTGCTACAAACTGGAGATGAGTTGTAGATCCTCTACATATGCATATCTTATAATACACACCTCAAGATGTTGTGATTGTATTTCTTCGACAGTGCGAGTTTCAACTATTTGGTCATCATCATCTCTTTCATAGAGTTTCTGAAATATAAAATTAAATTTTATTTATAATGGCTACTGCTCTCGAAATAATTACATGGTTTACTGGATTGCAGGTGTCTAGTCCTCCCTCCATCTGTGCAGATATCTCAACCATGGTTTACCAGATCTCAATGAAAGCATATTTCCATCAGCTCGGAACGCAAAATGTGACCCATTACTGAATCGTACACTGCAATTTCTTTTTAATAACTGTTTGCAATCCACCCTTCACCAAGTCATATTATGCTATTTGAAAAACATATGACAATTGGGCTAGTCGTCACCCTTGACCTATTTTAGGTGTACTCGGAGGGTGCTAACTTATATAATTGTAATAATTACAGCTCTTTATATATAATGTCCATACTAGTTGTTCTATTATGTATTTGTCCTTCTATATACAATAAAAAAAATTTAAACCACATTTATTTCCATAGTCTCCCTCCAGTAACCATTTTGCCTGGTATTTGAAAATGGGTCAGGAACCTCTTTGTGAAATTTGGTACAAGCCATTATTGTGACCTAATTTTCAAGAACCATTGGATATCATAACCTCATTTACTTTTAAATGAGATCAGACTTAATTTTTCTCATCTGTTTTAAAATCCCTTGTTATATTGTCTCTTCATAATTGCTCAGATTCTATATACAATGAAGACTATATGTGAAATTCAAGATTTTGATAGAGAGAAATTATTTGTTGAAAATCTCTTGCAATTTTTGGCTGAATTTATACAAGTTGAACAACATTTGGACTGCATTCTGCCATTCAGGTACAATGTCACTGCTATTCGGCTAACATACAAGACATGTTGAAACAAACACAGATTTGGTTCATATATGGCAGTGATGGTATAAACACTAAATTTGGTTGGCAAATGTACCTTCCTATATAATATATACAAATAAGCATTCATATCCTGGTAAAAGTATTATCAGTATCGTATACCAGTATGTACCTTGAAACCACTCTGTAATGATACATTGAACACGCAAGGTGAAAGAATGTGATATCACTTACACCAGTTTCGTGGTCGAAATTATGCAAACTTTCATCCAGGGCATGTCCATCATCATCTGAATGTTGGTGAAATTAAAAAGGGTACATACATGTAACACATGAAAGCCTGCCCAAACACATTCAATAGGGAGAATGAGACAAAAATGAACTTGGAGGATGGGCTCAATACTTGACACTGCAACATTAAATTCAGAATTTAAATAAAGAATTGTGAAAGTGTTATTGGGCACCACACAAAAAACCCAACTGATTATTATATTATCATAATTATGGGGCAACTTGTATTCTTAATTACGGTAGCAATTAATTGCCCTTATTGTGTTTTTCTCATGTTCGACAGTTTTTGTGGAAAATTCCTTGCATTTACACATAGAAATAGCATAATTCATTCACAATAAGCTACAATCTGAATAATTCAAGTAGATATGGGAAAATGTGAATAATTCTAGTCGAAATGGGAAAAGTACTGCAAATTTGTTTTCCCTAAAATTACCCCAAAATTTACCCAATTTGACCAATGGTTAATTGAATTTTTAAATTTTGAAGGTGGTGGGGGAGCGCTGCCCCGTACTAGGCTATACATGTAGATGCCCCCTAGCAGGTCAGTTGAACGCAGGCTTCCAGATCAAGTGCATATATATTCATATATTGGAAGTGGGGCCAGTCTTTTCATATTAAACTGTATATGTAGTATGCACATGCTAAACAATATTACATTTCCTATTGCACCCCTACATGTATCTTAAGTGAGATGCATGATCCCTTCCAGGGCAATGTGCATTTATCCATAAAAATGGGCTGGTCCCCAGAGTATTTATTTTCAAATGCAATGCTACATTATTACATCAAGTTGTTAGGGAGGTGTGTAGTTCATAATTTTCTCTCAACATTACCCAAACCCCCATTTCCCCCACTCCCATTTGGCTGCCCTCTTGTTGATATTAGATTATATTGTGAACTTCGATTTTTATGCGTGGTTATGTTCCAATAACGACAATACCTCTAAATTGTGACAAATTTATAATACAACGTAAATGCACAACCTAGTACTGACAATGTCACAATGTGGCAATTTTACAACTACATTGTATGGATAAACATCGATCTATACGTCGATGGTATAAATAGCGTAATGGGAAAGATGTACGTAACCCGCGCTGGACAGTCCCATTATTGCCACCACCATGCCTTTACAATTATCTGTCAACATAAATATTCTAACCTGTACTTCTTGTCCACTTTCGTCGTCCGAGATCGACGAGATTCTAAACATCTCCGACAAAACAGATCCTTTCTTCTTTGGTCGATTTTGGCACTCGCACCGTTGTGTGCCGCATGTGCACGCATCTGTGCAGAATGCACCACGAGAAAGACATGGGCATACACCCCTTTTGCACCCCTCTCCACCGCGGGTGCACACATTATTGCAATCGCACTCAACACCGCCTGGATCACTCCGATATTGCAAATTGAAGTGCTTCGCATTCGCCATTTTCTAAGAATTTCCAATTCTGCAGAGCGGCATTTAACCAGAGGTCAATCTATTTTTAGACCATGGCTCGCAGCGATATGAAACACCGCGGTGATCAAGGATTGTGTCTCAACATGATGCTATCACTTTAACAAAGGGCATTTGGATACGCATATGTCAGTATACAATGCTACATTTTTTGGTGTGGCATTATTATACTATATAACGCATGAAGATCATATTTGACGCTCTTTACTAACTCCATGTGTAATAGCCATTCAGTGTGATTGCATGGGAGAATCAAAACAAAATGGGTTAAATGTGACCCCCTTGCACAGTTCTCAGGTTCATTATTTCCCAGTCGGATTTAGGTGGATTTTGGAATATTCATGAGATATCCACCACATACCTGCCCCAAACTCGGTTCTGAAAATATTTATATCAAGATCAGTAGCTGAGTTAACAATTGCTCGCCTTTTATTGGGTCAATGTACATATACTATACGTGTGTTCTCTGTTATATTCATAAAATAACCACTAATTTTCTATAAACATGCTACCAAAATGATTTAAAAGAATTACAAATACCCCATAGTTAATCAATAAATAGGTAGTGTTATAGTTTTAAGTATTTTATTTTTTCCATTTTTTTTTACCTGAAATTTCATATTTTGGGGGTAGGGTTAATATTTTTCAGATATTTGTACTCTATGTTTAATTAAATTATCCACTTTTCATATTGACGTATGCAGGACATGCTTGTACACATTTAAATATCATTTGCGACACATTCGATTAACAAATCTCCAAACAATATACAATTTACTCGGATATATTTTTGAAAACGCGACACATTTTTGCGAAACTGAATGATATTTTCGTTAAAAAAATAAAAATTTCGCGGAAACTGTGGCCAATATTGACTTATTTACAAAGTTAAATACATACTGGATGTAATATATATCACAGTTACAATAATATATCAATGTTATCTTGGTACTCAATGTTTGCCAATGAATCGCTCATTAGAAAATCAGCACACATATTTGAAAGAGGACCCCTATTTTAAAGTGATGTAGAAAAAATTGTTCAAAGCGGATTTTAGCGGATTTTGGATATGTTATTCGGGAGATATTCCCGCGTCCAATGACATAAAACCGCTTCTCTACCAATTTCTTCTAGGTTCACCATTTTGTTCGCCTTCTCCGATTATATATACTAAGTGTATATGATAATCATGCATGCATGCGTCTTTTAATGAGAACAATAATGTTTGTTGGCAGAGTGTGCTATCCTACGCCATTGAACTCCTCCGATATACTGACAACAGTAACACACACGCGTAGTTTTGTGTATTTATTCCATACCAAGCATGCGACATTGATATCGTGTCATAAGTGCATCCACATGCTTGCGACATACACTAGTTATGGCAATAGTCTGTCCAACCGGTAGTGGGACATTGTATTTAATCGTGGATACTTCTTAATTTCACATTGCGTTCCGAAGTTGGTCAACATAATTATCCTGGTATATATTGACTGAAAATTGCTTTATTGTCGTAGTAGCAGTGTACAAATTATTGATTTACGGTCACAATAAAATGTTTTGAAGACTTAAAAGAGAAAGCTACATAATTCGGCAACCTATATATAATCTAGGTGGGAGATTGAAATGTAGTACTCACATATGACCTCGATACATACAGTTATATTAGACAAAATATTTTTTTTTAAATCAAGAAAAATGTCAGAATTTGACCCAGTAGATCTCTGGAGAATGAGACAACAAAGTCGAAATAGATACACTTGGTATGGTCCAACTCAAAATGTGGCAGGATAGACTATTTTCTAATATCCGAATACATTGAGCCATTGGATATACGAACTTTGAAATCAATCGGTTAACTATAACAATAAAAGTTATTGCCTGGAACCAAATACTCGCCAAATTATAAGCGGACAATTAAGGGTCATAACTCTGGTAAAAATTGGCAAACCTAGCACAAATTGGAACTTGACCTGTATTTTCGAGTGTGTATTCCATATACCAAATTTGAATACAATCGGATAACTATACAACTAAAGTTATCATTTGGAAACCAAAATAGTCGGCAACTTATAAGTCGACAAGGGACATAACTCCGATATAAATGTGCAGACCGAACTCAAATCGACTTGACATGTGCCCCTTACCAGTAAGCTCTCATACCAACTATTATTTAATTTCATATACTATTACTGAAACCATCTCGGACGCACGCACCGACGGACGCGCCGACCGACGGATGCCCGGACCGACACTGCTGATTTCTCCAGTCCCCCCGGAAAAAAATTCGAATGAAAAATACACACAGATGTAATAACCAGTTATGTGCTAATGCTTTCTATGTACAAACTGTAGAACCACATATCGATTTATTGATTGGACTATATATTAAAAATATATATGATGAAAGTGCCACATACTCAATGAGACCTTCACTGCACAAAAGACCATTGATCTCTCTATGTGATGTGCATGTACATGCACTTGGTGCAAACTTAAATTATTCAAATAACAGTCGCTCTTCAAAGACTTTAGGCCTTGGGCGGCCTAAGATCGGAACATTTGGAGAGCAACTTCTTTTATTGTTCATCCTACAGGGTCCCTGATCTCCTGGAGCATTCATACACTATTACATTGTTCTGTTATCTAGGATGCATAATTGTAAGCTTGTGCCGCCAAACTACCATTACCATGTCGTTATCCGACACAAATATGTCCATCAAACTTGGTGTCGTCCCCCTTGCCCATCCCATTTTATTCCTGTTAGACCACTTTGGAACCGTATAGATGGGCCACCCTGATTATAGCGTGTCTGTCATTAGCAGAATGAGGTCCCCATGCAGAGGGTGAATTTAGTGACGCTATCCCGTAAAGCGGGCTAGCATCACCAAATTCACCTTCTGATGACATCATTCTGCTTAGGCCTCATCTGCTATATATGGGAGACATGGACTGACATTGAAGTTTCCAAATGGTGAATATTGCGATGCATCCCAATTGAGAACCTCGATTATGCAATGTGTCGTCTACCAATTTGGGGATAAAGAGAAACTAAACTAAAAAAGAAATTGAATCTATGTAAAGAAGTTTCTATATAAATTTGATAATAAAGAACCTTTCCAGAAAAGACGAGGCCTAAGCAGAGTGAGGTCCCCACGGGGTGAATTAGTGATGCTAGCCCGCTATGTGGGATAGCGTCACTAAATTCACCCTCTGGGGACCTCTTTCTGCAAATGACAGACACACTAGTGTCGGTAACTGACATGCACTTGATACAACGAATTGTCATTTGCTTGAATAACGAACTCGTCACAAGAGGATCCTTGTACATCTGGAGACATATGTGGGGCGGATTGACGTTTGAGACACATTCGTGTACAATTCTTAAAGGTACTCAATCCGATTAAGAACCCCTAAATTACTATTTCTTTGGCTTTAGGGGTAAAACATATTTATTTCTTCAGGGGTAAAAAATATTTGATTCGATTCGAGGAACCCACCCATCAAAGCGCAGTGTGAAAATGGGTGATGTGAGAGCGCATTAAAATATATAATACGGCCTTAGACTTGTGACATAACCAGTAATTGTGTACAGTGTTCTCAACGCTACCTGCTATTAGAGTTTTGATGCTGATAGTGCATGGTGTCTATTAAATTTAACAATTTCATGAGTTGAGTTTCCGGAAATATTACGAAAAACCCTGTGCCAACGCATTCTCTTACATATACGAGGCTTCCTATATAAGAGAAGGCACTGGAACATGGTCTTTAATACCACAACAGTGCAGCTCCCAGCATTAAAATGATAAACAAATATTGCAGAAAAAATATAAACAGTCACTAAAATACTTAAAATTTCCAGGTTGTGTGATTAAATCTATGAGTTTAAATCGTTATATGTATTTGGCACTTTCATGGAAGAAACCGTGTTGAGCAACATCCATAATGCAGGGATGCAGAGACACTTGTGGGGAAGGGTCAGTTAGAATATGCCGTTCCAATGTGTGATTAACAGCCGCATATGTGTGTTAGTTCCCCCTGGTATATGACATACTTGCAAACGTCGCATAAGGATAACAGTTTGTATTTGACTGATCGTGCGATCATTACGCCACTGCACTCGTCCGATATATGACAACGGTAACTCGCGCATGCGATTTTGTGTATATATTCCGTACCAAGCGTGCGATATTGATGTCGTGTCAAGTGCGTCCATATGCGTGCGACATACAGTATATGGCAATAGTTTGACAATCCGTTAGTGGTATACTATGTTCAATTGTGGTTAATTCTTAATTTCACATTGCATGCGTTCTAGAGTTGGGATACGTCGATAATCCGGAAGGGGCGCTCACATGGTTGCGACATCGATTAATGGATCCTGGCATATGGACTGAACATTGCTTTATTGACGTAGTAGCGCAGTGTACAAAACATTAAGCCTTAAAATGTTTACACAACCAGTAATTGGATACAGTATTCTCGACTACGTGTATGACTGAATGTTGGTGCTGATGGTGTTTGGTGTCCGTATTATTTTGAAGCAGATATGACAATTATCGCAAGAAAAATACAAATGAAGTTACTAAAATGCAGGTTTTATGGTTAAATCTATGCGTTGTTTTTACCTGAAATTGAGCACATTCACTCAAGAAACAGTGTTAGGCAACATCTATCTTGAAGGGATATAGAGACATCGGTGGGGAAGAGTCAGTTAGAATATATCGATCGAGCGTGTGGTAAACAGACACAGTTGCATGTTTGTTACTGGCCGATAGTGTATATGCTAATCATGCATGCATGCGTCTTTTAATGAGAACAATAATGTTTTTTGGCAGATTGTGCTATCCTACGCCATTGAACTCGTCCGATATACTGACAACAGTAACACACATGCACGCGTAGTTTTGTGTATATATTCCATACCAAGCATCCGACATTGATATCGTGTCATAAGTGCATCCACATGCCTTCGACATACACTAGTTATGGCAATAGGCTGTCCAACCGGTAGTGGGACATTGTATTTAATCGTGGATACTGCTTAATTTCACATTGCGTTCCGAAGTTGATCAACATATCCTGGTATATATTGACTGAAAATTGCTCTATTGACGTAGTAGCAGTGTAAAAATTATAGATGTAGGAACGCTTTACACACAAACAAATAACGATTATATAACGGTGTGACATAACCTGTATTTGGGTACAATACTCTGGACTCTGGACTCTGGTATGACTGAATTTTGGGAATTATGTGCATGCCTGCGTCGCGTAAGGATGGTACCTTGGGTTGCAATCGTTCGATATACTGATAGCAGTAACATACGCGTGCGGTTTTGTGTATGTATCCCACATATTTATATGGTGTCAAATGCATGCGTTCACATGCTTGCGACATATACTGTGACATGGTTCTGTCAATCCATTAATGTCACTATGTTCAATCGTGCCGGTTAGTTCTTAATGTCACACATGTGTTCTTTAGTTGGGATATGGGACGAGCACCCATATGCTTGCGACATGACTGTAACATGACTTGTTTCTTCGGATTGTGAACTGTACTATACTGTATGACGTCACCATGTGCTCACACAATTCCCTCCAACTGATGAAAATAAGCATTTCTATCTCAGATTTGAATAGACGTTGGATATTTTCGGACTACATGACTTAGCTGTGCAGCAACACACCATGAGCTATACAACACACCCTGTAATCACTCCATATGTAGTGCAGAATTTCAACACACAACTTGGAGCATTTTGTAATGTAATTTTATTATATTTCCACGCTGTCAAGCAGACCAGATCATCTGTGTTACCAGTAAACGCATCGAATAAAAAATGTTGTGAAAATGTGAACAGTGTCGCACAAAAGAACACCTATTCGAACGTTCTATTTGAGCACAGGAAGAAATGTCATTATTTCCCTTTATCTTTGTCACATCAATTTCGTCGACTAATTTCGATACCGGTATAATTCAAAAGCGGTAATTATTATAAATATATTTCGTATCGCAAACTGCCAGATTTAATCTACGTGGGTTTTATTACGTTTACGTATGGTCATATTACATATATTAGCAGCTGATTGCCAGAAGAGAGGAGATCTGATAAGTTCCGTAACTTTTGTAACTATGTTTATAATAATGTGTAAATTATATTGTTTATTGTGGGTCACAATAAAATATGTTTAACAACTATACCTCGGGTGTGTTGAGTTATAGTTCCCAAGATTCGCCGTTTCTATTTCGACCATCCTCGTCGTGATCATTGATTGAATATAGTCGACTTACTCACCTCTGTAGGGCCAAGCTGACTGCCCATCTGTATCCTTCTTGCATCTGGTCTCCTGAAAGGAAATCACCATAAATCCCACACCAGTAATCAGGTAATTGGGTTATCTCCTGGGCACCAAGAAGCAGTGGCATGCCGTCTATATTATTTAACCATCATGGTATCCAGACGTAGCCCAGGTGAAAAAGTAAGTTAGATAAATGGACTCAATACCTCCGCAGTGGGTTCGTGCAAAATAACATAACAAGTCTGTAAAACAAATATCAACAATTACATGAAACAATAGATGGACTTCGTTCTTATTTTCATAATTAATAACTCGCCAATAATGAGATCTTCCATGTCAAAACCTTTATTATTTAAATATTTTTGTTACAGTGGGATTACCGATAAAAGTCCACAAACGTTTTATCAATGCTAGTGCCTCATCCCATCCCCGACACCGACTGTACATGTGCCACTATGGTAACTTAAGTTAACAATAGAGATGACTTTACATAAGTTTGGTACTCGACGACACCGAGATACAAGGTAAGTTGTTCACTTTCGGACACAAATTTAACGGCCGGATTCGTCATCTCAGGTTTAAACATGGTCTACGCAAACTACTAGATTTAAACCACCGTGAGTCAGCTAAATCCGTTGTTTAAACCCGAGACCGCATGTCTAAGTGACGCATTCGTCATCTCTGGTTTAAACCTGTTCCAGCCAGACCAGTGGTTCAGCAGTAGTGTCTCTGTATCGTCGATATAATTGATCGTACTCACCTAATGCAGACCGCCTCGTTTTATTGATAGCCAAAATCAATAATTACGACAGATAGCATAATTTGATTGGAAATTTATAAGCGAGAAGCACTCACACCTATAAAGCGTGTGGGGATAAGTTTTTGTCAATTCTATAAGCTTAAACCGGCAACTAAACCATCTAATTCGGCGGTGTAGCTAAACCAGCTTTACCAAAGCTAAAGTTGAGATGACGAATCCCTCTTTTCTTCATCGCAGTTTAGAATTGTCAAACAATCAGTCAAATGTTGGATCTGTAAATAATTTCGAGTCAGGGCGTGTCTAAGTGGCGACTGTCGACTTGTGTTAGTTATCATTACAGTTGATTCATCCACACGCGGGCTTTGCTCAGATATGGACATGTTCCTTCAATAGAATTTGTACTATCTTGCCGGTTTTTGTTTGCTTGTAGCAATCACAAATACTGGTGTTTTCTACGAATTCATTTGAAGGGTTCAACATTTTAATTTTGACACCAAAATACATGGACTGCATGACCAAATATGCTGTGCACATAATTTGCAATCCTAAATTTGATAACTAATTGTGATGTAGATCATGCCACAAAGCTCTACTCTGGCTACGCCCATAAATTCCCATAATATTCCACCAGTTGACGACCTGGGAACTTTTAGATTTTCTGCATGACGGGAAATTTATGACATTCAAAAACAAAACAACGCATGCAATATATTGTTGTTATTAAAACCTGTCCCGCTGGTTTCCAACTTCAAACAGTTCAGATGCCGCTTCTAATGTGCATTCATCAGCAAATTGCCTTTTCTTGACTGACTTCTTGGTCCAGGATTGACTCGATTATGGAGCCTCTATTCAGCGTCAGAGGGGCTTGCGGCCCCTTTGTGCGATAGGGGACTGCGACATATTTGCGCACATTTTGATCATTTGAACATTTTAATTTTAAAAAAATATATATCTAGAACAAACAAATATTAATTTCAATTTAAAATTTTGTTTCTTGTTAGATTCAAATCCTTACTCAATTTAACAACACAATTTTTTCATTTTTGTTTCAAATTAAATTTTTCGCCGTTATACCATTCAGGTCACTACACATAATTTGGTTGAAATCGTCCAGGGGTATGGCAGAACAGTTGCGAACAGACAAGCGGACATACAGTTAGACAGCTCCTTCCTTTACCCTTTAATATATACAGATATACATGTAAATACACCAAGTTTTGTCTTTGTGGGTAAAGCATCTTGAAGAAACAAAGCGACGAACAGCGCGCGAAACTAGTGAGCAGAGACATGCCCTTTGTCATATTGATTTAGACCCAGAATGAGATCGGATTAATGGAGCGATATATGTTTCTCAATAAATAAATCCATTTAGCGTGCACGCGTTCACGATAATTTATGAAGTGTCAATAACCATTATATCGGCCTGTCTTTTGGTCCGATTGGTAAGAGGGTAGTTTGACTGCATGCTCATATCACCGAATCGAGTTGTCAATTAGCTGGCAACTGAACGACAAAAACGCCCCCTTAGACCCGGTTTAAACCAGGTTTAAACTAGTGGGTTTAAACCGGAGATGATGAATCCGGCCAACAAGTTTCCAAGTCCAGCAAGGGCCATAACTCTGAAAGAATACATGGACGAACCTCTAGTACGTGAGAATCATTTTCCCAAGCTGGGCTAACCAATTATTGTTCACACCAGGATTACAAGTTGAAATATACATACGGACGGACGAGGCCAGAACCCCCGGGGTCGGGTGCATGGGGCATAAAATAACTCACCTTCGGTAACTTCACATATCGTACAATCCCAAAATCACTGGCGCTCCTGATTGGGATGTCTTTGAATCTGTCCCTCATCTCTTGTTTAATCAGCTTACACTCATTGGCGGTTTTGTCAAATACGACAGCACCACACTCCATCACGGGGAGACAGTGTGAAATGCAGTCTAACATCCGAATACCCTTGATGACTCGCAGGATGATATTTGTGAAGTCGATGTCCGATTTTGTAACATAAACCGGTTTATTGTAGATATAGTCTACTCCTGGTATCTCGCCAACACACGGTTGGTTGATTACGCCGGATGATTGAGCTGACCCAAACGTTGTCACGAGAATGACGGTCAGCGAAAAGTTCCTTATGAAGATCTCCATGACTATCCTCGTTTTCACAAAAAAGTCCACACAGAGTAAATTGTTCACCAACTTACCTGAATGTGTGTACGGCAATATTAGAATATGTTATACTTTATATATTGCATCTAAATTGTGAACCGCCCAATGTCAGTATCGATATAAGAATGGCATTTGTTATAGAGAATGTCATCTGCTGGGTCTCCCGAACAAAACGAAGTCGATCTGACCAATCACATACACGCAACGATACTGTCTCAAAAATCAATTGTAAAGCCGTTGACAGTTTGAAGCGTGGATTCATACTCGTTCTGATATTATGTAGCCGTGCATTTGATGAGAATTTCGTTAGATAACCCACACCATGCTGCCACACGCACATGTCAGGTTCAGTCCACCCTTTGCTCGTAATGTCGTCCCTTTATTTGCGAAGGTCCGATTCCCCGATGGTCCGATATTACGTACACCCAATACTACGAAGGTCCGATAATACGGTGGTCCAACACTACTACGAAGGCCCGATTCTCAGAAATTCCTATACTCCGAATGTGTGATGATTATTGTCGGGCATGGCTCACTATGAGAATGGAATGCCTTCCGAGGAGCGCAGCTCCGAAAGAGACATTACGGTCTCGAGCGGGTGACAAATCGCAATGTCTCCCGAGAAGGGCAACAACTGTTTTGTTATCCGATAACTAAAGAAACAAATCCGTGCCATGCACACCCCCGATGTTGTACGGAGTCGTCGCATCGAACTAGTGCTTTGGATAGCCAACTAGTTGCGCTTTTGATAATCACTGTTTGTTTACCATTATTTTGATGGTTAAATCGTCAATATCCGTCCATCCAATGTAAACAAATAAGACATAGAAGTGTTATTCCCTTCTGCAATTTGGCATATTCAATGTCGACCTGTGCGTGGAATGTACACTCGATGTTAATTTCATTAATGTTATTCCCCGAAAGGTATTTGGAAGTTGTCGATTTCATCAATGCATGCAAGCCTTGAAATAGGGTGTCTGTCATTTGCAGAATGAGGTCCCCAGAGGGTGAATTTAGTGATGCTACCCCGCATAGCGGGCTAGCATCACCAAATTCACCCTCTGGGGACCTCATTCTTCTTATACCTCAGTAGAATGAGGTTGCCCGAGGGTGAATTTGGTGATGCTAGCCCGCTATGCGGGGTAGCATTACTAAATTCACCCTCTGGGGACCTCATTCTGCAAATGACAGACACCTTATTTCAAGGCTTGAATGCATGTTCATATGTGTCAATACTCCCAAGAGCATCGCCACAAAATACTTCTCTTGTTCAAAGTTATAAAGTTCCCAGGTGGAATAAGATATATACGGGCGTTAGATAGAGTAGAGATTCATGGCATGATCTACATATGTGACCCGCCATATCAAATCCAGTTGTAAGTCGGGATTTTTTTTACCCTGTGCCAATGCATTCTCTTATATATGCGAGTCGACCATAGGTCGCCTCGCGTATATAAGAGAATGCATTGGCCTAACAATTTTTTATCATGTTTTTTAAAATAAATGTTTCTTACAATTTTTAGGACATAAAATAAAAAACATCCATTACCCTGCAGGGAGCCCCACACATATATAGAAGCATATAGAAGAATGTCGTCCAGCAAGGGCCATAACTCTGAAAGAATACATGGACGAACCTCTAGTACGTGAGAATCATTTTCCCAAGCTGGGCTAACCAATTATTGTTCACACCAGGATTACAAGTTGAAATATACACACGGACGGACGAGGCCAGAACCCCCGGGGTCGGGTGCATGGGGCATAAAATAACTCACCTTCGGTAACTTCACATATCGTACAACCCCAAAATCTCTGCCGCTCCTGATTGGGATGTCTTTGAATCTGTCCCTCATCTCTTGTTTAATCAGCTTACACTCATTGGCGGTTTTGTCAAATACGACAGCACCACACTCCATCACGGGGAGACAGTGTGGAATGCAGTCTAACATCCGAATACCCTTGATGACTCGCAGGATGATATTTGTGAAGTCGATGTCCGATTTTGTAACATAAACCGGTTTATTGTAGATATAGTCTACTCCTGGTGTCTCGCCAACACACGGTTGGTTGATTACGCCGGATGATTGAGCTGACCCAAACGTTGTCACGAGAATGACGGTCAGCGAAAAGTTCCTTATGAAGTTCTCCATGACTATCCTCGTTTTCACAAAAAAGTCCACACAGAGTAAATTGTTCACCAACTTACCTGAATGTGTGTACGGCAATATTAGAATATGTTATACTTTATATATTGCATCTAAATTGTGAACCGCCCAATGTCAGTATCGATATAAGAATGGCATTTGTTATAGAGAATGTCATCTGCTGGGTCTCCCGAACAATCACATACACGCAACGCTACTGTCTCAAAAATCAATTGTAAAGCCGTTGACAGCTTGAAGCGTGGATTCATACTCGTTCTGATATTATGTAGCCGTGCATTTGATGAGAATTTCGTTAGATAACCCACACCATGCTGCCACACGCACATGTCAGGTTCAGTCCACCCTTTGCTCGTAATGTCGTCCCTTTATTTGCGAAGGTCCGATTCCCCGATGGTCCGATATTACGTACACCCAATACTACGAAGGTCCGATAATACGGTGGTCCAACACTACTACGAAGGCCCGATTCTCAGAAATTCCTATACTCCGAATGTGTGATGATTATTGTCGGGCATGGCTCACTATGATAATGGAATGCCTTCCGAGGAGCGCAGCTCCGAAAGAGACATTACGGTCTCGAGCGGGTGACAAATCGCAATGTCTCCCGAGAAGGGCAACAACTGTTTTGTTATCCGATAACCAAAGAAACAAATCCGTGCCATGCACACCCCCGATGTTGTACGGAGACGTCGTATCGAACTAGTGCTTTGGATAGCCAACTAGTTGCGCTTTTGATAATCACTGTTTGTTTACCATTATTTTGATGGTTAAATCGTCAATATCCGTCCATCCAATGTAAACAAATAAGACATAGAAGTGTTATTCCCTTCTGCAATTTGGCATATTCAATGTCGACCTGTGCGTGGAATGTACACGCGATGTTAATTTCATTAATGTTATTCCCCGAAAGGTATTTGGAAGTTGTCGATTTCATAAATGCATGCAAGCCTTGAAATAGGGTGTCTGTCATTTGCAGAATGAGGTCCCCAGAGGGTGAATTTAGTGATGCTACCCCGCATAGCGGGCTAGCATCACCAAATTCACCCTTTGGGGACCTCATTCTTCTTATACCTCAGTAGAATGAGGTTCCCAGAGGGTGAATTTGGTGATGCTAGCCCGCTATGCGGGGTAGCATTACTAAATTCACCCTCTGGGGACCTCATTCTTCTTATACCTCAGTAGAATGAGGTTCCCAGAGGGTGAATTTGGTGATGCTAGCCCGCTATGCGGGGTAGCATTACTAAATTCACCCTCTGGGGACCTCATTCTGCAAATGACAGACACCTTATTTCAAGGCTTGAATGCACGACCTGACACTACACCTGCGGTTATCAGCTGTGGAGTCAGGAAAAATTCGAGACATGGATCCTAAGGATATCCTCAGGATAACGGCAGTTAACGTCCGGGTGTTCTATGGTATAGTAGTCTAAATTTCATTCAGTAATTTAAGAACCGAACATCAGAGGTTACCGTTGAACGACTCATTGTATAAGTAAATTTAACAACCGAGCATAACAGATTATGGCTCATTTTATAGATAAATTCATCGGCCGAGCATCAGAGATTACCATTGAGTGGTTCATTAAAATACATTGCCAGTCTTGACTGGTTTTCATTTGAAATAGATCCAGTTAAAAACAGTAACCATCCACTGTGCACATACCAGGAGGTTATCTCAGATGGTTTATCTTAAATTTTCCAAACTTCATGAAAAGTGGATCCTTCAGCGACATCAAGGATATATCATACTCATTTCACCAAAACAATCAGCAATTATAAACCAACCTGGTCTGGTATTTTACTTTTTATTACTTATATAAATCCATGGGTAAATGTTATTCATTGCTCATACAAATATTGTACACCGGGCTATGGTCAAAATTATTTTCTAATTTCTGTGTTATTGATTCTGGATGTGTATTCTTTGTCCCCCTTTGGACGTGTACACTTTCAACTAGGGGGTAGTGTTGTTGAATTGATATAAACATTGGAATTCGGTCCCAACTATAGGCAATTATCCATCTTTCTGGAATAACCAGTCTGGTGTGCTGTGTTATTGTGAAACTGCGACACCTAGCGGTATCTGGGAAATGTGATCCTGTATTATCATCATTGTTAGTATATAATCTTTTCTTTAAAGGTACTCAATCCGTAAAGAGGGTCCCCATCTCAACAGATTCCAACAACAACAATCCGATCAGAGGGTCCTATATTACTATTTCTTTGGCTTTGGGGGTAAAAAATATTTGATTCGAGTCGAGGAACCCATCAAACAAAGCTCAGAGTTATTAGATATTGATTTTTGAAATTTGTTATGTTCTCGAGATGAGTAATAATAATTGCCGTCAATTTCGTATCCTGCTCGAGATTTTTACACCAAAACCCTATTCAAACAGACAAGGATGGATAACTATAAAATCAAGTGGTAATAAAAACGCAATTTTGACTGAGATCTGGGCCAGAAAGTATTCCCGATAATGAAAAATAATAGATTTCTAAAATTGATATGTAACAAATCTGAGCTTTGATGGGTGACTTCCTCGACTCGAATCAAATATTTTTGACCCCCGAAGCCATTGAAATAGTAATTGAGATGAGCTTTATCGGATTGAGTACCTTTAATATACAGAGAATCTACATGTACAACGAGTTACCAGTTTATAGCTGAAGTCACAAAACGAGTCCATTAAATTAGGTCTGGACCGAGCCTGGGCGAGATTTACTGGACGAGTTTTGTAAATTCCGATATAAACTGGATGAGCTGCAGAATCTACTTATTACATGATCCAAAACATTCATGAAACATACTTAAAGCAACATATGGCACTTGGAACCAAAATCGGCTTCTCTAATGCATGCGATGTAAATCGGCTTCTCTAATGCATGCGATGTAAATCGGCTTCTCTAATGCATGCGATGTAAATCGACTTCTCTAATGCATGCGATGTAAATCGGCTTCTCTAATGCATGCGATGTAAATCGGCTTCTCTAATGCATGCGATGTAATTTCACGTAAATATGCGTTGTTTTCCGCGTGAAAAAATAGTCCCAGATAAATAAAGACTCTTTGGTGTATTTAATGGCGTAAATAACTTTTCAAACTATTCATTTATTAGAGTTTGTTGGAAAAATATTGAAAGCCATAGTTGTTTTAGACGTAGCATACGGAATGGAAACATAGGATAAATTGGAAGTCAATGTCACCTGGCACTATTTCCTGTTATGCAACGAACGTTGCATATCACAATTTATATAATTGATTTATTGAAAAGAATAAGGGTAAGATCGTGTAATGAATATTATTATTGAATGTGACACCCGAATTTTCACATCAATAGGTACGGCATGGTAGTAGTAGAATGTAGTGCGGTTGGGTATGCATGCGAGTTATCGGTGTGTTCTCCAATTACTTGTTATTGGCTAATGGAACATACTGCAGATGGAAACTTAAATAATTAATGGAGATTGGGTGACCATTAAGTTATCTAACCGGGGCTAGTCACAACGTGAGATAATACGCAGCTGTGCATACACGTCTTTGTCTCATTTATACTGCGGATAACCTATGGGTATGGACGCTGAACATTATTTGACAAGTTTAGTTAATGAGTGTTGTGATTGTCTGAGATTGCTGGTGCTTTTCATTAAGCTTACCTGCTTGGCATTTCACTCAGATGGTTAATAAAAACATTTATTACATGATCCTACCCTTATTCCAGTCAATAAACCCATTATATAAATTGTGATATTAAACGTTCGTTTAATAACAGGAAATAGTTCCAGGTGACCTTTGACTCCAGGTTTGTTTTACATTCCGTACGCTACGTCTCAAAATACTATGCCTTCCAATATGTTCTCAACAAACTATAAAAGTCTATAATGAATGGCGAGTTTGAAATGTTATGTCGTTAAATACACGTCATTAAATACCCACACGAGTCTTTATTTATCTGGGACTATTTCTTTACGCCGGCAAACAACGCATAGTTACGTGAAACGTCATCGCATGCCTTATAGAAGCCGATGTTAGTTTCGCGTCCCATTTGTTGATTTAAGTATGTTTTGTCGAGGTTTTGGATCATGTAATAAATAGAATCTACAACTCGGTCCCAGCTTATAGCGGAATTTACAAAACTCGTCCAGTAAATTAGGTCTGATTTATTGGACTTGTTTTGTAAATTCCACTATAAAATGGGGACTCGTTGTTGATTCTCTATTTCACACCCTCTGTCTGCCTTATTGTGATTTGTTCACTGTACATTTCACACCCTCTGCCTGCCTTATTGTGATATGTCCACTGTACATTTCACACCCTCTGCCTGCCTTATTGTGATATGTCCACTGTACATTTCACACCCTCTGTCTGCCTTATTGTGATATGTCCACTGTACATTTCACACCCTCTGTCTGCCTTATTGTGATATGTCCACTGTACATTTCACACCCTCTGTCTGCCTTATTGTGATTTGTTCACTGTACATTTCACACCCTCTGTCTGCCTTATTGTGATATGTCCACTGTACATTTCACACCCTCCGTCTGCCTTATTGTGATTTTTTCACTGTAAATTTCACACCATCTGTTGTTCTTCATCAAACTTCGGAGGTGGGTCCCAAATGCCCTTGGAAAAAACAATTGTGTTAGAGGGTGGTTGTCCGATACCAGAACGGAAAAATACTTGCGTTCCGGGGTGGTGGGTCCCAAAATAACTTGTATCTTGAGTTTTTTCCTGCCCCCTGCAATGGCGTGCAGTGAGAAATTATAACGAACCCCACATACAATCTAGCCAAGATTGATGTTTTGAAGCATGTAACTATCGTTAGTCTTGAATGGAAATGAGCGATTTTCACCATATGAAACCACAACTATATGCAAATAGTTTTAGCCTGATTAATATTCAACCAAGGTGGGCTAACCAGACCATTGTTCCGAACTCTGGCCTCAAATCGCATTCTCATTCGTGTGCCTTGTTACTGTATAACATATACGCCAAAAGTAGAAAACTAATCAACTCATGGTTAACAAAAACTGTTGAAATTTGGTAACTGGTACGTCCAAATCTTGTAAATTTGCCACCTATACTTCCCTACATAACATTGACCTAAAATTATTTCATTTAATAGTCTTTAATTATAAAAAGAATCACACTAACTCCTAGTTAGAAAATTAAACTATCAAACAATATTGAGCTCTTTTGGCTAATATGTTATATAATGCACGCGACTCCGTACACGACTGTTGAACAGTTTGGTAAAAGTGGGGGTGGAGTGGGTGAGACAAGCCCAACCCCTACCAACCCTACTATCCTTACATATCTGCCCTGCCAACGCATACCCACTTGGATTCGCCTCTGATAAAGTGTAAACAAATGGTTATAAAATACACAATGATTTTTTTTTAAATATGAAGAATTATCATTAAATTGTATATTTTGGATTTCATTGAAGCCCGTCTGTCTGTATACCATTGCATCTCAAATAATTGATAAATTAAGCCTAACAAACATGAGTGTATCTCTCTATAGTGCATAACATGTAACAAAACAAACATCTGCCCGGCTCTCGGATGTTAAGTGTTTCTCCTGGTGATCATTTCTGTTTCTTGTAGAGATGAGAGTCACCAGTTAAGCACAATCAGGTGACACCTCGGCCACCAGGTCCACTGTATGTTCCCGGGGCTGGTATGTATATAGAGTTGATGCATGCGTATATAGTGACAGAAACAGTACTACCATCCACCACCGTAGCGTTTGTTAACCCTTTACCCTACAAAACGGCAAAAAACGGCCAAATAAAGCTTCAACAGCCTAAAATATCTTCGGTCTGTCTCAATAGAACCATACACATATGGATATCATTGGAATCGGCTCCTTGACCACATTGTGATGGTTACAGTTATGCCCTGTGCCAATGCATTCTCTTATATATGCGAGTCGACCATAGGTCGCCTCGCATATATAAGAGAATGCATTGGCCTAAAAAAAACACTTTTTACCATTTTTCTTACATTCTTTAACAATTTTATAATTTTTAATGTGTTAAGCCAATGCATTCTCTTATATATGCGAGGCGACCTATGGTCCACTCGCATATATAAGAGAATGCAGTGGCACATGGGCCCTTCTGTTGGGTAAAGGGTTAATGCACATGTCCCACATGTCGAATGCCCTGTATTGCCTCCGGTTATGAGAATCAATTTTGGATTCTATAGATGTGGCGCTTCTGTCTGTACAATTGCATCTCAATAATTTATAAATTAAGCCAAACAAATATCAATGTATATCTCTATAAGTGCATAAGATGTAACAAAAGAAACATCTCCCCCGGCTCCCAGATGCTAAATGTTTCTCCGGATTTTCATTTCGGTTTATGGTAGAGATGACTGCTACCCAGTTAAGCAGAATAATGTGTCACCGACACCGCTATATCCAATAAATCTTCCAGGAGCCGGTCTGTATATGCAATCAAACCACCAACCAGTAGTATAATCATTAGCACAATCCCACGGCCCGGTCCACTTGTCGGATGTGGTGAATTGCTTCACGTTATGATCAGCGATGAAACTGTCGTATGCGGGGCCTGTATGGCCGGATACCATGAGACGATAGTATTCCCTGGAGTCAGCGAGACTGAAACTCGAATATGACGATTCATGCGGGGTGGAACTGGTATATTTTGGATTGTATTGTGGCGCTTCTGTCTGTGCAATTGCCTGCCAATAAATTCAAATTCAAGCCAATCTCTCTGTAACTGCTTAACATGTTACAAAACAAATACCCCCTACCCCGGCTATCATATGTTAAATGTTTCTCCGGATTTTCATTTCGGTTTCTTGTAAAGATAAGAACCACCCAGCTAAGCACGACCAGGTGACCCCGTTACCACTAAATTCACCGTATGTTCCCGGGGCTGGTCTGTATATGCAGTTGATGCATCCATAATGGCAGCAATCAAACCACCAACCACCACCAGTAACACCCGGAACACCTGAACAGTAACACCCGGAACACCTGAACAGTAACACCCGGAACACCTGAACAGTAACACCCGCTCCACATGTCGAATGTGTCGAATTGCTTCCCGTTATGACCACCGATGAGACTGTCGCATGCGGGTCCTGTGTGACCAGATACCGTGAGACGATAGTAATCCCGGGAGTCAGCCAGACTGAAACTCGAGTATGAAGACTCATGCAGGATGGAACTTACGAATTTCTTCATTGTAATCTTCAGTGACGTGTCGGTTTTCGTCAATTGGTGGATATTTTCTAACCCGATCCAATGTTCCCCATTGGGATCCCCAAATCCGGATTGATATTCATACCAGTCGCGATCGAAGTCCACGGTGCCATCCAATCTGCGCTGAATGACGGTCCACCCCCGTCTGTCGTGTCACACCACACGTCAGTGGTGATATAACCATCTGGTGCGATCGGGTAGATACCGCTTGTTCTGGATCCGTTGTCGAAATGATCTTTACAATATGAAAGAAGAAATTTTAAATCTTGTCTTATATATACACACCACACTTCCTTCGAATTGAATCCTTTCGTTACTATATACTCATTGTTTGTGGGGGGCATTATCAACTGAAGCTTAACTCGAATTTAAGATGTTTTTATACATTCCTGTGCCTAAGCATAACAGAAGATCTCGCGTTTTATATTTTATCCGAATCTTGAGTAATTAATCTAATCGATAGCCGTTTTTTCTCTTTTGGTTTGAGGTTATGAGGTCTGCGGCATCTAGAACTTCCGATAGTGCTGAATACGTACTTGTTCTCACGAAAGATATATATTCCACAACATACTTTGATTATGAACACTCGTAGCCGCGTGTGTTTAATTACTTTTTGACTGATGGAACCAGTTAACAGCCAATGTGATTGACCCCCTCCCATGGCTTCTGACACGTGCATCTTACTATAGACGAGCATAATTTTTACCACACAACAACACGATAATTGAAAACTCCCCACCACTGTCATCATTACACGATTCATCTGCCCCCCCCCCCCACTGTCTTCTACTTTCGCACCCCTCTCGCTCTCTCTCTCCCAACATCATGCTACCCCTAACACTATATTCTTCCTTTTCCATCCCTAACTAAAATGTATTTATATATCTCCACTTCTCTAAACCATTATTTCAATCCCTTCTCGTCTGATCGATATCCCTCCCTCACTTATTGGGGAAGGGACATGTCGCCAAAGAGGGGAATACTTCATATAAGCCCTCGGGCTTGTTGTCTGATCCTCATTTCCAAAATTAACTCTTATATGCAGGGGGGGGGTCTGCAAAAAAATTCCGTATATAGGGCCGGGGTGGGTGGGTGGTCCAGAGGCGGAAAAAATGGTGCTTGTAAATTTTTTCCAAAATGAGTTTTTTTCAAACAATTTACAAGTACTAATCATGTAATGTTGTTTGTAAGCATGTTAGTACCATGCTTGTTGGTATAGGGCTATATAGGCAGCTAAAGTGACTCTTTAGACTCAGATTTAGCAACATTCTGGATTTCACAGTATCCCGGACCACTTCACAGTGGACCACCGTATTAACGTTCAGGAAACTTATGATCAACGGAAGAAATATTTAGTAACAAAATTAATATATTACCCAGTTGTATTATCTGAATAAAAGTAATAAAACAAAAAAACTCTATCACAAATTGGATACTAAATGGTGAATACTCAATGATGACTACTAGTAGATATCATTAACCTGATTGTTGCATAACATGAAATTGAAAAGGGTATCTCATAAATTGAAATAAAATGTCTGAAATACTGTCTTGTTCTGACATGTAATCAAATTCATTCCTTCTGGTTATTTCTCATCTTGAATGATTGCTAGTAATGTTAATTTGCAACAATTATCCAAATAAAACTGAATTGGTTATGATGAATGACATTACTGTTTAGTGCTCAGACAATCCCAATTGAAGGTGACGCTATTCTCATTGAATTTCCGAACTTCATCTGGGAGCTTTACTGCTCAACAAGACGAAACTAAAATACTAATTGTATACTGTTATCACTTACAAATAGATGAACTGAAATAATGTGATGCATTCAGATGCATTGAGAAATGACATTCAATTCTTCATTCTGGTCTATCACCATACCAAACCACATCAAAATTTGACAACCGACACTTAACTTATATTGCAAAAACTTTGTATGGACTGAATTTCATAAAGTCTAACAGGGCCCATAACTCTGGTAGGCATTGGTGGTCATAACCCGCGATATTATGCATATTTGTCCCCCATTTCTGGTCCGTCACCATGCCATAGGGCAGCAAATATGACAACTGACTCTTGAGTGAAAATTCAAAATGTTTGTACGGACAGACGGCTCGAGACATCAACTATATACCCGCCGACTAATATCGGGCAGTATAATAACCATATATCTATGTGTATACCTAACCAAAAAACAATTCCCCTCCCCACCCCATCCCGTTGGATAAAACTAAAGAGTTCTTTGATCATGCACATATAATTGTGGAACCCCTGACCTGTTTACCACTATTTACACTGGCCAGTGTTCTCTGTCAGACACAACACACTCGATATATTAAGGCTATAATGGGGTCTAGGGCAATTTGTGACATATAGTGTACCTATATACACAATGCTTAATTAATAATGTTGTTAGATACTGAAAACACCAGGAAACACATGGAAATACAGTATATTTTTCGTTTTTCTGATCTGTGTTTGCCAATTAGTAAGGCAGTTAACACAGTTATTGAAGAACGGCTAAAAAAAACCTCTGAAATTTTGATAAAAACATGAGAAACGGGGGGTGGGTCCCCAAAATTTTGGAGGAAAAAAATATTTTTTTTGCAAAAATGGGGTGGTGGGTCCCTCGAGGTCGGAAAAAAACTTTTTGGGCCCTATATGTGCAATTTTTTTCCAGACCCCCCCCCTGTTATATGTTGTATATTTATGTCATCTGTATATTATGTTATTTGTTTGGATTTGGAAATACAAATATGTTTACATCAACTGTCGACAGCTATTGTTTGCAGTGGTACTCGGACGGGGCGTCAATAACCCCTTAGTTCAATCGTTTTATATAGTCTATTCGTCGTTTCTTTTTGGGTTTTGCGGCTTTTGCCTCTTATAGTCTGTCTATTCCTCGTTTCTTTTTGGGTTTTTAATGATTTTAATGTTGGGGCTAGGAGAGAATCGGCGATAATCCATAAATGTTTATTTGCAAAATTAATAACAAAATATGTACAAGGATATAACATCCGTCAACATATATATGGCAATAGTTTAACATACGAATGTACATAGCTCAATGGCGACCTAATTGTGCAATATAATCTAAGCATTCCAAAATGCCAATCTGGTTCTCGCTGTATACATGCATCTTGAAATGTCGAAGAGACGCGTTCACCGCCCGATATATTCTCTTCTGGTGTTTAACCCTGCCGCAGTTGATAATTAAGTTGCAGTATGGTCGATTATGTGTATGCCTGCTCTTTATATGGTGAATTATTTCGAATATGTTTGATATTTCTGCAGGCTCGTCGGCAAAGTGAGAATAAGCCATGGGGGTCACATATATGTATACTTTACATTCGATCGCGTATATCCACTCTCTCTTGTATTTGTTTTATATTAGAGGAATTGAATTGAATATTTGTCGCAAAGACACGCATTCTGATTGGTCGAGAGTTGCTAACTATAGTTTCGATTCAGCAGCATTGGTAGCTGATCGGTCAACACATTTTGAATTAACGAGCGTAAAATACACCACCTCACAACCATGCAAGAGTCGAGTAATCGAGTCAACCGCATATGTTTACTATCGATACCGTTGATTTTTATAATTTCACCCATACAGAGCCCCAGACAAACATGAGCAGACGACACTCTTCTATATGCTTCTATATATGTGTGGGGCTCCCAGCAGGGTAATGGATGTTTTTTATGTCCTAAAAATTGTAAGAAACATTTATTTAAAAAACATGATAAAAAATTGTTAGGCCAATGCATTCTCTTATATATGCGAGGCGACCTATGGTCGACTCGCATATATAAGAGAATGCATTGGCACAGGGTAAAACAAATCCCGACTTACGACTGGATTTGATATGGCGGGTCACATATGTTTACTATCGATACCGTTGACAACAAGTTGTTCGGACGCTGTTCCGAGTAAAATCATCGAACGTATACGCAGAGATTTGATCGCCGAAAAAGGAAATCTCACTTCGTGACATGTAATGGGGATAAAAAGCGCATTGCGTACAGTTTCTTTCAATTATCCAATTTCTTCCGATATAATTACCGACGTCGCTCTGGAATCCTAACTCCTGATAAATCTAAGTGCCAAGTCCGATTTTGTATCAACCCATATACCCTGTGCCAATTCATTCTCTTATATATGCGAGTCGACCATAGTTCGCCTCGCATATATATAAGAGAATGCATTGGCCTAACAATTTTTCATCATTTGTTATTATTTTTTACAATATTTTAATAATTTTTTCTTATATTCTTTAACAGACTTATTTTGTAGGTTTAGTGCCAGGGAATCGTACAGTTTTCATGGGCATCAAAATTAATACTATGAATACTTGGTGATAGTTTTGAGTTATAACATGCCCCTAAGGTTTTATCCAGTTTGTTTTTAAATTCGCTATAGCATGCTTAAGCATACCCAAAACAAATTCAACCCAAAAAAATCTTTAAAAAACTATATAACTAGCTAGTTTGCGTACGAGGAAACATGGGCAACACATCATCTCGTTACTTCTGTGTCACGCGCAACATGGCTAAGTCCATATAATGTAAACCACATTTTGTTTTTGAGGATATTGTGTCTTCTCAATCATAGATACATAAAGTAATCATTTTAGTCACGAAATTATTAAAACACAGAAAAAGCACTTCCTTTAATATTCTCTAGTTTTAAAAATAAAAAACATAAAATATGAATTTCAGCTAATTCTGACAAATTGTGGCCTGGACATTTGATAAATTCCCAATTTTGAAGGCACACACTAGCGTGGGCACATACATTTTTCTTCGGTGCAGATTCGTGATTACTTCCGAGATAAAAAAAAATGGTCATCTCAGTCGACAACAATATATTAGTCACACCTATTGCTATATATTTCGGTTGATTATGTTATACTTCAGCCTGTGTGGTAACTTCACCCAAATGCAATATTATTATAGCGACACCATTAGCTTGTATGACGTAATTGACGTCGGGTATGGAAATCCAACCAGTACTACCATAATGGGTCAACCTCAATTGTCTAAAGTATATGACTAACTACTCACTACTGTATAGCATGGAAACCAAACCAAACCAATTGTTTGATACTTAAAATATTGGCTGCTGGTGTGTACTAGATACAGAACCCCTCAGTGAAGGGATGTGAACATTATATACCGGTATCGCAGCAGTGAAGGGATGTGAACATTATATACCGGTATCGCAGCAGTGAAGGGATGTGAACATTATATACCGGTATCGCAGCAGTGAAGGGATGTGAACATTATATACCGGTATCGCAGCAGTGAAGGGATGTGAACATTATATACCGGTATCGCAGCAGTGAACGGATGTGAACATTATATACCGGTATCGCAGCAGTGAAGGGATGTGAACATTATATACCGGTATCGCAGCAGTGAAGGGATGTGAACATTATATACCGGTATCGCAGCAGTGAAGGGATGTGAACATTATATACTGGTATCGCAGCAGTGAAGGGATGTGAACATTATATACCGGTATCGCAGCAGTGAAGGGATGTGAACATTATATACCGGTATCGCACTCAGTGAAGGGATGTGAACATTATATACCGGTATCGCAGCAGTGAGGGGATGTGAACATTATATACCGGTATCGCAGCAGTGAAGGGATGTGAACATTATATACCGGTATCGCACTCGTTTGTTATGCCACAAGTTACAAGTTGACGGCTCTCGTTGTAACATTGCGCCACAACAAACTCGTGCGATAAATAACGCTAACTACATTCACACGCTGTATGGTTCTATCAATAGATCGCAACGACATGTTCCCGCGTGAACTTTTGTGCCTTGCAATTGGTTGATAAATGTTAACCCGGGTGGTAGGCAGATGTATTTTCAGAACTAAACTGACGTGAGTGAGCTAACTAGTTCACATTACAACCTTTGTTTGCACAAGTTGCAAGTACATGATTGTAGTGAACGTAGGCCCCCTATATATATATATTTATATATCTATATCTATATTTGCGAATGTCTGTCTGTCTGTCTGTGTTGTATAGAAATCCACAGGGGACCATCTAGATGATACCAAAGGGGTCTACTATGGGTAACTTTTTACGAGAAAGATAATGGTCGGGGTTAGAATTTTCTAAAGTGACGCAGTTGTTGTCAGGGGCAGAACAGGGGAGGGGCAGAATTTTTTGTTGTCGTCGATTGCCACGAAACTTACATAATTATAATCATCCCCATGATATTAAGAATCTAATGATGCGGTTTAAATATGTCAAAAGTGGCGTCGTTCGAGTCAGGGATGCACGGAAGGGGAGAGGGGCACCAAAATATAAAAAGCGCCGATTTCCAACAAATTGATATATATTCTTCTTCATGATACAAGGAATCTAATTGTGCGATTTAACAATGCCAAATTGTTGTTGTTTGGATGAGAGATTGGGGGGGGGGTGGGCACTAAATTTGATAATAATTGGTTTAGTCGCCGATTGCCACCACACTTATACGAAATCATCCCCATGGTATGAGGAGTCTAATGGTGTGTCTTAAATCCGCCAAAGTGGCCTCATTCGAGTCAGGGGTGCATTGAAAGGGAGAGGGGCACCAAAATTGATACACAAATTTTTTTAGCCCCAATTTCCACCAAATTGATACACGTTCTTATCCATGATACGTGGAATCTTATCGTGTGATTTAAAGACGCCATATTGGTGCTGTTTGGATGAGAGATGGGGAGGGGAGGGGCGGGCACCAAATTTTATATAAAAAAAATAGTTTAGTCGCCGATTAATACCAAACTTATAAATAATCATCTTCATGATATCAGGAGTGTAATTGTGTGGTATAAGTGTGGCCATTCGACTTAGTGGTGTATAGAGGTGAGAGGGACACAAAAAATGATAACAGTATGTTTAGCGCCGATTTCCACCAGATTGATACATATTCTTCTCCGTGATACGAGGAATCTTATCGTGTGGTTTAGATACACCAAATTGGTACCCTATGGGTGAGAGATATGGGGACCTTAAATTTGATACGAATCTGTATACTCGCCAATTTTCACCAATTTCATATATATGCATCTCTAATCTCTAATGAGTCTTAGTGCGTGCAGCTTGATTCCGAAATAGGGACGGGAGGGTCACCAAATCTGATAAAAAATATTGTTAGTACCAATTACCAAACTCAGACACGTTCTTCTCAAATGATACGAGAAATCAAATCGTGCTGTCTGTCGAGTCAGCGTTCCAGGGGTAGGGCATCAACAATTGATTTAATAAACTATTTTAAGCGCAGATTTCCACCAAATTATTATATTGTTCTTCTCTATGATACGAGGAATATAATCGTGTGATTTAAAGACGCCAAATTGCTGTCGCTTGGGTGAGAGATGTGGGGTCATAACTATTCTCAGAATTTGTTTAGTTGCTGATTACCACCAAACATATATATAATCACCTCCAGTATATCATGCATCCATGACTCTAATGGGCGCGGTTTAAATATGTCAAAAGTAGCAAAAGCTATATATTTAGCACTAATTTCCACCAAATTCATACACGTCACGGATGGCGAGAGGATATGCACTATCATTGATAATATTCTATTCGCCGATATCCTCCTATAAGTTATATATAGTCACCCAGGCCATCTCCATATCATTTAAAGGAGTTTTGGGCATTCACATTTCACAATCTCGACAAATGGTGACCCAATTAAGTCACTTGAACACTTATATCTTCTCAACTGTCATATTTATTTGGGGATGGCAATCAGGGAATTCACATAATGAGCTAGCAAAAAGAGATACATAAAAGAAGCATTAAACGTTTATTTATCATTCTATTAAGAGATACATATATTCTTGCAAACTGAGAGACATCGAACCGTCATAGGATTGCATATATATTATAACACAATTGAGTCTGTTTCATTCAATACAGTTTCCACAAAAAAAGTTACAATTTGTCAAGAGATATGGAAATGTGTCGAAGGCCTGTTCAAAAATAGTGGTCACAGTGTGCAGTCAAATATATTTTCTTCTGATATCAAAGAAAACGCAGTCAGTAGCACATGACTTTTCAGGATCCTCCAATACTGTCATCGGACAAGGGTATATCTGCCCGATACAGCGGAATTATTAGAACAGACTCATCGACTGACATAAACAACTCAAAATCTCGCTCTGTGTCTGGTAGCTGATATACGTGCGCAGCAACATTTCTTTTAAACTGAGAATAGTTAGCCAATATATAGCACCATGAACAGAGGAGCACCTGGAAATTTCTTTTAAACATCTGTATCTTCATGGAGATATGATAGCCATGTGTCCTCAAGAACTTAGTCCAACCCACTAGATTGATTGATACATCTCTATATGTAAACCCCAATTGTCGTCTTTTATTTTTGCGAACTAATGTGTTTATGATGTTCATGTATCATATTATAACGTATGAAGTGTACGCATTTGGAAATAAATAAATACTTCATTATTGGTGGAACGGATTAATCGCGATAAACAAAATGACAATTGACAAGGTGAGCTACTACTTATATTCCATGACTGTAATAATCATGTTTTGTGATGCTATTTGAATATACAACTTATGACAATATATACGTGTAACACTTTGAGCAAGAGTATTCTCTATTCCCAACCAATATCCACAGCATGCAGAGGGTTTCAAATAACATTAACCTGGGCAACGCCGTGTGACCCTGCTAGTATATATATATATATATATATATATATATATATGACTAGTTTGATAAATCAACATGACGACTTTTACTATCAAAAAACGTCTTTAATTCCTAGGCATTTCATGCCTTCATGGCAATTTTCAAGGAATGACGTGTATAACACTGTGACGTCATATAGCAACATGGGGGATAACTCTTGACGTCAAAGTTAAGAACTATTGAGTTTTGTCCGGAATTTGAGTTTGAAATAATCTTCCTTGCTCAGTCTTTCCGAATCACTATCACTTGCCATCTTATAGAATGGGAAGATTGTGTACATCCCTCTACCACATACATCTATATGTTGGCCTAGAGGGATCATCCTAGTGCTGGGATCTCTAATTTGTTGTCGATGGATCCGATTTCTCTCGACTAGGGTATCACCTGTCTGTCCGGCGTATGATTCACCACATCCCGAACATGTGATGCAATAAATTAAATTGCGTGATTTACAATTTAATGTTGCATTTGGCACAATGTTTTGTCCATTTTTGAGTTGGAGTTCTGTTCCTGTGTACAGATAGTCGTAGCCAACCCAATTGTTCTACAACGCGGGTCTCCACACTAGAACACATGGTGTACTTTTTTTGTTCTGTTATATTTTGCTCTTGTTAACAGTTTTTTCATATTCCGTGGCTGTCTTTTACTCTCCAAAAAATTGTTACCTGGGAATACTTTCAGCATGCGTGTGTCCTTATGTAAAATTGGTAACAAGCTACTTGCGATTCCCACCTGGTTAGGGTGATAAGGGTTGTGTGTAGTTACATATGGGATTTTTTCACCCTCACATACTCTTTGTTTCTCCTGACGCAAATTCTCAACTGGTCTTTGTTTGGCCTTGTTTATGCCACCCAAGATGAGATTTAACGGATAATGCTGCTTTTGGAGAAATGATTCCAATTCCCGTAATCTTATATCTCGAGTTTCTGGATTGTCCACTATCGCGCACACTCTCCTAGCTAAACAGAATGGGATGTTCCTTTTTGTGTGTGCTGGGTGACATGAATGAAAATCGAGATATTGATGTGTGTCAGTGTTTTTGTAGTATATATCCGTTTCTATTTTAGTTCCGAGTTTTCTTATTAGAACATCCAAGAATGGTAATTGTTCAGTACTTTTTTCTAGGGTAAACTGAATTGATGGGTGAAGTGAATTAAGTATACTGTGAAATGTCACGCAATTTAATTTATTGCATCACATGTTCGGGATGTGGTGAATCATACGCCGGACAGACAGGTGATACCCTAGTCGAGAGAAATCGGATCCATCGACAACAAATTAGAGATCCCAGCACTAGGATGATCCCTCTAAGCGAACATATAGATGTATGTGGTAGAGGGATGTACACAATCTTCCCATTCTATAAGATGGCAAGTGATAGTGATTCGGAAAGACTGAGCAAGGAAGATTATTTCAAACTCAAATTCCGGACAAAACTCAATAGTTCTTAACTTTGACGTCAAGAGTTATCCCCCATGTTGCTATATGACGTCACAGTGTTATACACGTCATTCCTTGAAAACTGCCATGAAGGCATGAAAGGCCTAGGAATTAAAGACGTTTTTTGATAGAAAAAGTCGTCATGTTGATTTATCAAACTAGTCATATATATTTCTGTACACATACTATTATCAACTATATATATAGCTTTTCATGACTTCCCTTGTATGTCAAATATATTTAACGATGTATGTACGAACACAAAGGGATAGAGATGGATAGAGTGATCACAAATAAGCCCCATCGACAGAAAAACCTACACATGGTGATTATAGTGTCAGATTGAGCAGGGAGATTTTAACTGGTTGTCGTATACGTACGATTTCGATACTTGTACAATGTAATTGAAAACAAACTGAATTGCCGGAGATAATAGACTGATAAAAATATTTCCAAGTTAAAAGGGTGAAAATATATATTTCAAGTATATTTTCCAAAGGGTCGGTGTAACATTTTGTTTAAGGAGAAACTTAGATTTAGCAACCAAAATTACACTGAATGTAGGAAAACATCATACTAGTGGTATAAAGTATAATTTGCAGTTACATTAGCTGGAAAATTTAGCCATTGTAATGATTACAACCTATTCTCCAGTCTTAATTTTCAAATGCAGTGCCATTTTCTACCATGGAATCGCGGTAACATTCACATGTAAGGTCTCCGCTGCCCGAGTGCACCTCCTCCCTGAACCAGATATTATGTCCGGAAAACTATATTTGCACCCCATTCGGTTGAAAATCTGCAATGGTTACTCAATATTTCCAACTCTTAGAAATCCCCAACCCAACAATTCTAACCGATCGAAACTTCTCAACTAATTGCCATTTAACTCCATAAATCAATCATCACGAACTTTGGGACGAAGATTATGGTGATGCGCCAACACCCATTGACACGTCACTGCATGAAATTCCCAATTGTTGAGTAATTTGGTGAGAATCGCCCCTGTCACAACATAATTTATATGGAAACCCTTATTTATCAAAGCCAATTTGTCTCTGTTTATGAACCCCATCTCAAAATATTTCTATCTACGCACATGCGTAATTTGAACCCATCATCCCAATATGACTACGATTTTATTGACCCCGTGAAACTTCGCACGTCGACAAAGGGTTAATGCATGAGTGCGCAATACACCAAGCGATAATCCGACATATCGACATTCGCGCGCGTTTCCACTAATTCAGCCTCGTATACTTGTAATGTTAACATCGTGTTCTACCCGATTTGTGTTATTTCTGTACTATGGAACCCCCTAAGTTGGTAATTTATCAGCCCGTCAAGTAAGTTCTTGTTTTTCCCGAAGTTAGACAATTCGAGTACTATAGAATAACAAAAAGATGCAGCGTTGGGACACTCCATTCACCACAAAAACCGAGCAGCTTGCTGCTGAAATGAATCCCAGTTACAGAATGGCTCTCCCAGAACATTATATAAGTCAGTTCACAACGATGTATGGTGTGAAAAAGGGTAATCGCCTATTGTTAAATTACAATATCCAATGCAAGGAATTTACAAGAATACAATTGCTCGAGTACTATAGAACACAAGTCTAGCTTTACAAGACTAGGAAATTACCGACGAACGCTGTCCGCGTGTTCAAACACGGCTATTGGAAATCTATAATACAGGGCCCTGGTCGTCTTCCTGCATCGCCCAAAAAATGAATTCCGGACAGTGGTCATACAATCAAATTAAACATGTGCTCATATGGTATTGCAACTTTTATCAACACCGACGTAAAGCTGAAATATCATTGGCTAATAATTATTGCTGTACATAAGTTATACAAGTTAATGAAAATGTGTCAAATATCAGTTTCCTGTGATATGTTAGTGTTATGAATGATACAACTACCCCATGACAAGACGCCTGGGTAGCAATCTTGACAATATAAGTTTTTACATTCAACTTTTTCAAGGTAAGACTCGATTAATTATATTGTAACCTGGCGTTTAAAGTTGGTGCGTGACATAAGGGATTGTAAATTTATGTAAACTACTTGCCATTGTTTTGGGAAGATATGTGGCGGTAGATTTTCAGTAAATGTGGTTCTAGCCATAATTCCGTGAATATTTCCAGTTTGTTCACTTATCATTGTTTGATTATTATATTTATTGTAAGCGTCCAAAAGTGGGCTGGGTAAAATATTATTTAACCAATCAAGCATGAATTGATAACATTTCATTTTGTACATGTCCTTAATTTTTAGAATCTTTCCAACTTCTAAGTTTAAATAGCGAGTCTGTGTGGCTATTGTATCTTACGTTGTGGATAGTTCGGATAGCTTTTTTCTGTAGTACAATCAGTTTATAGACGGTTTTAGCATTGCCAAAAATTTCAATACCATACATTATATGACTTTGAATAAGAGAATTATATAACATGTGCATACTTTTTGCGGAAGTATTTATTTTACACGATTAATGGCATATAGCGCTAAAGCTATTCTTGTTGAGTTAATAGCTACATTGTGTTCAACATTTTAAATGTTCACCGATATGAATACCACGGAATTCGAATATGGACTCTCTATAATTGGTGCGTATTCTTTCTATTTTTGATTACCATTTATTATAAGATGGTGATTATTTGAAGTATGTTTACCGGCTGCTGGTTGAATAATGCTATACTTGGTGTTTAGTGAAAGCTTATTTGCCTTACACCAATCATTTAAGCAATTTAATTGAGCATTGGTATGGAAAAAAGATACGTTATATCATGATGAGATGTATATCCTGTTGTGTCACTTTCAAATAGACATTTTGTACTTTTGTGTATACCATTGACATATATTAGAAAAAGTATTGGCGCGAGTAGAAAACCTTGAAGCACCCAAATCGTGTTGTGCCGCTTTGAGGAGACTGATAATGCAAGGTCTACAAATTGCATCCTGTCATTTATGTAGCTTTGAAACCAGTTTTTAACATTAACCCTAATAGTATTACAGTTTAGTTAGAGTATATCTTGGTTTATCGCATCAAAAGCCTTTGAAAAGTCAATAAAAGTAGCTTGTGTACAGTCCTTAGTTTTCTTATCAGTATTACTAGCTATATCATTTATAGAAGTTTAATTATGGGATGTACAGTGGAGCGACCTTTACGAAACCCATATTGTTGAATGTAAAATGTATCATAACAATTCCGTTAAATGACTGCAGACGACTTTCTCTGGTACCTTTGAAAATATTGGAAGTATACTGATCGGACTATAATTTTCAACTAGAGTTTTTTTTATTAGATTTGAATAATGGTATAATTTAGCTATTTTAATGTCATAGGAACAACACCCAGATTTATTAGGTGGGATAGGGGTGCAGATATTTCACTTAGTTTCCTTAAGAATTCCACTGTTATCCTTACTAATCTTATTTTTCACATTGCTCACCATATTATAGAACTCTTTTCGGTTTTCGGTTAATCAATTTATTTACTTGTATGCCAGATATATTCCCTCAGAATATCCCATGTGATCTTCATATTACGTTTATACACTTGTAGCATACTCTTATAATACTCTCTTTTCAGATATATTTTGACGCGATTAAGGTATCGGCAGTAATTTTTGTAATTTTCCATATTGATGCCTGTTAGATACCTCAATTGTTTTCTATATAATTTTCCCTTTCTATTGACAGAAATAGGCCTTTGGTCATCCATGGCTGTTGTTTTTTGTATTTTTGTTAGTTTTTATTAGTGAAAAGGCAATGTCATAAACATTTATGTCGATATCCATGAATAATTGGTATGAATCATCTGCGGATGAGGATTGCAAAATTATTTCAAAATCTATAGATCATAGCAATCGCTTAAAACAGGATATCTTATCTCCATCAAAGATCCGATGCCGAATGGATTCACAGCCACCTTTTGGCTTTTCGAGGTATCTATTTGGCGATAAAATATCCCATAGTGGTCAATGACATCTGTTATTATTTCAGATTGAAATTTGTTAACTGGGTCATTTGAGAGTATCTGGTTAATAAGGGTTGCCCCATGTGATGTTACTCCTATGGGTTTAAGAATATTAGTATGTGACTACCGCATCAATACATTCATTTGTTTTAACCCTTTACCCAACAAAACGGCCAAAAACGCCCAAATAAAGCTTCAACAGCCTAAAATATTTTCGGTCTGTCTCAATAACACCATACAAATATGGATATCATTGGAACCGGTTCATTGATCACATTGTGATGGTTACAGTTATGCTCTGTGCCAATGCATTCTCTTATATATGCGAGTCGACCATAGGTCGCCTCACATATATAAGAGAATGCATTGGCGTTAAAAAAAAAAATTAACACTTTTTACCATTTTTTCTTACATAATTAACAATTTTATAATTTTTTCTTACATTTTTTAACAATTTTTATAATATTTTTCTACATTCTTTGACAACTTTATCATTTTTACTATGTGTTAAGCCAATGCATTCTCTTATATATGCGAGGCGACCTATGGTCGACTCGCATATATAAGAGAATGTATTGGCACAGGGCCGTTCTGTTGGGTAAAGGGTTAACATGTTGTCTATATTATAATCCCCATTAAAAAAACTTGTGTTGTGTTCAGAATTTATTCTACTCATAATTTCTTTCATTGATTTAATAAATATGTTTATATCTGCTTTTGGTTGAGAATTGGGTCTATAAATAATTTCCTAGTTGATTCAATTATTCCAATGAGAAGAGATTCGAACACATGTGGGATAGAAACTGATAAGTCATCTCTAGCCCTTTAGTTTAATTCGGACCTTATAAACATTCCTACTCCTCATCTGTGGTCGTCCTCTACATGTCTGTTTGTCCTTATCGATGGATGATATCCTTCCACAAGGAAAATCAACATTATATGGCGCTCTAAATATTTATGTAAGTCAAATCAGTCCAAAGTTTTCAATCTTATTTTGATGTTCAAACATAATTGTGTTGAATGAATCCCAATTAGCGTTAAGACTTTGACAATTTAGATTAAACAAGGATATATTGCACTTTGTTCTAATTGCTCTATGGTATTCATCAGCTGAATAGTAGTGAGTCTTTGGTAAACCAATAATTGGGTTATCATCAAACTCTAATTTTCCACAATTTTTAAATTTATATGTTTCCTTGAATTGAATTTGTTCTTATTCTCTATCTCATAGATGCCATTGGTTCAGCCATTTATCTATAGTAATTGAATGTAATATGATAAGAAAAGCAGCTACTGTGATTATGGTAACATAGAATGCAAATGTAGTTTATATAAGAATGTAATCCAGGTAAACCATGGGAGCTGAACGCCAGAAAATAAGGAGAATTAATAATGAACACAAAAAAATATTTGGTTTCTCACCAGTGTGCGTATAAACTGCACCATATATTTTTGTCCGGTATCCCTAACCCAGATGTTCATGGGAGAGCACGAATTGGACTCATGGCGCACCCCTCAAGCATAAAACCAATTTTTTTATTTTCTAAGTGCCGAATATCGAATATCCAACTTCGAACGTCCAACTAACTTCACGCGAATCTCGAATGAATATCTGAATATCCGTTAAATATCCAATGTGAAATAAAATTTCAGCTAAAAGTGGAAAATTTGTGTGTTGGAGAGCACGAATTAGGTCTTGAGAAGTCTCCTGGTGCAATCAGGAAACTGCGATATTTTGTGTGTGTGGATATGTTGGCCGAAATTTTCAGTCCAGATATGGTATTCGATATTCAAAACGCATGACGCTGACCATGTCTGGTCTTATAGATTGGCATGCGCAGTTCTCGTATGGGAATGACTATAATTACCAAATTTCAGCTCAATCGGCTCAAATGTAGCCTGCGCCCTCCACAGCTATATGTCGTGTAAGTGTAAATTTTCTAAGTCCAGCTATGGTCTGAAAAACAGGAAAAGCGCGGAATTTCGGACGAAGTTTGAGTGGGAGAGCACATTGGACTCATGGCGCACCCCTCATGCATAAAACCAAAATGTTTTTTAAATATCGAATATCCAATGTCCAACGTCCAACTAACTTCACGCGAATATCCGTTGAATATCGAACGTCCAACTAACTTCACACACTTGGAATTGGTGTGTTTCATAGAGACAAAGTCTTGAGAGCAAAGCTAATTGGGAGATAAGTATGTATATCAGGGTTCACGCTATCATATGCCAAATTGGCCAATGTCATTTGTTTTCAGAAATTGGGCCAGAAAAAATTTCATTTGGCCAAAGATTGTTTTTACCCCAAAATCGGAAAATCTAATTCAAAACTCCAAACTGGTTTTGTAACGGGAGCCACATGATAATCCTATTTATAGTATGATCATCGGCTAATTGGTTACGTGATACAGCTTAATGTGTAACAAAATGCACTCATGGCTGTGCACTATCAAACAAAGTAATAAAATAGTAATGTGGATTAACACTAATGAATCCTCTTTCTGTCATAAGGTTGAATGGTAGATGGTGGGTAGTGGTTTATTGTCGAGTAACAATATTGTAATTAAAGAAGTATAGACACGGGTATTTGAAGGTATGGACATAATTATATAGATTGTTAGTTGTTAAATAAAACAAAGATATGTATTAATTGTGAGACCAGAACATGAGGATTTAATTTGGCCAAAGTTGTTTTTAATTTGGCCAAAACAAATCAGAATTGACCAAAAGAGTTTTCAGCCCACCGTGAACACTGATGTATACGCAGCTATATATTAGATTATATTATTTATTGGTAATGATACAAAGATATTTAATTATATACAGAAGTTTTCACATGTATACACATTGAAAGAGCAATATTATATGATTATTGATGGAACTGTGGTCAACATTAACATATATATTTAAGTAAGTGATAAAAAGAGCTCACTAATTAGATGTATATAATCAAAAAGAGATTTAACTAATAATATTAAAGATGGTTAATCGGTGGTATTAATATGAATACATTTTATTTTTAATACTGGTCAGACTCTATAATTAAATATATCGTTACCAGGGATATTCACTTAAAGGACAACAAAATTCCTCTTATTTCCATAGCGGTCCCTAATACTTATGGTGGGTTTAATTACGAAGACTGTCCAGTCTTAAAATGATACGGTCAGTTGGAGATATATCAGAAACCAATATTAGGTATACATATATATGTATTGTGCAGTATATATACGGCACAAATTAGCACATGTATAGCATGGTATGCATGGCTACATAGTAGCTATATATAGCTATAATATATGGTCCACAGCGCAGTCACACCTCAACATAAAAACAATATAAAAGGCTAAAGCTGAGACCATCACGTCTTTCTGGTATTGTCCATCCACTGGACATATGCACGAGTATACGTGTATATATATCTATTAGGCCACGACCGCCCCTTATAATTAAATTCGAAAGTTGAAATTGTGTAAACGGTGAATACAATTACGTTGATGGCATATTCCTGGGGGATTTTCGAAAGTTGGAAGGAGTATTAAAGGGAGGCACAGCTCCAGTTGGATGTGGCAGCCTCAGCGATGACAGAATTCTAATAAGTACAAAGCGCAGAAACATAGATATAAATATTGGCGGATATTAATATTCTTCTTTGTGTTAGGTATTTCAGCTGGCGGTGTCACACACGCATCTTGGGGAACGACACGGAAACAACCCTTTTAGCCATGCTGTTCCCAGTACGATATAACGTATAATGTATATCATCTGAACAAGTGTTTGATACTCCAGTAATCAGGTTCGAAAATCTAAAAAAGCCTCTAGAAACGAAGGTGCGGGCATTTTTCTTTCAGAAGCTTTTGAGAATTGTTTCTAAAGGTATTTTTTATGCTGATTTCAAAAACCAATGTTGGCAAGTTGACAAATTATTATTTCTGGTGAAAGTGAAATATGCTGGAAACGTATCCTTCAAATGGTATAGACAGTTGTGTCTAAATGTAATTTGTAACCTGATTCCAAAAAGCAATGTTGGCAACTCGACAAATAATTATTTCTGACCTAAAATGAAAATTCAAAATGGCCGCCATCAGAACAAAGTCTAGATTTTCGTTTACTGTTATATGTTGTTCTACGACGTTTGAATATTATGCATTTCCGCACTTTCGAACGAATTGTGACAAGAGACACTATACACAGAACATATGTGGTAATCTAAAGTGAACATGTTTGACATTTAACCCACTTTATGAAGTTTATGCCCAATAATGACCAAAAAACGCGAATTTCCTAAATTATTGCCGTCTTAAATGGCAGAAAGTGAAATATATCCTTCAAATGGTTTAGACAGTTGTGTCTAAATGTAATTTGTAAACTGATTCCAAAAAACAATGTTGGCAACTCGACAAATTATAAGTTCTGACCTAAAATGACAATTCAAAATGGCCGATATAATAATCAGTTAAAAATTCGAAAATCATCAGTAATATTATGAAACTGGTTCATCAACACCCAATGCGACACAATTTGCCATCATATAGCCAAAAATGGTCACATAAAAGCCTTATTTATTATTGCAGTCAGTTCCACAGTTGCAGAGTGGTGTGCAGGGTGACTCTTATTGTCTGCATGTACCCCTTGCTGTTACACACCCCATGTTGCACCCACATTTGATTATTTCGATACATGACTTTGGAATGGGTTCTAGTGACATCATGGTTGGATCTAATCGACCATTTTCTTCTTTACATCCCATTGTCGAAGGATCCGGTAATGTTTGCACAGGAATGGTTGCTCGTTTCCAAACTAAAACCTGGTAGTTTGTTCTCAAAAGGTGGTAATGAAATGAGTCACTAGTTGGTGGAAGCTTTTCAGGAGATTCAGTCCGAGGGAACATCCTGAATCTTGCATTTTTGAGTTTTGCATCGGAAACTCCTTACAACTTGCATACAATATGTTCAGCACTTTCAATTGTTTCAGTGGATATTGCAATATTACCTATACCCTTTAAGAGTTCACAACATTCGAGGTAAATCTTCCATGCGAATCGTTTAGAGACCCCAAATATGAACGAAGTTGAATCACACACCGGTAAAACATGAAACGCAAGAATATAGTTCAGAGTGTCGCTCGGTATTTGGGTGGCAACATCCCTGATGGGTAAAAAATTAGGGTTTTTGGAAGTTCCAGCCATCATGAACATATCACAATCTGCAGGGAATTTGTTTAGGTAACCAAGTAATATCACTAGAACATCGACGTCCCTACTTACCACAATAACTTGTTTCAGATTGCACCCCATGCTGGATCAAGTGAATGATGGATAAGTCTACTGTCAGCCTCTTCGTGATTAGACTCTAACCCTTTCAAGTCTGTTCCGTCTACCGAACAGTCTACTCTGCAATCTTCGGGGAACGCCTTGCAACAACAACAACAACAGAATCACCTTCTATTTTCGCTTCGGTAACAAGTTCTTGAGACAAGAAACCATTCAAATCGGACTTTACCTATGGTCACAACAAGGGCCTGACCGTCAATGACAATACCTGCACGGGAAATGGTGTCATTGTTGTTTGGCAGGATACGTTCTCGATCAGAGCGTCACTAAGCATTGCTTTGTTTCCAGTTCGAAGTGTTTTATTTGTCTCGCATAATGCAATTGGAACAGGCATGAGTTCATGTTGTAAAACAGATCGCAGTGTATTACATCCTCTTGTAGTTGCCCTTCATGCCGGCAGGGCAGTCAACTTGCAAACACTGACACCATCTTCCCGTGTAGATATTGTCATTGACGGTCAGGCCCTTGTTGTGGCCATAGGTAAACATGAAAAGATAAATACATTTGGAGATTTGGCCAATGTATTCTCAGTGTGCGTGTTGAAGAAGGGCGAAGGCTATGTCTGGATTGATGTAGTGTTCGACAGATACTCGGATAAATATATCAAGATTGCTACCAGATCGAGAAGGACAATAACAAATTGTGATGTTCCCATCCCACAAAATTGCAAAAGTTTCATTTTGTTGTCTGACAACAAGTCCGATTTGAATGGTTTCTTGTCTCGAGAACTTGGAACCAAAGCGAAAACAGAAGGTGTTATTGTTGTTGTTGCAGGGGGGTTCCCAGAAGATTGCACAGTAGATTGTTCGGTAAATGGAACAGTCTTGAAATGGTTAGAGTCTAATCACGAAGAGGCTGACACTAGACGTATCCTTCATTCACTTGATGCCAGCATGGGGTGCAATCTGAAACAAGTTATTGTGGTAAGTAGGGAGGTCGATGCTCTATTGGTATTGCTTGGTTACCTAGACAAAGTTCCTGCAGATTGTGATGTGTTCATGATGGCTGGAACGTCCAAAAGACCTAAAAGTATACCGATCAGGGATGTTGCCACCCAAATAGCGAGCGACGCTCTGAAATATATTCTTGCGCTTCATGCTTTAAAGGGGTGTGGTTCAACTTCGTTCATATTTGGGGTGTCTAAAAGATCTGCATGGAAGATTTACCTGGAATGTTGTGAACTCTTAATGGGTATAGGTAATATAGCAATATCCACTGAAACAATTGAAAGTGCTGAACATTTTGTATTTTGTATTTTCCGATGCAAAACTCAACAATGCAATATTCAGGATGTTCTCTCGGACTGAATCTCCCGAAAAGCTTCCACCAACCAGTGACTCATTTCATTACCGGTACCACCTTTTGAGAACAAACTACCAGGTTTTAGTTTGGAAACAAGCGACCAATCATGTGCAAAAATTACCGGATCCTTCTTCGATAATGGGATGGAAGGAAGACAATGGTCGATTAGATCCGACCATGATGTCACTAGAACCCATTCCAAAATCATGTCTCGAAATAATCAAAAGTGGGTGCAAGAAGGGTGTGTACCAGCAAGGTGTACATGCAGAAAATCAGAGTTACCCTGCACACCACTCTGCAATTGTGGAACTGACTGCAATAATAAATCAGGATTTTTTGTGACAATTTTTGGCTATATGATGGCAAATTGTGTCGCGTTGGGTGTTGATGAACCTGTTTCATAATATTACTGATGATTTTCGAATAATATCGGCCATTTTGAAATGTCATTTTAGGTCAGAAATAATTATTTGTCGAGTTGCCAACATTGTGTTTTGGAATCAGATTACCAATTACATTTAGACACAACTGTCTAAACCATTTGAAGGATATATTTCCGGAATACTTCACTTTCTGCCATTTAAGACGGCAATAATTTAAAAAAATCGCGTTTTTTTTCATTTTTGGGCATAAATTGGGTTAAATGTCAAACATGTTTGTAGTAATGGTGGGCACCCTGAGGATAGATGTTCCTGTCATTGATGTGACATTTCTGATCGAAAAAATGAAAATGGACTTAGAATTATTTTTTTTCAAAAGGAAAATCTCACTTTGGAAAATATCAATTAGCTATCAAGAGTATCTTTTCGATCATTTGGTGGCCCTGAAAAGGGCCGTTTTATTTTTGTTATAGTTTAGAATCCGCCACATTGAACTTCTTTGTTCGCCAAAACTTCAATTGATTTGTCTCCTCGCCTCATCCATATTTCGCATTCACAATAATGCTCGTGGCAAACGTGGGGTATCCACACTAGAGGTATTGTTGACTTGAATCTTGGTGTTGATTTGTAGCCGCCTTTGGTAGCATCAAACATGACGATAGGTCGCTGTATAACAGTCGCCGCTAATTCAACCATCAATTTTGATTCGGCCAAAAGTAGTGTGCGCCGTAAATCTTGTGCCGACGCACCAAGTTCGTCACTCTCTGTGTAGTACAGGTCAACTGCCGCATCTCTCAGAATCATCCATCCATCGGTCGTCCCGTAAATCCCGAGGCTGAGTGCCCTCCAAAATAGCGATATTTCTTCACCGTACACTGCTTTACAGTATACCCCACCGCTCATTATCTCGTCAAGATCTGTTATGTTTACAGCAGTCATCTTTGAATGTAGAATAAGTCTGAAGATCCGTCTTGAACATATATCACGATTGCGCGGGCGGTAGAGAAAGCACATAATACTTTGACGTTAAAAATGACAAAGGTTCCCTGACGTTGTGTTTCTTTTCAGTGCATTATCTGTTAGTTTCACCATTTCGATATGTTATAGATTAAATTCATGATAGTATATACAATTAATTAAGATATTTTAACATATGAATTCATCTTCGTTCATAAACGATGACCAAGTAAAGTTATCAAATGCAATGATCAAGAAAAATGTTCAGTATGTTTCTTGTGTTCAGTTTTTATGTATAAAATATGTACAATTCCAAAACCAAAAACTAGAAAAACATTCCATATTTGCCTAACGAGGTAATAAATATATCAATCATGTGTACCAAATAATAGATAATGATCTAACGAAATTAAAAACATTTGTTTGATCGCTATGCAATAATGATCAAGAAAAATATGCATGTTGATCCGGTTCTGAAAAAACACAACGTCAGGAAATATTTGTCAATTTTAACGCCAAAGTATTATGTGATTTCATTGACGCCCGTGTAACAATCTTGTGTTCAGTTTTATGTATAAAATATGTACAATTCCAAAAACAAAAACTAGAAAAACATTCCATATTTGCCTAACGAGGTAATAAATATATCAATCATGTGTACCAAATAATAGATAATGATCTAACGAAATTAAAAACATTTGTTTGATCGCTATACAATAATGATCAAGAAAAATATGAATGCTGATCCGTCTCTGAAAAAACACAACACCAGGAAACATTTGTCATTTTTAACGTCAATGCGACATGTGATTTCATTGACGCCCGTGTCAAATGTATAAAAATATTTTCGAATTTGATCAACGTTACATTGCATTGCTATCAAAGATGGATCCGTTAACAGAATTTCTTCAGAGTGAGATATACAGTAATCCTGTTGCACAGAATACATATGTGGCACCACAGTCTACAGGCCAAGCTAATACGACAATGACTATAGGTGGTGATACACTCATTTTAAAAGCGATTTTAGATGAACTGAGATGTCTTCGCAGGGATATTGACGTGAAAACACAAGTAACGCATCAAGAAGTAAAAGTGAATCTTCGTTTCGTTGCAGAAGAGATAGATATACCAATCAGGGTTCATGATGTTCAGAGATCGAAAGAACAGAAACAGATCAAAAAAGAAAAAATATTGGCGGCGAAAGAAAAAGAACCTAAAAGTATCATGAAGCCTTCTACTGAGACAAAAGTCAGATTTCGTCTTCCTTGTAAAGAATCTAAAGATACAGAGAAAAGTGATGAATTCGCAAAAGCTATCGGTTCTCATGGGAAAGATATGTCAAGATATAAGAAAAACACAAAACGATGTTAAAGTCAGATGATAATTTTAAAACGGCCCTTTTCAGGGCCACACACATTTCCCAAAAGGTTACTCTTTCATTGCTGAAAAAAATCAAAAACACGATTGTTCAATTTATATTTTATTCAACAACAAATATTTGCAAGTATATTTTGTTTTAAATTATTCGTGGCGTGATTTTTTCAAAACAAAACATAGGGTACAAAGAACATTATTAGTTCTTAAGCAATGCTAAAAGTTTTTTCTTTTTGAAAAAATTGGTTGGTCCTGAAAAGGACCGTTTTTGTTTTTGGCCCTGAAAAGGGCCGTTTTGTATGGCATCAAAGTTCACGCCACGATTTTCTTTTGAGACTTTTGCTTTTGTTCCAACGCTGTTGTTTTTTGCATATTTGCATAACCAGTTTTGCACTGGCAGTTACTTCTTTTGCGTGTCCGGCCCGCATTATCTGGGGTGTTAGCCCTATCGTTCCTCTTAGTATAGACATCAACGGTTCGGGGATTTCGGACATCTTTGAATGCAGAATAAATATTGTTCACGGCCGTGTTTGAACATATATCACGATTGCGCGGGCGGTAGAGAAATCACATGTCACGTTGGCATTAAAAATGACAAATGTTTCCTGGCGTTGTGTTTCTTTACAGTGCATTATCTGTTAGTTTTACTATTTCGATATGTTATAGATTAAATTCATGATAGTATATGCAATTAATTAAGATGTTTTAACATATGAATTCATCTTCGTTCATAAACGATGACCAAGTAAAGTTATCAATTGTAATGATGAAGAAAAATGTTCAGTATGTTTCTTGTGTTCAGTTTTTATGTATAAAATATGTACAATTCCAAAACCAAAAACCAAAAACATTCCATATTTGCCTAACGAGGTAATAAATATATCAATCATGTGTACCAAATAATAGATAATGATCTAACGAAATTAAAAACATTTGTTTGATCGCTATGCAATAATGATCAAGAAAAATATGCATGTTGATCCGGTTCTGAAAAAACACAACGTCAGGAAATATTTGTCAATTTTAACGCCAAAGTATTATGTGATTTCATTGACGCCCGTGTAACAATCTTGTGTTCAGTTTTATGTATAAAATATGTACAATTCCAAAAACAAAAACTAGAAAAACATTCCATATTTGCCTAACGAGGTAATAAATATATCAATCATGTGTACCAAATAATAGATAATGATCTAACGAAATTAAAAACATTTGTTTGATCGCTATACAATAATGATCAAGAAAAATATGCATGTTGATCCGGTTCTGAAAAAACACAACGTCAGGAAATATTTGTCAATTTTAACGCCAACGCGACATGTGATTTCATTGACGCCCGTGTCAAATGTATAAAAATATTTTCACTTTTTCAGTGAACTTCATTCATTATGCCGTCGTTAAAGAAATTTATCAAGAAGTTATGGAGGAAGAGAGATTCAGAGGAGACGAAAATAAGAACATATAGGAAATGGCAGGATTCTCCTGAACAAAAGGTGGTACAGAAACAGATGCTAAGAGATTTTCTGGCTCGGCGATGACCATCGCCTGAAGTATGCGATCAAGAACCAAGCAATCAAGAATCAAGCAATCTTGATCTCGTGGAGATCTTGTCACAGATCTCGAAGAAAGATCTGTGCAATGCAGCAATTGACAGCTTCGCTCAGGCTGCTGCGGCGCACAGATCAAATCCTACTTGGTCTGTGACAATTAATCCCAACGGGATATATCCTGATTTGGCAGAATTTTTATGAATTCTGGAAAAGAAAAAACGGCCCTTTTCAGGGCCACCCACATTCCCCAAAAGGTTACTCTTTCATAGCTGAAAAAAACAAAACACGATTGTTCAATTCATAATTTATTCACACAACATAATTTTCAAATGTTTGTATCGATTCGTTTATCTGTTTTTGGAATGTAGAATGGTCTCAGCTTCTTTTTCTTGGAAGTTTTCTTGGAATTTTCAAAATCTGGATGTTTATCTTCAGATTTGTTCTGTGAATCATTCGTAGGATCAACAGGTCGGGGTTGTTTGAAAACATCTGATGTTGTAGACATCTCTTCAGTTTTGATATCTGCATTTTGTTCTTGTATTGTTACTGCTTGTAGACATTTTTGTATAGTTTTCACATTTTTTTGTCGCCGAAATCTGTTTTACAATGGAAGGACCAATGGGATTTTTATCAGCTTTGTTTTTCTCTTGTTTCTCTTGCCATTGCATTTTGTTACAAAGTTTAAACAAATTGGCAGAGATCTGTCTCATTTCGACAAGATTATCTTGAATTTTTCTAGTCTGTGGCTGTGTAGATTTTTTTGAATCTTCTTTATGTAGCTCAATATAGCTCTCTTCAATAACTGCAGGCCTTGGTTTTTTTCTAACAATATCTTCTTCGCTGGCGGCGTCGTCTGAAACAGCATTTTCATCGCGAATGCTATAAAAGCTATAAAAGCAGGTGTAATTCTACACTTTACACTTCAACTCCGAAGAAGCCAGTCGCAATATTTTTTGCTGACAAAACTCAAGACAAAAATGTTTAAGAGAATTAAAAGACCTGTTTCAGACGACGCCGCCAGCGAAGAAGATATTGTTAGAAAAAGACCAAGGCCTGCAGTTATTGAAGAGAGCGATATGGAAACTGATAAGGTAGAAAGTGAAGAGAGCGATATGGAAACTGATGAGGCAGAAAGTGAAGAGAGCGATATGGAAACTGATAGGGCAGAAAGTGAAGAGAGCGATATGGAAACTGATGAGGCAGAAAGTGAAGAGAGCGATATGGAAACTGATAGGGCAGAAAGTGAAGAAAGTTCTAGTGATGGGCAGATTGGACGCGGTCGAAGACAGAATAGAGAAATTGGTGGGAAGAGAAAGAGAAGTCTGGCTAGAGAGCGTGTTGTGTTCAATCCAACAAAATATTTCAAAATGGAGCTGAACTCGGAGAAATTTTCCAGAAAATTTAAATCAGCATCACGACAATTTGGTGTGAAATTCGAGAAATTTACAGATCCAATCGAAAACATTCCAGAGATATTTGAGAAGTTGACAGAAGAATTGAAACAGAAATGTTCAGCAAATGAGAAGACAAGAATCAGAGTTACGATAAATCATCCAGGACTTGATTTGAGCATTTTCATTCCATTCACAAAAGCCAGTGAATTGAATGGTGGGACACTCATGGATAATATTCAAAATGTGGTTCAATCAAATGCAGCCTTTACAATTCATGACGGTGCACTCAATTTCGAAATCTTCGTTACAGATATTCCGGAAGGTGGTACACGACACTCACTACATTATGGACCATTTGCAGACAAGAACAAGCTGACAAAAGTAAAAAGAAGTATTGTCCGGATTGAAAATGCTGATGATGTTATGTGTATGGCAAGATCTATTGTCGTCGGAATGTGTAAGGCAGATAGTGATGGATCTGCGTGCTGGTCAAAGATATGGAAAAGAATAAGACAATCAATATACACAGCACAAACAGATGCAGCAAAAAATCTACTCAACCGTGCTGGCATTCCACACGATACAGTTTGCAGTATCAATGAGTTCCACAAGATTCAAGAAATATTGTATCCAGAATATGTTGTGAAAATTCACAATGAATTTGCTGGCGCTGGATTTCTATTTGAACCTACAGAAATGTGTTCGGATAGCAAATGTGTACACATCTACTACAACAACAATCACTTCGACACCATAACATCAATCAAAGGATTTCTAGGCACCAGCTACTACTGCGAATTCTGCGACATTGGATTCCATATGCGTGGCGATCATCGATGCAGATTTGTTTGTGCATGCTGGTCATTGACACAGTGTAATTTCACAAATTGGGTGAAGTGTAGAACGTGTCGACGATCATTCAGAAGTAAATCATGTTTCGACAACCATTTGAAGACGGAAGGAAAACAGAAAAGAAAAATATGTGATTTGGTTCAACTATGCAACAATTGTGATGAAGAAATTCTCATCAATAAATCAAGCAGACATATATGTGCGGGGTTGAAGAAATGCAAACATTGCAAAGAAATCGTTGAAGCAGATCACAGGTGCTACATTCCAAAATATGAATCACTGGAAAAGAAACCTGCAAAGATTCCATATGTATTCTTTGACTTTGAATGCAGACAAGACACAGGTGTTCATATTCCAAACTTCTGTGTTGCACATACCGCTTGTGGAGATTGCATGTGCAAACCAATCGAAGAAAAATGTGAAACATGCGGACCGGATTCCAGAGAATTTGTATTCAAGGGTGACAACGTTTTAACAGACTTCACAAACTGGTTATTCCACCAAGATCACAAAGGATGTGTTGCAATAGCACATAATGCTCAGGGATACGATGCACAGTTTCTACTTCAAGCACTCATACAAAGTGGAATTCATAAACCAGAACTGATCATGAATGGAAACAAGATTCTCAGTTTAAAATGCAACAGCGTGAAAGTTATTGATTCTCTGAGTTTTCTGATGATGCCGCTTTCAAAGTTTCCACAAACTTTTCAGCTGAATGAGATGGCGAAAGGACACTTTCCACATTGGGCGAATTCACCAAAGTTTCAAAATTACATTGGACATTACTTGGCTTCTGATTACTACAAACCAGACATGATGAGCGTGGAAAATCGAGAGAAATTCTTTGAATGGTACAATGAGAAAATAGAAAATTACGTGATATTCAACTTCCAAGAAGAGATGGAGAAGTACTGCAAATCAGACGTGGATATTCTTCGCCGTGGATGTGGAAAATTCCGGAAATACATATTGGAAACAGAACAGATTGACCCGTTCATTGAGTCAATAGCATTGGCGCAAGTTTGCAATTTGGCATGGAGGAAGAATTCAATGCCAGAGAAAACAATTGGAATCATTCCAGATGGTGGATACCCATGTGCTAAAAACTATTCCATGAAAGCGATACGTTGGCTTCAACATATATCATTGTCACGTATGATAACAATCAAGCATGCTTTGAATGGAGGAGAAATCAAGATTGGTGGACACTACGTCGATGGATATGAGGAAGCCACAAGAACAGTTTTTGAGATGAATGGATGTCTGTTTCATGGATGTCCAAAATGTTACAACAACAGACAATACAAGAATCCCTATACGATGCTCACAATGGAAGAATTATATACAAGAACTCAACAGAAGAAAGATGAACTGGAAAGTCTTGGTTACAGAGTTGAATCAATTTGGGAGCATCAGATCGACGAAAGAATGAAATCGGGTGTGAAATTCAAACAACAAATGGAATCTTTCTACAAACATCGAGACCCCATTTTGCCAAGAGAAGCATTGTTTGGTGGACGTACAAATGCCATCAAATTGTACGAGGAAATTGATCAAGATTCCACAAAAGAAATCAAGTTCATCGATGTGTGTTCGTTGTATCCATTTTGCAACAAATATAAATTCTACCCTGTTGGACATCCAGAAATTTTGAGCCAAGAGCAGATTGATCAAGAACACATTAGAGACTATGCGGGGCTTGTTAAATGTACAATTTTACCACCATCGAAATTGTATATTCCAGTTCTACCAATTCATTGTAACAAGAAAATGGTTTTTACTCTGTGCAACACTTGTGCCATCAATGAGAACGAGGCATGTAACCATTCAGAAGAAGATCGAGCTATAACCGGAGTGTGGACCACGCCAGAATTATTCAAAGCAATGGATGTTGGCTACAAAATACTTGATGTGTACCAAATTTGGCATTGGACAGATTGGACAGATGAAATATACAAATCCTATATCGACAAACATCTAAAGATCAAACAGGAATGTAGTGGTTATCCATTTGGTGTTGAGACAGAAGAACAGAAGCAAAAGTTTGTACAGGATTATTATGCAGCTGAGGGTATAAAATTGGAGAACATCGAGAAGAATCCAGGAAAACGCCAAATATCTAAAATTATGATTAATTGTATATGGGGTAAGAATGCACAAAGAAATCTTATGTCAAAAACAGAGTATGTGGATAAACCATCACGTTATTTTGAATTGCTTACTAGTAACAATATAATTGTTCAAAATGTTACACTTCTTGATGGTGACAAATTCATTCTGGTAAATTATGTTGATATTTTAGATAATATTGAACCTCATCATTCAGCAAATGTTGTTGTTGCTTCTTTTGTTACAGCGTATGCAAGATTACAATTGTATAAAGTTTTAAAAAAACTTGGAGATAGAGTGCTGTATTTTGATACAGACAGCTGTATGTATGTCAGTGATCCATCAAAGAAGAACATCAAAACTATCGAAGGAAGATTGGGGAAATGGAGCGACGAACATCCAGATGCAAAGATTGTCAAATTTGTTGGACTTGGGCCAAAGAACTACGGATATGAATACATCAAAGATGGGAGAAGATACACCAAATGTAAGGTAAAAGGTATCACTCTTGATTACAGCACAAGTCAAAAAGTTAATTTTGAAACAATGGTACAATGTGTTAATGATCGTGAAAATTTCAAAACTGTTGTTGAGTATCCTTCCAGAATTAAAAGACAAAAGAACCATCAACTAATTAGTGAGTGTCAAACCAAAACTTTCAGATCGGTGTACACAAAACGAAAACTCGTCAATGGTATTCACACATATCCATACGGATGGAGATGTTGAGTCATTTCATGTCAAGATGTTGACAGGAGTAGTACCTCCAGAAATTGCTGAGAAGATTTATGGATATTTGGTGGCACAGTCAACACTTATTCCAGAGATAAAGAAGGAATTACAAGAAGTCTGGTTTGAAAGAGAAAAGAAAGCAATACTACGATGCTGTGATGTCGACGAATGTTTACAGAGATTGGACTATCTTGAGACAAGTATATTTTCTCATTTCTCTCAAAACTATATTAAATCATTTATTAAATTCAAAACATTTTTTCTCATTGAAAGAATATCTGATTTTTGGCTATTTGGTGGTGATCAACACCATTTAGATTTAGAAACTTTTGATGAACATGACTATATTCATTATACAAAGTATGAAGATCATTATCCTCTTGCTAGTGGAACCTTTAAATCAGTTCCTAGGATCTATGGGTATTTGTTAACAAAAAAAATGTCAACATATGCAAAAATTCAAAACATTATAGGGGATGATTTTTTTATTTACAGAACAAACAGAAGAATAGAAGACTATAATAATTGGATTATTGAAATGTATGGAAATATTTACAGCTTTGGAGATTTCTCTTTAAAAACTAAATTCACACGTCGTTAAGTTCACTCTCTGATTAGGCATCAAAGTGACAACATGGAAGAATCTTTACTTTTCCAACATCCGTGTAATTTCTTTATCAGCGGACCTAGTGGATCAGGTAAAACAGAATTTGTTAAAAAAGTTATTGAATTTAAACACGATTTATTCCAAACACCACCAAAGAAAATAGTTTGGTGTTACAAAGAATGGCAAGACACATACAATCGTATAAAAGAAATTGATAACGTTGAGTTTATCGATGGCATTCCAGACGATGATGAGGAAATTGTATCAGATAAATCATTTCCTCATCTTGTTGTTTTCGATGACATGATGGGGGAACAAGATGAAGACAAAATAATGCTTTGGTTTACTAGAAAAGGTCATCATCGAAATGCTTCAATAATTTACATTACTCAAAACATGTTCCAAAAATCAAAAAGTAGCAGAACTATAAGTTTGAATGCACACTACATGGTTTTATTTCAAAGCGTTCGAGATAAAAATCAAATAAAAGTTTTGGCTCATCAAATGCAAACCAATCATTTGAAACAAGCATACGAAGATGCAACTTCAATAAATCATGGATATATTTTAGTAGATTTTCATCCTAGAACAGAAAATTATTTGCGAATTAGAACTGATATTTTCCATAAATGGTTGACAGCTAATAACCGAGGTCCTGTCATTTATTCAAAAGTATAAATTCAGTTGTTGTTACTTTTTTCATTTTAGAACCATGTCGTCCACCGAGATGTTTAGTCATGATGAACTGTCACAAATTATAAATTTCTTCACTTTTGCAGCTGAATTATTTCTTGAACATGATTGGAAATTACCATCACAGACAAAAAAGTTTTTTCAGAGAAATAAAAATGTTCTTAAAAAAATCTCTGATCGATCAACTGATATGGAAACAAAACGCAAATTAATTTTACAACGAGGTGGTAGTGGGTTCCTTGGGGGAGTTTTAATTAGAAGTCTTTTGAAAAATTCATTTGAACAAACTGGTAGACAATCTAAAAGTAAATCAAAGGTTTCTCCAAAACGTTCAAAGATTACACTGATGCAAACACAACAAAGGGGTAATCAAAAAGAATCTAAACGTAAAACAAAGCTTTCTCTAAATCATTCAAAGTTTACACCGATGCAAACTCAACAAAATCAACATTCTAAATTTACACCTATACCTTCTCAGCAGAACCCTCAACATCAACCGTTACAAAAAAAACCAGTTATTGATCTTGAATTTTCTAAATTTATGCCGTTGTCTGATGCATCGAAATCGGCATTCGAAGCTTTAGAATGGTTCAATCAGAAAAGATAAAAGATGAAACATATAATTTTTCTGCTCATTTTGAGACAACTACTTAGACTGTGAAGATGCCTTCAAAAACTAAGAGCCGGAAAGTACCGCTGATAAAAAAATATGGGGAGTTGATTGTTGCAATGAGTAAAGTTCCATCTGCATATAAAAAGAAAATGATCAACGATGCTCCGAAACAAGTGATGGATTGCATTTCAGAATGTTGTCAAAATCTTTTAAAAGGTAATGTAAAACTGAATGAAGCTCAGAACCGCAAGTTACATTCGAAGCGTAAACATATCAGATATCTTGCAGACAAGAACAAACCTTTGCAACAAAAGAAGAAAATTTTGAATCAAAAAGGTGGCTTTTTACCATTATTATTTCTTGCTCCATTGATTAGCAAAACATTAGGTGCAGTTGTTAAAAATATTTTGTAAAAACTAAATCTCAAATAAATATGAAGAAAATGGTTATTGTACCATTCAGAATGTTGGAAGATTTCAAACAATGGAAAATGTCAGAAATGAATAAACCTCAATTACCTCCTGATCCTGCAATTTCAAATGTTTCAGATTCTTACAAAGAATTGAAATCAGTTTATGATAAAAATATTTCTGAATCAGAAAAGTCACAGTTATTTGGAGAAAATTTTACAAATTGAAAACTTCACAAAAATCTTTAAATTCAAAATTCAGTTTACCTGAACAAAAGTTATCTGAAAACTTTGGGAACATGAGTGAACATATATTGGAAAGTGTTCCATCTAAACTTCGTGGTAAAGCACAACAAATTTTAACATTGTTGTCAACTAATCCTAAACTTAGATGGGATGATCGTGGACAATTAATTTATGGAACAGAAACAGTTACTGGATCAAATATAATTGATTTGATAAACGATGTTGTTCGTCACCGAAAAGGTTTTGACCCAGTTGGTTATGAAACATTCCTACGTGGATTGGGGGAACTTAATGTACCACAAGATTATGTAGGTAACAGGAATCGATGGTTGTGGATACAAAGACATTTAAAAGGTCACACTGGTGATGAGTTTCATACACCTCATGCAACTCCTAGCAGTGGCAAGTCCAGAAAACGTTCAGTTGATATTTTCACACCTCAAAGTTTTCCTAAAACCAGAAAATCTATTTTGAAAGAATGGTCACCACTTACATAAAATTTGACAAACTTCTAACTGAAATTTACTACAATCCAAAAGAAGTTGGTGGTTTCAGTGGAGCAAATCAACTTTTTAAAAATGCGAAAGAAACAAATAACAAAATTAAACTTTCAGATGTTAAAAAATGGTTACAATGGCAAAAAACATATACTTTGCACAAACCAATTGTTCGGAAATTTCGCAGACGTAAAACTATTGTTGCAGGAATTGATATTCAGTGGCAAGCTGATTTGGCAGATTTGCAAACTTTGCAAAAGCACAATGACAATTACAGATATTTACTTTGTGTTATTGATGTGTTCTCAAAATTTGCATAGGTTGAAAAAATTAAGGACAAAACTGGTAAAACTTTAGTTAAAACATTTCAGAAAATTCTCAAATCATCAAAACGAAAACCAGTTTCATTTCAATCTGACAAAGGTTCCGAATTCAAAAATAAATTATTTTTACAATTTTTGAAATCTAAGAAAATTCATTTTTTCACAACAGAGAATCCAGAGACAAAAGCAAGTATAGTTGAACGTTTTCAACGGACATTGAAAACAAAGATGTGGAAATATTTTACACATAATCAAACTTTGAAATACAATGATGTTTTGCACGATTTTGTGAATTCTTACAACAAAAGTTTTCATAGAAGTATTAAGATGGCACCAGTTTTAGTAACTCGAGAAAATGAAATTGAAGTTTCCAGAAATCTTTATGGAAAGTTAAAAACGAAAAAAGATAAGATCTTGAAAGTTGGAGATTTTGTTAGAATAAATAAAACAAAGAGAACTTTTGATAAAGGATATCTTCCAAATTGGACAAAAGAAATTTTCAAAATTAGTAGAGTTTGTAAAAGTACACCATTAACTTACAAATTAGTAGATTTAGATGGTGAAAACATCGCAGGATCATTTTATGGTAAAGAAATTCAACATATAAAAGATAATAAAGTTTACGAAATTGAATCAGTTGTTGGTAAACGTTCAAGAAAAGTTGCTGGTAAATCAGTTAGAGAAATTAAAGTTCATTGGGCTGGTTATCCTAAAAAATTTGACAGTTGGATTCCTGCCACAAATTTGGTATAAAACTTTTAACATGGCTCAAAATGGTTCAGTTGATCTGGATGTTCCATCACAATTTCAAATCTGTGGAGAAAAAATTGCAAAAAATCAAGTAACATATTTTACACAAATTATTATAATTGTTGGTATAATCGCTACAGCAATTGTTCATTTAAGTTTACAAAGTGAAAATAACGAACTGTGGTTAATTTTACTCAGTAGTTCTTTGGGATACATTTTACCAACACTGCGTTTGAAATATTTGAAAAATCAGTCGACAGAAATTTTGAAAGTATGAATTCTTTCTACATTACAATTCCGAGCGACAGTTCAATGGTAATGTATCCAAACAATACTCAATGTTGTTTTACTGTACAATTACCAAAACCAATTCAAATTGATAAAGAAAAATGGGAAGTTGCATTAGTCGAACTGATAACACCTTCAGAAACATACAATGTTACAGGGGATTCGTGTAAATTCAATTTGATTACAACTGATGCAATAATACTGTCTGTTCTTAAAAATCGTTTTGAAGAAAAGATGTTTAAGAGACCTGATGACGTTCATGCACTTGAAATACAGATACGAGAAGGTTCGTATACCTCTGCGACAGATTTACTTGATACAATGCAAGATGTAATAGATGAAACACTTGGAGAAGCATTGCAAAACGAATACGGATTTCACATCAAGTACTCAAAAGTTACAAAACGTGTGAAAATTGTTCGCAAGAGTTTAAGTATCCCAAAACTAGGAATTGAATTACCACAATGTCTTTTGCACAAGTTGGGTTACAAAACTGAAAGTCAAAAAGTTAATTTTGAAACAATGGTACAATGTGTTAATGATCGTGAAAATTTCAAAACTGTTGTTGAGTATCCTTCCAGAATTAAAAGACAAAAGAACCATCAACTAATTAGTGAGTGTCAAACCAAAACTTTCAGATCGGTGTACACAAAACGAAAACTCGTCAATGGTATTCACACATATCCATACGGATGGAGATGTTGAGTCATTTCATGTCAAGATGTTGACAGGAGTAGTACCTCCAGAAATTGCTGAGAAGATTTATGGATATTTGGTGGCACAGTCAACACTTATTCCAGAGATAAAGAAGGAATTACAAGAAGTCTGGTTTGAAAGAGAAAAGAAAGCAATACTACGATGCTGTGATGTCGACGAATGTTTACAGAGATTGGACTATCTTGAGACAAGTATATTTTCTCATTTCTCTCAAAACTATATTAAATCATTTATTAAATTCAAAACATTTTTTCTCATTGAAAGAATATCTGATTTTTGGCTATTTGGTGGTGATCAACACCATTTAGATTTAGAAACTTTTGATGAACATGACTATATTCATTATACAAAGTATGAAGATCATTATCCTCTTGCTAGTGGAACCTTTAAATCAGTTCCTAGGATCTATGGGTATTTGTTAACAAAAAAAATGTCAACATATGCAAAAATTCAAAACATTATAGGGGATGATTTTTTTATTTACAGAACAAACAGAAGAATAGAAGACTATAATAATTGGATTATTGAAATGTATGGAAATATTTACAGCTTTGGAGATTTCTCTTTAAAAACTAAATTCACACGTCGTTAAGTTCACTCTCTGATTAGGCATCAAAGTGACAACATGGAAGAATCTTTACTTTTCCAACATCCGTGTAATTTCTTTATCAGCGGACCTAGTGGATCAGGTAAAACAGAATTTGTTAAAAAAGTTATTGAATTTAAACACGATTTATTCCAAACACCACCAAAGAAAATAGTTTGGTGTTACAAAGAATGGCAAGACACATACAATCGTATAAAAGAAATTGATAACGTTGAGTTTATCGATGGCATTCCAGACGATGATGAGGAAATTGTATCAGATAAATCATTTCCTCATCTTGTTGTTTTCGATGACATGATGGGGGAACAAGATGAAGACAAAATAATGCTTTGGTTTACTAGAAAAGGTCATCATCGAAATGCTTCAATAATTTACATTACTCAAAACATGTTCCAAAAATCAAAAAGTAGCAGAACTATAAGTTTGAATGCACACTACATGGTTTTATTTCAAAGCGTTCGAGATAAAAATCAAATAAAAGTTTTGGCTCATCAAATGCAAACCAATCATTTGAAACAAGCATACGAAGATGCAACTTCAATAAATCATGGATATATTTTAGTAGATTTTCATCCTAGAACAGAAAATTATTTGCGAATTAGAACTGATATTTTCCATAAATGGTTGACAGCTAATGACCGAGGTCCTGTCATTTATTCAAAAGTATAAATTCAGTTGTTGTTACTTTTTTCATTTTAGAACCATGTCGTCCACCGAGATGTTTAGTCATGATGAACTGTCACAAATTATAAATTTCTTCACTTTTGCAGCTGAATTATTTCTTGAACATGATTGGAAATTACCATCACAGACAAAAAAGTTTTTTCAGAGAAATAAAAATGTTCTTAAAAAAATCTCTGATCGATCAACTGATATGGAAACAAAACGCAAATTAATTTTACAACGAGGTGGTAGTGGGTTCCTTGGGGAGTTTTAATTAGAAGTCTTTTGAAAAATTCATTTGAACAAACTGGTAGACAATCTAAAAGTAAATCAAAGGTTTCTCCAAAACGTTCAAAGATTACACTGATGCAAACACAACAAAGGGGTAATCAAAAAGAATCTAAACGTAAAACAAAGCTTTCTCTAAATCATTCAAAGTTTACACCGATGCAAACTCAACAAAATCAACATTCTAAATTTACACCTATACCTTCTCAGCAGAACCCTCAACATCAACCGTTACAAAAAAAACCAGTTATTGATCTTGAATTTTCTAAATTTATGCCGTTGTCTGATGCATCGAAATCGGCATTCGAAGCTTTAGAATGGTTCAATCAGAAAAGATAAAAGATGAAACATATAATTTTTCTGCTCATTTTGAGACAACTACTTAGACTGTGAAGATGCCTTCAAAAACTAAGAGCCGGAAAGTACCGCTGATAAAAAAATATGGGGAGTTGATTGTTGCAATGAGTAAAGTTCCATCTGCATATAAAAAGAAAATGATCAACGATGCTCCGAAACAAGTGATGGATTGCATTTCAGAATGTTGTCAAAATCTTTTAAAAGGTAATGTAAAACTGAATGAAGCTCAGAACCGCAAGTTACATTCGAAGCGTAAACATATCAGATATCTTGCAGACAAGAACAAACCTTTGCAACAAAAGAAGAAAATTTTGAATCAAAAAGGTGGCTTTTTACCATTATTATTTCTTGCTCCATTGATTAGCAAAACATTAGGTGCAGTTGTTAAAAATATTTTGTAAAAACTAAATCTCAAATAAATATGAAGAAAATGGTTATTGTACCATTCAGAATGTTGGAAGATTTCAAACAATGGAAAATGTCAGAAATGAATAAACCTCAATTACCTCCTGATCCTGCAATTTCAAATGTTTCAGATTCTTACAAAGAATTGAAATCAGTTTATGATAAAAATATTTCTGAATCAGAAAAGTCACAGTTATTTGGAGAAAATTTTACAAATTGAAAACTTCACAAAAATCTTTAAATTCAAAATTCAGTTTACCTGAACAAAAGTTATCTGAAAACTTTGGGAACATGAGTGAACATATATTGGAAAGTGTTCCATCTAAACTTCGTGGTAAAGCACAACAAATTTTAACATTGTTGTCAACTAATCCTAAACTTAGATGGGATGATCGTGGACAATTAATTTATGGAACAGAAACAGTTACTGGATCAAATATAATTGATTTGATAAACGATGTTGTTCGTCACCGAAAAGGTTTTGACCCAGTTGGTTATGAAACATTCCTACGTGGATTGGGGGAACTTAATGTACCACAAGATTATGTAGGTAACAGGAATCGATGGTTGTGGATACAAAGACATTTAAAAGGTCACACTGGTGATGAGTTTCATACACCTCATGCAACTCCTAGCAGTGGCAAGTCCAGAAAACGTTCAGTTGATATTTTCACACCTCAAAGTTTTCCTAAAACCAGAAAATCTATTTTGAAAGAATGGTCACCACTTACATAAAATTTGACAAACTTCTAACTGAAATTTACTACAATCCAAAAGAAGTTGGTGGTTTCAGTGGAGCAAATCAACTTTTTAAAAATGCGAAAGAAACAAATAACAAAATTAAACTTTCAGATGTTAAAAAATGGTTACAATGGCAAAAAACATATACTTTGCACAAACCAATTGTTCGGAAATTTCGCAGACGTAAAACTATTGTTGCAGGAATTGATATTCAGTGGCAAGCTGATTTGGCAGATTTGCAAACTTTGCAAAAGCACAATGACAATTACAGATATTTACTTTGTGTTATTGATGTGTTCTCAAAATTTGCATAGGTTGAAAAAATTAAGGACAAAACTGGTAAAACTTTAGTTAAAACATTTCAGAAAATTCTCAAATCATCAAAACGAAAACCAGTTTCATTTCAATCTGACAAAGGTTCCGAATTCAAAAATAAATTATTTTTACAATTTTTGAAATCTAAGAAAATTCATTTTTTCACAACAGAGAATCCAGAGACAAAAGCAAGTATAGTTGAACGTTTTCAACGGACATTGAAAACAAAGATGTGGAAATATTTTACACATAATCAAACTTTGAAATACAATGATGTTTTGCACGATTTTGTGAATTCTTACAACAAAAGTTTTCATAGAAGTATTAAGATGGCACCAGTTTTAGTAACTCGAGAAAATGAAATTGAAGTTTCCAGAAATCTTTATGGAAAGTTAAAAACGAAAAAAGATAAGATCTTGAAAGTTGGAGATTTTGTTAGAATAAATAAAACAAAGAGAACTTTTGATAAAGGATATCTTCCAAATTGGACAAAAGAAATTTTCAAAATTAGGAGAGTTTGTAAAAGTACACCATTAACTTACAAATTAGTAGATTTAGATGGTGAAAACATCGCAGGATCATTTTATGGTAAAGAAATTCAACATATAAAAGATAATAAAGTTTACGAAATTGAATCAGTTGTTGGTAAACGTTCAAGAAAAGTTGCTGGTAAATCAGTTAGAGAAATTAAAGTTCATTGGGCTGGTTATCCTAAAAAATTTGACAGTTGGATTCCTGCCACAAATTTGGTATAAAACTTTTAACATGGCTCAAAATGGTTCAGTTGATCTGGATGTTCCATCACAATTTCAAATCTGTGGAGAAAAAATTGCAAAAAATCAAGTAACATATTTTACACAAATTATTATAATTGTTGGTATAATCGCTACAGCAATTGTTCATTTAAGTTTACAAAGTGAAAATAACGAACTGTGGTTAATTTTACTCAGTAGTTCTTTGGGATACATTTTACCAACACTGCGTTTGAAATATTTGAAAAATCAGTCGACAGAAATTTTGAAAGTATGAATTCTTTCTACATTACAATTCCGAGCGACAGTTCAATGGTAATGTATCCAAACAATACTCAATGTTGTTTTACTGTACAATTACCAAAACCAATTCAAATTGATAAAGAAAAATGGGAAGTTGCATTAGTCGAACTGATAACACCTTCAGAAACATACAATGTTACAGGGGATTCGTGTAAATTCAATTTGATTACAACTGATGCAATAATACTGTCTGTTCTTAAAAATCGTTTTGAAGAAAAGATGTTTAAGAGACCTGATGACGTTCATGCACTTGAAATACAGATACGAGAAGGTTCGTATACCTCTGCGACAGATTTACTTGATACAATGCAAGATGTAATAGATGAAACACTTGGAGAAGCATTGCAAAACGAATACGGATTTCACATCAAGTACTCAAAAGTTACAAAACGTGTGAAAATTGTTCGCAAGAGTTTAAGTATCCCAAAACTAGGAATTGAATTACCACAATGTCTTTTGCACAAGTTGGGTTACAAAACTGAAAACGCTTCTGAAGATTTTTATTCAAATAGTAGATTTCCGTTTGGTGTAGATTTGTTTGTTGGTCATAATCAAATGTTTGTTTATTCTGATATTGCCGATTTCACAATTGTTGGAAATGTTGAAGTACAAATTTTACGAGTTGTTTCTTTCAGAATTAAAAGAGATATCGACGGATTACATGTAAAACATGAATTTTTAAATTTACATTATGTTCCAGTTTCAAAGTCATACTTTGACAAAATTAGTGTAAATATAAGTGGCGACACAGGAAAATCAATTCAGTTTATTGGTGGTAAGTCTTTGGCGAAGCTGCATTTCAGAAAACGAGAGGAGTTCTAAAAACAATGTTCCCCGTGTATAGAGGCGTACCACGGCAATATGGTAACGGTATTGGTTCAATTTTCAAATCACTTATGAGATCTGCTGTACCATTTCTAAAACCGATTGGTCGGACAGCTTTACAACTTGCGAAAAAACACACTTTTGGTGTTGCAGATGAAATTATTAATCAAGGTAAAAGTCCGAAAGAAGCGTTGATGTCTGAAGGTAAAAAAGCTTTTAAATCTTTTGGAACACAAGCTAAAAATCAAATTTTGAACTCGAGACAAAAACCTAGAAAAAGAGTAGCGAATTCAAAAATGAATCATTCAGCTGTCAAACGCCGAAAAAGTCAGTCGAAAAAACATCCTAGCAGTCGAGCTCTTGATATTTTTGATTAATCATGGCACAAATGGTAAATGGATCATGCGAATGCAATAAATCGGAACTTGATATAACACATGTTCCACCAACGGTGGCTACAATGTCAGAATCGCAGTGGATCGAAAATCATCCGATTGCACCGCTGAATAATTCTGCTCCGATAGAGTTTGTCATACCATCTCAAACCGAAAAGTGGACAGATATTAATCAATCTTATCTTTATGTGAAATTCAAAATTACAAAAAAAGATGGAACTAATTTGGATGCTGGTACGGAATTAGCACCTGTTAACAATTTCTTTCATAGTATGTTCAGCAGTATCGATGTTTACTTGAACAACAAATTGATAACTTCGAATTCTGACACTTACCCATACCGAGCATATTTCGAAAATCTGTTGGGATACTCTCCAGAATATAAAGATAATCAATTAGCAAATTTAGAAATGTGGTATGGCGATACAGCAGATCATTTTGAAGAGAGTACCAAAGGTGGTACTAATGCTGGATTAACTTCTAGAGAAAGTTTGATCGGTGGTAGTAAAATTGTTGAACTATGTGGACGCTTACACACTGATCTGTTTCTTCAAGAAAAATATTTACCAAATGGAATTGAAATTCGTATCAGATTAAACAGATCACCATAAAAATTTTGCCTCATTGGCGCCGAGGATGGACAAATTGTTTTCGAATCAGCAGTGTTCCATGTCAGAACAGTTAGTCTCTTTCCAGCGGTCTCAATTAAATTAAATCAAGAAATTGTCCAGTCAAAAATGAAAATACCTATCAGACGAGTAGAAATAAAAACTTTCACAATTAGTACTGGACTTAGATCAAAAATTGAAGACCACTTATTTCAAGGACAATTACCAAAGAGAATTTTTATTGCGTTGGTCGAAAATAAAGATATGAATGGAGATTTGGGTACCAATCCATTCCACTTCAAACATTTCAGTTTGAATAAATTGGAAGTTAGTCAAGATGGTCATACAATACATAACCGTCCATTTGAACCAAACTTCGCAACAAAACAATGTCTCAGATCATATTTATCTTTGTATCAATCTTTAGGAATGTTTGGTGTTAACAAATCAATTGGCATTAATTTAAAAGAATATATGAATGGATATTGTTTGTGGGGTTTCGACTTGACACCGGACCAAGGAAGTGATGAGGGACATCTACATCCTATAAAGACAGGGAACCTGCGTTTGGAGCTTCAGTTCTTGACAGCTCTCACTACAGCCGTCAACGTTTTGGTGTATGCTGAATTCGACAGTGAAATAGAGATCACAGCTTTGAGAGAAGTGCTTACTGACTATTAGGATGGATTTCACATCACAGCTATGGAACTACTATGAAGAACACCAACGTTCACAAAACTTTGCTCCGAGATGGAACCTGATCTTGGACACACTCAACAACGCTATGATTGAAGAACTACAAGAACTTATTCGCAAGGAAGTGTCAGCAAACTGTGAAGGATGTAAAATAGAACATCCTAGTCAACGTGAACATGTTCTGTGTTTGTTCCCTACAACTGATGATTGGACAAACCAGTTTATCGACTTAGCGCTGATTAAAATTGACATATACAATGTTATGGAAAGATGGTTCCCGAAGCTGATGTGGTTAAACCCACACTGCAAGGAGAAGTTCGAAGCATTCATCATGTATGATCATCTGAGAAACAGTTTGGAGCTCAACCGCAAAAAATTCGACGCAGAGTGGACTCTGATGTGGTCACAGCGAGTCAAAGATAATTACAACGATGCAGACAGCTGAACTTCAATATATTCTGGACAATTCCTGGTTGTGTAAACTTAACACACATGTTTGTGCTAGAGATCTGTTACCAGAGAAGAAACCACAGCATATTCAAGCATATATTGTGAACACGCACTCATCGGATCAGCCAGGAGAACACTGGACATTGATGTTATTCAAGGGAAGATCAGCTGTATACTTCGACTCATTTGGACTACCACCACCGAGACGATATATGTTACCATTCATAAAAAGGAACTCATCAGCATGGACTATGAATACAACACGATATCAACATCGTGCGACAAATGTGTGTGGATTATATTGTATATTCGCACTCCACCACATGATGAAAGGAAAGAGGATGAAAATATTATTCAATTCTCGGGATTTCTTCAAGAATGACAGAACAATAGTTCGATGGTTTGGAAAGCACTATGGTCGATTATACTGAAAAGCAAATTTGCTGTTGAATTAAACTTCACCAGGACATCGACGGCTGATATACATACAACGCAAAGAAGACGACGACCAGATAACAACGAATGTGTCAACAACTCCACAAAATAGACTCTTTTTGTTATTGATTCAGCGTAGGATGTTGTAGGATGTTCAATTAAGTTTCTTCAAATCTGAGACCTTGTTTTGTACATAAATTATTGTTCATTTTTAATATTATTGATGTATAATAATATATTATTGTTCATTGTTCTTGTTCTTGTTTTTGAAAAATAAAATGATAAATTTCAACAAAATCGTTTTCACTGTAGGACCCCCACCATTTGATTCTGTTCGTGTCGATGTGTCATCTCTGGTCAGAATTATACAAACTTTAAATTAGTAATGAAAAAATGTCTAAGTCCATTTTCATTTTTTCGATCAGAAATGTCACATCAATGACAGGAACATCTATCCTCAGGGTGGGAACTATGGCCCAGTACCCCCCAGACATGGGCACTATGGCCCATTACCCCCCAGACATGGGCACTATGGCCCAGTACCCCCCAGACATGGGCACTATGGCCCATGGGCCATAGTGCCCATGTCTGGGGGTACTGGGCCATAGTGCCCATGTCTGGGGGGTACTGGGCCATAGTGCCCATGTCTGGGGGGTACTGGGCCATAGTGCCCACCATTACTACTCATGTTCACTTTAAATTACCACATATGTTCTGTGTATCGTGTCTCTTGTCACAATTCGTTCGAAAGTTCGGAAATGCGTAATATTCAAACATCTTAGAACAACATATAACAGTAAACGAAAATTTAGACTTTATTCTTATGGCGGCCATTTTGAATTGTCATTTTAGGTCAGAAATAATTATTTGTCGAGTTGCCAACATTGTTTTCTGGAATCAGAATACAAATTACATTTAAACACAACTGTCTAAACCATTTTAAGTATATATTTCCAGCATACTTCACTTTCTGCCATTTAAGACGGCAACAAATTGGGTTAAATGTCAAACATGTTCACTTTAAATTACCACATATGTTCTGTGTGTAGTGTCTCTTGTCACAATTCGTTCGAAATTACGGAAATGCATAACATTCAAACGTCTTAGAACAACATATAACAGTAAACGAAAATCTAGACTTTGTTCTGATGGCGGCCATTTTGAATTGTCATTTTGGGTCAGAAATGATAATTTGTCGACTTGCCAACATTGGTTTTTGAAATCAGCATAAAAAATACCTTTAGAAACAATTCTCAAAAGCTTCTGAAAGAAAAATGCCCGCACCTTTCACTTTTATTTCATTTCGCACCTGACTACAGGAGTCAAGCCGGCAAATACCGTGTCTGTCATTTGCAGAATGAGGTCCGCATATGGTGAATTTAGTGATGCTATCCCGCACAGCGGGCTAGAATAACCAAATAACCAAATAGAATAACCAAATAGAATAACAAAATTCAACATCTGGGAACCTCATTCTGCTTAGGCCTCATCTTTTGGGAAGTATCTATAGTATCCAATTAACATTGTTTTTAGTTACATTTCCATTCTATGAAGTTTCTATATCCCCTAATTTGCAGAAGATAAAATTCATAATTGAGGTGCCCAATGGGTGACCATCACCAACTTCAACTGAGGAACTTCAATCTGATCCTAGGTCTGCCATAACAGTTGAGGGCCTTAGCAGAATGAGGTCCCCAGAGGGTGAATTTAGTGATGCTAGCCCGCTATGCGGGATAGCGTCACTAAATTGACCCTCTGGGGACCTCCGAGTCATTCTGCAAATGACAGACACGCTATGTGCAGGCTTGCCAGGAGTGTGACCGATAAAAGCCATTATACGGAGTCATTGTTAAGGTTATATTAACGATATGCCCATTATATGTTTCCAGTATAAAATAGTCAGAACATCAACGGCCCCGCACAAGACGTGATTCAGCAGTGAAGAGGTTAAGTTGGTGGTTTGAGACACCCGTTGCGTGGGTTTACTCTATGGTTTGGGAAACTAGTTAAGTGGTTTTGGACACTCATTGGATGTACTTGGATACAAGTTTGGACACTCATCTGATGGGATATAAGACTATTAGCTTTAAGTTATATTAGATGTGAGACGAGTTAGTTTCAAATCAATGAAAATATCTAATTTTTTATTTCCGATCGTCATCTTAGCCATTAGCTAGAACCCAATATAGCTGGATTTTTTCAACTGATGATCATTTCAGTGCAACCACCCCGTGTTCCTTGTACCGCCAAAGCGGATGTTATCATCAAAACGGAGTATACGGGGAAAGTAATTTTCACGTATGATATTGAAATATTTTTTTTCTAATCGTAAACAAACATCGGAGAACACATGTGTGCGTCCACACGAAGCAGTAATATTTACCTACTCGATGTCAGTCGGTTCTCCGAGATCAAACTGTTTACCAATCTTTAGTGAATTATTTCAATAGTGTTTTTGCTTTTGCTCACTCAAATTTTCGATAAAATCTATTCGCTAACAGAACCCATGGCCTTCTATGCTACCGAAAATTTGGCGGGATATAGCTGAATATGTCAACGAAGCATAGGATTGAACATAGTTTTAAAATTCCGAATTATTCTCAATATGCGCGCGATATGGTATATACAACATACTTATTGACAGCGTGGTACACATTTATACTGTCATTGTTATGTACAAATATATATTTACATAGCCCGTCTGTGTTACACTAAATCATGTTTGGTGATTGGTCAACTTCAATTGGGTCACCCGGTTTACATCCCAATAATTTACATATTGTAACGCGAACAGAAAGTTACTAACTGTTGGCCTAACCCGAAATAATCACTAAACACGGTAAGCAGAATAATTGGGCGTGCTTTTCAAAGTTCAGCTGAATTGCATCTGAAGCCAGTTATATATATATTCCGCTTTATGAAAGTATCCCATTGAAGGAATATTCCGCTTTATGAAAGTATGTTTTGAAAAGTTTATATCATCATTCATCTTGGCGAAAAATACAAAGCTATTTTCATTAATCAAAACCGCATGCTCCTTTTTTGGCGATACCATCAGCTTTGGCGATACCAGGTACACGAGGTGGTAACGTTTTTTTTACTGAATGTGGGCACTTATTAGAATCTTGATGTGACAAATAGAGAGTAATCATTTGATTAGCATTAGCCACCGGAAGTAGATGGCGCGCGCATAAAAACCCAACGATAGTTTCACTGTGTGTTTACGAATACGAGTCAAAATAGACGTAATATATATGTAACAAGGTTATTATATACACTAGTTGTGATATTTTTGTGATATAAATGGTACACAATAAGTGAAAATTAGTCAGGTAAATCCGAGAGAGGGGGTTTTACATTGTAAACAAATGACAAACGTATATTTCCCGCATGGAAAATCTGAATCTGATGTCATGAAAATTTAATTACGCATTTCTTTTAATTTTTTTATATTTAATTTGTCATGTCAGGGAAACCTCACAATCTGCCTGCTAATGTCTTCTACTTCTAGTTAAAATATTTTTGTCATTTATCAATAACAATACCCAAACTGGCCCAAGAGGCAAGACAACAATTTGAACAAATTTCCGAATATTAAATTAATAATTTATTAAAAAATATAATATAAATCATTAAATGTGTTGTTGTTGCCGGAGGTTCTGCCCAATTTTTAAAATGTAAAATGTGCATACTGTCCAATACTAAATATCTGTTGTTCATTTCAGTTGAATGATGTCGGAAGATTTATTTGATTCGCAACCACCGACCAGTTCAACTTCCAGTTCCAGATCAACACCGACTCCGAGTCCCGATCAGCAGACCAACTCTCCAGACACTGCCGACAATCCACTGAAGTTTCATTTACAGTTGGACAATCCTGCACCACAGCAGAGTGTCGTATGTTTGTCTTGAATATTATTAAATCATTGTCGCTGCCAGAATTCCAAATAGTCAAACCTTCCGCATTCTTGACAAATATATAAACAATTTCAATTAAATATTTGTTTGACATCTTGAACTTGGAATTAAAAAAGGTGAATGATCCTTAGGTTTCATATATTTCATTTTCAGACAATCATAACTCCAGAATGAAGAGCAATATAATCTATACATGATAGCATCATTTAACTTATTATAGCATTATTTTGATTACAGGTACATTCTTATATGTAAAATAGTTTTTATTTTGAATTGGTTATATTTTAATCTCTTCCAGACTCTAGATTTTGGAGAAAGTCACCAGTCACCAGTCACCAGCGACCACCAAGGCGTACCCGGATACCAAAACAAATGAAAATCCCCGAATTAAAGCTACCGTTAGAAAACTATCCAAGAAAAAGAAAACTACAGGTTTGTTTGCTCAAGTTATTTTTATTATTAATAGTACACTGATCACATATTCACTCATATTTCACAAGTATTGAAGCAAATGTGGTGGGTTCTCTAACTAATTTGCTACTAAACATGCTGCCTTCATGACAATTGGAAATAAAACTGCCAATTATGCATTCATTGTTTAATTTTAGCTCTGAATAGAAATATGTAGTCTAAATTATAGCAAGTTTAACATTATTTTCCTTTCAGGAACAGGCTAGTGATGATAGTGATGAGACACAGCCACCCAGTCCCAAGCAGCTTCCAGTCTTCACTTCACCAAGTCGTCAGCTGCCAGTATTAGCTGCACCAATTGAAATTAGCTCAGACGAAGATCCATCCAAATGTGATTGAACGAACAATATTCACAAACAATATGTACTGGTCCATTCTTGTCTGGTACTTCTGGGTGTTATGCTGGTAATATTGTAGAAGCCATTAATACTCTAACCTTAACACAATCAACGCAGACTCTCTTCACTGGCCCCATCGTTGTAAGAGATTCCTCCATTCTTCTTGAACTCTTCAGCGCCGATCATGAAATTTTCATACCTCGAAAACATTAATCTTGATTTGGACTCCATTTTGAAACCAGGATATATATTTCCATATGTTACAACACATTCATTATCAAATGGTATTGTCATCGATTTATATAACCTGGCAAAACAGTTGGATTTGGAGACAGGGATAACAGTAACTAACTGGATTAACAAGCTATGTCGCCTACAATCGCCAGCAACTGACATTAGCTCACACTCTGCCATTACATCAAAACTATATCGAGTCCTCATCAAGCTAAAGAAAATAAGAAGAACCACACGTGAATGTAATCAATTTCTTACAGAAACATTTGAATTACCAACATCTACAGTCTCAATTAATCCCGAAACAGAAAGTCCACAAAGTTCATCAAACATATCAGTTGTACTTGAAGAGAGAAGAACCAAGGTCAAGGAACTACAACAGAAAGGTCATTCGTTGAAAAGAAAACATGAGAGACTTGGGGTGAAAATGAACGAGGTGTGTGAGAAGAAGGCGAAATTGGAAGAAGAGGTGAAGATATTGAAGAAAGAAGGAAATATTACGGAACGTCGAGTAAAGAATACGGAAAAGAGATTGGTTGCAGCAAAGCGGAAAGGTGATACATATTTCAAGATATGTATGGTTCAGAATAGAGAAATAAAGTCGATGAAAGATGAAAAGATATCCGACAAGTGGAAGCTGGAGAAGTTAGAAAAGGAGACCGAAGATATGAGAAGAGAAAGAAGTGAAGATAAGGTGTATGCTGATTTGAAAAGAAAAGTGGATGATCAGGCCTCAAGTATATCATATTTAGAATCGCTGCTCGCTGACCAAAATGATATAGAATTGTTTGATAAAGAGACAAAATGTTATACACCGCTTGCTATTCAGACAATAATGGACCTGACTGCTTTAAAAGTGCCAGCAGACAAAGTTGGTAGAGTTATTAATACTGTGGGTAGTCTTTGTGGGAAGGTGCCAAATTGTCTGCCATCAACAGTAAATAGAGTTGTTCACAGCAAAATTGCTGTCGCACAAAAACAGCTAGAGAGTGTACTGCCACAAGAAGAGAATACCACCCTGTATACAGATGAGACCAGAAAGTATGGGAAGACGATGGAAGTATATGTGGTCACAGACAAGCACCAAGATTCGTATCTGTTAGGATTGCGTGAGATGGCGAATAAAAGTGACATTGGATACTTTCCGAGAGGTGCTCCATGATATCAGTATGCATTGTGAAGATAAGGAGAAGAAAGATGAATACAGTATTGGCTACAAAATGTTGGCGAATATCAGAGACACCATGTCTCAACTGAAACTACTTTCAATAGGCTGTTGCAGGTGTACCGGGAAAGCATTCTACCCGAAGTAATAGATGGCTGGGAGAAGATGGGAGATACAGAGAGAGAGCACTGTTCAAAAATGAACAACTTCTTCTGCGGTTTGCATCTTCTCTGTGGAATGGCGGACAGCTGTGGTGCAACATTGAAGACATTTGAGGATGCAACATTGGATCATCCAGTTGGTTCTGCATTGCATCCAGAATTGAAGCGGTTCCACAAGAGTGAGAGCGGGACACTTCGTCTCATAAAAACATCATGTAAAGCCTTTGCTGTTGGTGAGGATGAGAAAAGCGGGGTCAGTTTGAACTGGAATTTATACCTGAAAGATCAAAAGAAAGGAAAAATAAGATGATCCGCTTTAAACACAACCGATTCAACCTCATATTTTACCTCGGGCATGCAATATATTTCCACCACAAAGATATGAGTTATTTCTTGGATAATGTGCATGGACTCTCAAACTCACTGTTACGAGCTGTGTCATTTGACCTTAAAGAACCGATGTACCTCGCTGGAGTCCGTGCTCTAGGAATGATCTCTAAATTTATTAGTGCACCTCTGTGGAGGCTATTGGAAGAAGATGGACACATCTATGCAATGAACCAGAAATACCAGGATCTCGTTACTTTTCTGGATGCATGTGCTGAGAGTGTGGAAAAGACAACAGCCTTCATGAGAGGAGAGAACCAGGTTTTTAACGTAGACAACAAGAAATATGACATTGTGCAATACTTAATAGAGGAAGACCCTCCTACTGACAAATATGTGCCCTATGCTACAACAGCTATTTAGTACAATCAGCCTTCTTTTGAACAGTATGGTCACAGACCATCTACCGGCTGGAAAGTTCTGGAGTACCACTGCAGCTGGTGCTTCTACTTCAGAGACAGAATCAACTCTCAAACACAACAAGTTGCCGGAGTTCATGTTTGGTCAACTTGACCAACTGTTGAGATACAGGCCAAATGCAACACTTCTCACAAATGAGGCGTATTTAATGTACTCACATAACAAAACAAGTGCATGGCTTGATAATCTGGACACATATCACAGAGATAAGATGCTAGAAGGGTCAAGAAAGCAAGGAAGGGATATACGAGAAAAGTTTAAAGTAAGGTTGGTAGAAATAGAAAGATTAAGATTGGAACAACAGAAGATAAAAAGAGAAGAAAGTGAGAAAAAGGAGAGAAACAGAGTAAAGAAAGCTGAAAATTTTACACAAGATGTATGCAATTATGGATTGTGGCAGACCACTGGACAAATTGAAAAGGTTCTTGGTCGGATAAAACCTCAACAGGAAAAGCGGAATGCTTTAATTGCTCAGTTGAAATTCCGAAAAACCGTCCTGCATCAGAAACACTCAGAGCCCCGTATATATAATTTCTCAGAGAAAGACGATTCAGGGAAATATAAGAACTACACCATTGACCACCTGTCATCAAATTTATCGCAGCTTATTCAGGATGTCATGAAAACAGAAACACAAGAGAAACAATCTGAAGGTATTCCTCTCCTGGTGAACAAGCGGATTGAACATAAATTCGAAGATTCCACATATCTGGGATTGTTATTTCGGTGGTACCAGGATTTTCTGAATGGTACAATGTTCGATATGACAACGACGAAGCAATATATGTATTCAACCTGAAAGATGATTATGAGAAGGGTGACCTGAAGATCATTGTCCAGGGTTCACATGATGAGGAAGAAAACTAACCAAATAGACAATTTAATCACTGTACATGTATGTAAACTGATGATTTACTAAGCATGTTTTTATCATTGTACTACTCAGAATGTTTAACCCATTATGATTTTCTGTCCTATATTATACTAACTCATGTTTATAATACTACTTCCTAACATTTTTTCACCATCATTATTATCAACTGACCATTTAATAACACTAATAATGATTATTGTATCATTGTTTCTGATGGTTTCTAATTTCCTATACCTAACTGCATGTTAACATCCAATCAAATTGAATACAATTGTATGCATGCAGACCAAATTTCAGTAGGTGCAAATGTCGCAATTAGATTTCATTGGCAACATGGCTTGTATATGGTTAATATTTGAATATGCATGTACTCTTATGTGCATAATAATACTAATGTTGACACGGCTATAGTTTAAACCTAATAAATATCCATACATCACTATTATTAAACATCTTTATGAACATTGGGAAACTCCAAAATAATATGTATATGTACATGTACCGGTATCTGATACATATGTTTTATCTTGTTATTCCCATTGAGGTATATATTTATTTTAAGTAGCCATAGTGATGGATTATATTTCAAGATGTTACAACAAAGCTGTGTAATTTCCGCCCTCCATTCTATTTAGTTATTTACCTGTACTGTGTCCATACCATTCTTGTTAACCATTTCATGATTGGAGCTTCCTGAAATTTTGCGAAAACCCTGAACCAATACATTCTCTTATATATGCGAGTCTCCCAAAGGAGAATACATAGGCCTAAAATATTCCCTTCACCTTGGAAGCCAATGAATTCTCTTATATATGCCAGGCTCCATATGGTAGACTTGCATATATAAGAGAATGCACTGGCACATGATGTTTAATGCTGCACCAGTGTGGCTCCCATTATGAAAAGGTTAAATAGAACCTCCATATTCCTATGACTAACTTTAATAATACTTTCACCTTTGCTTTTCAGATTGTGATTCCGTTATTGTGTATCAACCTGATTCGTTGAAGACAACAATGATCGTTATGTTCTTTTTGTAAGTATTATATTTACTTATTATATATGTACTTATTTTCATTATCTGATATATTTAAAACTTCTCTGTCATCAGGTTCCATGTTTGTGTCCTGATATATGGTCCAGAAACACATAACACATCAACTTGTACTGTGAACAATTAAGATTTTTCCCTATATGGGAGCTAGACTCGCATATGTAATAAAATGCACTGGCACATGATTCTTAATGCTGGACCATCGTGGTTCCCATCATGAAAAGGTTAAATATGTCCCTATGACTAACTTATGTTTACCTTTGATTTTCAGATTGTGATTCCTTTATTGTGTATCAAGCTGATTCTTTGAAGACAAAAAACACCTTTAAGTTCCTTTTGTACATGTAAGTATTATATTTTCATCAATGTATTTATTTTAATTATCTCAATATCTGATATATTTATAACTTCTGTCATCAGTTTCCATGTTTGTCTCCTGATATATGGTCCAGTAACACATATGTCAACTTGTATTGTGAAAATTTCATTTTTTTTCCCCATTAGGAATTGGGGTACACTTGATTTTGAGCCCAACTGTACACACATAGTATGAGTCAGAATGGTACATTTGTCTTTTTTGTATAGAGTAATAACCAGAGAACACAGAAAGCCAAGGTTGAGCTCTATATCTTCATTTTTGGAGAACTTGTGGGGTTATGTCAGATTTGTTCCAATTGTTGAAAAATGACCCTTGCCGAGGGTGACAACAGGGTTTTTTTTTTTTTTTTTTTGGTTTGTTCTGTGACCAAAACTGGTTTTCTTTTGCAGTTCTGACACCAAATGGAACATGTAGGTGCATTAATCTCACACATTAACTATTTGGAAAAAAATGGTTGGTTATTGCTAATTTGATTGAATTGATGACATGAAATAATTCATGAGATAGGCAGGAAGGGATGTTGTACAAACACAAGAGCGCATTGCGCTCGAGTATTTTACGAAATAGTCCCTGTATCGAATTAATTATTTCACGTCACAAATTCAATCAAGTGATTATTCTGTGTATTATAATTCCACACTAAACATCTGATTTACCAGAAATCCGAATAATACCGCCAGCATACCTTTCGATAGCGCGCATGAATACATGACGCGTTGTAGTTAAAGTGAAATAATTCACCAGTGAAATTTTCGTTTACAATCAGAAGAGAAATCAAGGTAAATCACAAATGTAATGTAGGGATACGAACATTTTACGCCGAATATTTATTGGGAAATTAAGTTATCAGAACAATCTCAACCTATGTTCACTCTCAATTTGCAATTGTTGTTGCACCGGCCACAACCTTTTCAACTTTTGAAAATATGACCACAGTCTGAGCGAACCCAGACTATATTGAGCAGCTACGCATTCTCGATAGTCTGTAACCAACAGCGGGGAATCCCATTCTTTCAAGTATTACGTCAGTGCCATGCAGCCAACCACAAACTTATCGTGGCAGAACTCAGCCGAGGGCAACCAGGATGGTTGCGTGGGTTTTTAATGCCAACGTGCGTGGTGACGTCATATATACTGCCGATGAAGCCTTATATAACGGTGGTAGTGCGAGGGATATCGGGATGTTTCAGACTATCGAATGCGCAGCTGTTTAATAATCTGATTTAACTCATACTGATTTGATCAAAGTTGCAGATGAGACCACCTCCACCCATGTTGCCACGTCCCTGATCATTATTCATATTTGACAGATATACAGTTCTCGAACAGGGTCATAGCAGTCATAGTCAGCCATCTCATACTTGTCTCGGCTTGAACTGTAATCTATATAGATACAGTCAGCATTCCCGTTGTCAGGGTTACCGCTCTTCCAATCGACGAATGGAAGCGGCCTCCGGTCCCAGGTATTCCAATTGTCGTTATTGTCAGGATCGTATCCGTCAACCCAAAAGTAATCTGCGAGAGAAAAATAACGGTATAAGACCATTTTGGTTCCATAGCCCGGTCTTTTCCAGACAAACCTAAACCCAAAGTAAAAATTATCCACTGTTATATATACGGTATGGGTCTGACGCTCACTCAAACTGGGTGTCCTGTCCCAATATAAATTCTCTGAAAAGAACACAAAGTCTTGTCAATCAAATATTTATCAGCAGATATTTTCTAAAAATCAGCGACTGAGCCGGACGCTTTCTGAAATGAAAATTCTGTGTTCAGGTGACATTCGACAGTTTCTGCAGGGATGGGTGCAGAACTAAGGGGGCATCAATTAATTTAAAAATAACTGAAATGTGAACTCATAACACATAATCACATATACAATGATTATATGCCTGGGTTGAGCACATACTAGCCTTTATGATTTTGATCATTTTAATGAGGGTATAGCAAGAGTTATGCCCATTAAATGTGTGCCTGAAAAAAAAATATGAAATTTTGATGCAAAGATGGCCAAAATAATCGATTTTAGGACCCGTTTGATACAACAACAAGATTTTTTCGGAGGATAACCACCTAGAACACTGGAAGAACACTGTTTCCTCACTGTTTCCTCACAATAATATCAAAAAAGTTCTCACTTCTCACCACTGGGATTTAAAAAAAAACTATTTTTTAGATGCTAAATCGTCACGCCGGTCTCCGGAGCACACTGTTTCGCAGAAATAGCTAATACTTGATACTGGTGGGGTCTAGGTCACCAGAAACAATATTTTTCAAAACTCAAAGAATCCTATAAAAATACGGAAATTCATAACTAACCTTCTCTCAAAAAACATGCCAGACCCATGGTGTCCGAAAACACTGTTACTCTATTATAAGAAATTTACCCCTACTGATCATTCGAAACTGTGGAGTGTGACCTCACCTTAATTTTTTCATCCGCGGATGCATTCGGTGTTAATTTGCCTATAGTCAAATAAATGTTGTGTTGTCAAATCACTATGTACTGACATTTTTATATTTACGCCAAGATGCTGGAAACACAGTGTTTCATTTTGCGTGGCACTAACACGCCTTGTCACAATTTTCACCATTTAATGCGAAAATAATATATGTGACCCGCCATATCAAATCCAGTCGGAAGTCGGGATTTTTTTTACCCTGTGCCAATGCATTCTATTATATATGCGAGTCGACCATAGGTCGCCTCGCATATATAAGAGAATGCATTGGCCTAACAATTTTTTATTATGTTTTTTAAATAAATGTTTCTTACAATTTTTAGGACATAAAATAAAAAAACATCCATTACCCTGCATGGAGCCCCACACATATATAGAAGCACCTAGAAGAGTGTCGTCTGCTCATGTTTGTCTGGGGCTCTGTGTGGGTGAAATTATAAAATTGTTAAAGAATACAAGAACAAATTATTAAAATTGTAAAAAATTGTTAGGCCAATGCATTCTCTTATATATGCGAGGCGACCTATGGTCGACTCGCATATATAAGAGAATGCATTGGCACATGGTAAAAAAATCCCGACTTACGACTGGATTTGATATGGCGGGTCACAAATGGCCGAGCTGTTCAGGTTGAATTCCATGACGTAGTTTTGACTCATACGTGACTCAAGTTAGTAAGGTAATATGATGGAGTCAAGAAACATACGCGTTATTCTTATACTATAACATGTTCGCGGTCTTTAGCTAACTCGTACGATTCGAAGAACATTCATTATATGTACAGTGTCACCATTATCGCTACATTATTTGTAAAGTGTCGCATTATATGTACAGTGTCGCCATTATTTGTACAGTGTGTCGTAAACGTTTTCCAGGATACATGCACGGTCTTGATGGGCATGTAGTATTGGGCACCATGCCAGGTGAAGTTTTTATTTCCAGTGTCATGAATAATGTTCACATTCCATTTTTAAAACAAATTATGTCTGCCAATTAAATGAATTTAAATGTTCTAGCTCATGCATTAGACAATTTTTTTTTATGTAGAACATTAGTCAAGTGCAGGGGACTCAATGCTTAATTTGATATCAATATTTGTCCTTTTATGACCCGATTGTTATGAGTCCGGTTTCGGATGAATAACAACGCGTACAAACAAAAGCAATTTCATCAGTTCTAACAGGTTTTCATGGCTGTTTAACATTCAGTAATATATGCAGGATGCCAAGTTAATGTCGAAAAACAAAACCCCCCAGAATGTGTTTCGTGAGAAATTTATTGAATGATAGACATTTATCTATGATCGTGATTCGGCATGATCTGTCAAAGTTTCCCCGGAAGTAATCCAGATAGTTATATTGCAGGAGCGAGATGCCAGTTTATATGTCCAAGGACCGCCCCTATATAGTGTCTTATAACGGACTTTAAGCGTAAAACCACATATAAATAAAATCAAATATCACAATTGTGGCAATAAACTGGTTTATTCCGTAGAAAAAAATGATGTGTGTTCTGAACAGCATGCCAGTTGCCAATTGATATTTAATGTAAAAGAAAACGTTTACCACACTGTTGACATATTTTTTTAAAGTATGCTACCTCAATTGACCTCACGAAAATCGGATGTTTCCAGTGAAAAATATTCGCACCACGCACAGGACGAAGAATGTTCCATTTATTTTAATTGTATACAATCGAATTTCTTGTATATTGCTGCCAGTAAATAAATATAGTAAATAGTAAATATCTAAATGTAACGACTTAAATAATTTTCATAAATTCATAATGCTCTAACAGATTAAACCATTATAATCAAAACCGCACGCCGTCATCTTCTTTGAGGTAATCGAGCCGAAATTCTTCTCGGCCAAAACAAACTCTGAACACTTCGGCTCTCAGTTTAAACGTAAATAAATCGATGTTAGTCCCAACGACGGTGAATATTCTATGCGTAATTTAATGTGAAAGTTAGATACTAATACATCATTATGACTACAATGTGTCTCTATTTCCGATATATATATATAGCATCATGTATTGATGTGTGGGGTAAAATCGATTAAAACAGAAGAAAAAATCCCGCCACTGGTTCTTGGTGTAAAGTCAGTTATAAGACACACAGGAACGGGTCTCTGACGCAAACCAGCATGTCACTCTACCGATACAACTATCTTCTTTACGTATGAGGAAACTAATACTAGGTATGATCTTGTTGCAATAACGGACTATAGACAATACCTGTTCCGCGTCCAAGAGTGTCAAGATATCTCTGGAGCGCGTCTAACATCGCTCTGCTTTCTATGGTGATGAGGTGGGCCCCGGGTAGAGTCATGCAATCCTCGCGAGCATCATTGCCGATTTTGTTCATGGTATTCGGATCAAACCTCAGACAGTATTCCTTTCCATTGAGTGTGCGTGGTGAGTACCCAGGATAGTTGGTGCAAACTGGAGAGAATGAATGATAACTAAATTATAGATGTTTTAAGGACATGGGCGTGGCGATATGTTGGGGGGTGCATGCCTGACAGAACATTATTTGGAAACAGTATGCCACAAGTAAGTTCAAATTGCACTTATTGTTTGATTTACCAACCAGTAATTAATGGGGAATAAGATTTTTTTTTTCAGGTTGGAAATTTCCATTGGAAAGTTTGAGGTACCACTTGGAAAGAGGGGAGAGTGATACATAATATACCCCACCTACCAGTAACATCCCTGTTCGCACGGAATTTATTTCGATAATCCTTAGACTGGAACTTTGAACTAATATCGACCCCGATTGAATAAGCCAGATTCCACAGGTCATCGCTCAAAGGCCACGACATGTTAAGAGTGCAGAGCCTTGCCACAGAGGAGCGAGGCTTATGTAAGACACATCAAGTCAGACTAAGGTCAGCCCACATAGACATAGTTAATTTACTGCCAGTGATTAGTGGGTATATAAACCGACGTGTAGGTCTGAGAAGGGAGGTCCGGAGATTGAGTATCGCTCCTTATGGCGTGTTGATGTTCACCATGCGGTAGCTATATTCATAACACACTAAGTCTTGCTGGTCTCCATATATATGTTACAATACTTGTCACATGTCAATAGATGTATGTCGTATCAAATAAAGAAATCATCATGTGTTCGATCTACTCTTCACTCGTCACTTACCACTAGACCATCACATCAGCCCAGGTTGTTGGCATATACCCCATTATGTAACAAGAGGTATACAAATAGAGGATTTACAACGAGTCCCCAGTTTATAGCGGAATTTACAAAACGAGTCCAGTAAATTAGGTATGGACCGAGCCTTTGGCGATGTCCAGACCTAACTTACTGAACAAGTTTTGTAAATTCCGCTGTGAACTGGGGACGACTTGTAGATTCTATTTATTATATGATCCAAAAGCTCGGCAAAACATACTTAAATTAACAAATGGGATGCGAAACTAACATCGGCTTCTATAAGTCATGCGATGACGTTTCACGTAACTATGTGTTGATTGTCCACGTAAAGAAATAGTCCCAGATAAATAAAGACTCTTTGGCGTATCTAATGGTGTATATTTTATGTCATAACTTTTCAAACTCTTCATTCATTATAGTTTGTTGGAAACATATTGGAAGCCATAGTAATTTGAGACGTAGCGTACGGAATGTAAACATACGACAAACCGGAAGTCAAAGATCATCTATCACTATTTCCTGTTATGCAACGAACGCTTCATAACACAATTTATAGAATGGGTTTATTGAATGGAATAAAGGTAGGATCGTGTAATAAATGGTACTTCGCTTGGTTCTCTTCCCAGTAAGTTTTATTTCTGTTTTTAAAAATTATGGATATGAAACGAGGACACAATAATCATGTACGAAAGGCTTCTATCAATTAATATCAATTTTATTTAAAATTTCTTTTCAGATCATCGGGACAGTTTTATTAGCTAATTATAGAACAGAACCCCTCGCTACGCTATGTCTGACCACTGCCGGCATTTTCTTAATTAAATTTAACATGTTTTATTGAAGTGTTTTGTCAGTTAGCATTCATTCTGGTTTGATCTAGACAAATTTCAAATGAATATGGACAATTCAGTTTCTCAGAATAATGCAGAATGAATTGTAACCTACAAAAATCTCAAATAAATGAATGAGTGATTTCTTCACATTATGTGTAGATGCTGTCAGTGGTAAGTCCCGCGAAGCAGGAACTGTACTCTGCATAGAGCTTGCCTTTATCTAGGGAAATTTCACAGCGAATTACGCTCAGCTTCTGAAAAAAAACCCAATGTATTATGCCTTTGTAGACAAATTGGCCTGCATTATAGTATACCAATTTTTCAATTATATCTGTTTTATATTCCCAAAAGGCTAGGTTTAGTCTTGAAATCGGGGTTTTATAAAAATTGTGTTGCTGTATTTTTTGTCCAGAGGTGATAAACTATCTTTAAATTATTTATTCACCAAATTAGTATACATTTTCAAGCATTTATACATTTATATAGGTCTATATTATAAACAATTATAAAAAATAAACAAGTCATCAATAAAACTACTGCGAATGATTAGATTTCTTGGAAGGTATATTCTAGATTTATTAACCTTTCTACACTAAGGTACCCATTACACCTACACTTTATACACTATACACTTTATACACTTTATACATTATACACTGGCAAGTATGCACGGTTTGCAGGCATTTTGTCGTAGAGAACGATATGGTGCCAGAATATGAATGGAAACAAGCACATAAACTGCATCAGTGCCACAGCTAACTACATGCAAAGTAAAATCTCTGTAGTTCAACAAGTAACGATGCTACCGGAATTTGCCTGTAAATATCATGCAATTATTTGCGACCCGCAAGAATAAACCATACAGGTATTTGAAGGCAAATTCCAAAGGCACTGTTACGAGTGGAATTAGATAAATGTTACTTCTCATGTCTTTCACTTTGGTAAAGATGCATGTTATGTGCACAGTTCCGTTCATATTCGGGCACCATGTGGTTTTCTATGATGAAATGCCCGCAACAACATACCGTACAAACTTGCCAGCGTATGAACGTAGCCTGAATGGATTTTCACACCAAGTTAAAAAAAAGTGTGCATCGGAATGATCTATTATTGATCTAGGTGGATGTATTCAGGTACTGTGCATGGCTTTGATTTCGTCAACATCAATGTTCGTGGTTTGTCGTCAAAAGGCTTTTTCGTCGTGACATGAATTCGTGAATCAGATATCATATGTATGCACTTCGACAGGTCCTACGGTAGCAGCGTTGACATATTTGAGTGGTCACTATTGAGATATTAGACCTCAAGGTATTCCGGCGCTGATAGCGCATCACACAATCATTACCATAATAGCTACCAGGTTCATTTCAAACGTTGACCAGGTAGTTATTTGCTTCTTATTAATATGCAGTCTGCATGTGGTGAAACCATTAAAGGTACTCAATCCGATCAGATAGTCCTCATACCATCAATATAAAACAACAACAACAACAACAACATTTCTTCAAAATACGCTTTAGTTATCAGAATCGATTTATTGCAACAAAATAATGCTAACCACTGTCAACTATGGTATCAAATTTCCCAAAAAGTTGTATTTATCAACATTTTGTTCAACAAAATATGGCCGTATATCACTAAAATATCACGAAATATGAACGTATTAACACTTGATTTTAGAGTTATCCATCTTCATCCACAATTTTGTCCGAGACCATCCGTTTGACCCCGTATTTCTGGCCCACATATTATTTATATATTATTAATAATATAGAATATATATAAATAATATTTTTACCCCCCCCCCCCCCGAAGCCAAAGAAATAGTAATTTAGGAGCGTCTGATCGGATTGAGTACCTTTAACGTTTATGAAGAGACCAATGCATTTACCATTGTTTCCACAAACTATTATATAGAAGGGATCAGATGATGTTGCATATACATTTTGTATTCGGTGCATCTCGTCTGCTGTGTTTTTCCGCATACATTTTACATGTCGAAAACAAACGCAATGCCATCTCGTATATTGGGGTACTTGCTAAATTCAACTCAAGAGTCAATTATTTGGTTGGATGTTGATTTCGTGGTTGAGCCAACAAACCACGAAATCAACGAATAGCAGTCCCCCACGAATTAAAAGGATTTTACAGTAATATAAGTAGACGACATATAATACAAGAATCATATTTAGTGAGGGAAATGTTCAGATAATAAGTTCAACAAACGATCTATTATCTGAACATTTCATACGCTATAACTACTCAGCAATGCGTGTTTAGTATAGACAGGGTTAAACCGTGTATATACGGTGATTATAAGGTTTAGTGAGGTTTCATAAACTAGGTCATCATGTGGTTCTCGGTTTTATTGGTGGAGGAAAGCCCGCACATAGAGGTAATGTCATATAATTCATTCAATCAATCACACATGCAATGGACACTTTTCTGTCGTATGCAACCAGATTATTGAATGACTTGCAGTCTGAATTGAAAACGCATAATTCCTGTTTAAATCACGACTGGGTACAGGAAAGCGTCTCAATGCAAGAAACATTTCACATGAATTTGTTCTCAAAGCGAAAAGCCCAACTCATCCACACTTCGATCAAATGCAGCAACATAACAGAAGATCTCCACGCAAAGCACGTAATATAAAGCAACGTGGTGACATAGAAATTGAAGATCACTTTCTATTAGTCTACACGCTCAAGATATGCAATCAAATCGGGAATGAATGTGTCATGTTTATAGAAACAACCTTCATGACCAAACTCGCTGGAAGTTGTGCATTGCTACCCCAGGATACTGTATATATGAATGAAGTTGCGTCCGGCCAAGTTGGATATAAAATTTACTGTTGCCATTCGATCGCCCAATAGCTAGTGGAGTGTTCTATGTCATTTGGAGACCATCTAATCACAAAACTAATTTTAAGCTGAGGGAATAGCTATTAGCTATGTGGACAATTCCAACCCAAATGGTAGAGGTGGACTTTCCCTGGAGTGTCGGTCCAGTTGTTCGGGTACATTGGACACCACAGCAACTGAGACGCCTGGCCACGTCCCTGCTTCATCATTAAGAACAGGTCTAGCAATTTTATCGCCTGATGGGAAAACACATGGGTCGAGGGATGTGCCTGGAGGGTCTCTTTAATATTTCCAACTACAACCCATTGAACCAGACACCAAATTCCCAGGTTCGCGAACAAACGTCCTGAAATAATAGAATTTATCGCATGAGAGGAAAACAATGGTCTCAATGGGAGGGTGTTCACCTTGTTATGTCAAATGAACCCCTCATAAAGCGGACGAAATTGTCCAAGTCCAAGAAATTCTAAAAGTCTAAAAGAATGACCGATAGTAAATATATTTTAGAGTGTTTGTCTAAACAAACAAAAAACAATTTAAATACAGGTTGGAATATCAAACTATCAAAACAAATTCATCTTATATTCTGTCTGAAATTTCCAACTGATGTTCAAACAGGAATACATTTCCAAGTTGTAAATTTTGACCAACGTTTTACGTGTCTACCCCTTGTGGCCACGTCTCTGTATTGCCCCATGGTTCATGTTTTGAACATACTAACATGAAGAGATCGTAGGATGTGGAGTTGTCGTCGTCGTCGTCGTCGTTGGTGGTTGGGTGGTCGTCGTCGTTGTGGGTGGCTGTGTGGTGGTCGTTGTCGTTGTGGGTGGCTGTGTGGTGGTCGTGGTCGTTGTGGGTGGCTGTGTGGTCGTCGTAGTCGTGGGTTCCTGCGTGGTGGTAGTAGTGGGTGGCTATAATTAAGAATGCTTGTAGTTTTCCACATATAATTGTAGTTTTAAAAATGACACCAGTTCTCTGAAACCACATTAACAACAAAACCTAGTGTGAGATAGTGTGAGAAAGCCTAGATATAAGAAAATACCCCCACTATAATAACATAAAGACACACAAACCTAATGAACTCAATATAAAGAGCGTGTTTCTTTAACTCACATGCATGCAACCCAAAAATCTATACATGCGTTATACAGCACTCACAAGTACACCTCATGTCCTGGCACGAACCTAACATATATCTTGAATGATTAATGTACAACATCAATAAATTAAAAAGTTATATTATTTTATATAAATGGTGTGAACATTTAATTTGGGTGCAACATAATACAGGAAAACGCGATACCCAACAAACGGAAGGACGTGGGGCGTTATTGCACATTTGACTTTCTGACTTGTTTAGAAACCACATTTTTAATATAATGTATAGGGTGTCCTGCCTAGCATTAGCTTATGTCAGCTTCTGACTGGAAAGTCATGGTCGTGGACTCAATTGTCATTTGGGCGCCCCATTTACCCACACATATGGGTCTTACGGTGGTCGTCGTCGTCGTTTGTAGCGGTGTGGTACTGGTGGTCGTTGTTTGCTGTGTTGTATTGGTAGTTGGTCGCGGGCTCGTGGTAGTTTCTCTAGCAGTCGTAGGTTTAGCTGGTCCGAGAGAAGTTGAAGCTACAATGAATTACGCAGACGAGAACTGTATTCTAAAAGCAGCCACAAAATGCTACACCTCTAAGGGACTGGGTAGACTAGTGGTTAGTATAGATATACATGTGTATCATCGTATATCATTTGTATATAATTTGTAGTATCACCACCCACCCATTCTTCATTGAGCTTATTTTAACTGTCATAACTAAGGATACCTCAATGTGCATAGTTTTACTATTTGTGACCCGACATATCAGATCCAGTCGTAAGTCGGGATGTGTTTTACCCTGTGCCAATGCATTCTCTTATATATGCGAGTCGACCACACCCATACAGAGCCCCAGACAAACATGAGCAGACGACACTCTTCTATATGCTTCTATATATGTGTGGGGCTCCCTGCAGGGTAATGGATGTTTTTTTATTTTATGTCCTAAAAATTGTAAGAAACATTTATTTAAAAAAAATGATAAAAAATTGTTAGGCCAATGCATTCTCTTGTATATGCGAGGCGACCTATGGTCGACTCGCATATATATAGGTCGACTCGCATATATAAGAGAATGCATTGGCACAGGGTAAAAAAAATCCCGACTTCCGACTGGATTTGATATGGCGGGTCACATTTGCACTGAGATGCGAGCGTCTTAATATAAATGTATATGACTTTCCTCGTGTGTTGTATCTTGTATTTACATATTTAAAGATATCTTTATTGTCGCAATAGTTAACGTTCGTCTTGAATTCCGAAATATCTCATGAGTGTCTGGAAAGATATATTCATTTTTGTAACGAGAGGCTGTAAGTCGGGAGTGAAAATTCAATATTTCTTTCCAAAAAAAGAAGCTGCATATTAATGCTCAAAGTTGCTAAATTAATTCTATCTAATTAAATTATTAACTCTACTTAATTCAGAAGCGCACTTGTCAGTGTTTACAAACAGGAAAGAGCCTATGCCTAATATAAAGTTGAAATTAACACGTATATAACTTTTGTTCAAGCTTAGAATTATCGATTGATCAAGTGCACATGGCATCATAAATTCGTCGCTTTTGATTGGACAGCGGATAGTTTGATCACGCACCAACCTTCGCAGCTCGTGTGTTCCTGGTAGTTGTTAGTTTCACGCTATAGTGAAATAACTGAATCTAGAGTGAAGTAACAACTCGCGATTTCACTGTACATGTAGCTCCGAAGAGACAGGGTGCGTTTACATTGGTGTAGATCTGTGTAAAACGGTATTCGTTCGCGTGAGCAAAAATAGTATCCGTTATAAGTCACGATCAACACCGATGCATTGCGAAAGGCAAATCTGATTTGATTAGTCGTTACTGGGGCTTGGTGTATATGTGCTTAATCTTTGTTTGTTCAACCCACGTATTCAAGCTATTCCATGGCATCAGATGGTTCGTGAAGGTGATCACATTTATGTACTTGGTATATGCATGGGACGAGTTTGCATATTGCTGAATCAGAAATAAGAAACTCTGTTCGCAACCAGAAGCCATGAATCGCAGAGTGACACACATTTGTTTATACGGCGTCAACGCTTTATGAAATTGTGCGTCGTGTTTCCTGCTTCTCGTAGACTCGGCTATACTCGGCTTAATCTACGAACAACGATGCTGATGCGGCACCAGGGACGTGGCACCCCAACTTTGGTGATTTTTTTCAACAGTTGGAAATTTCATATCTAGACAAAAACATGTTGGAAATTTCACACCAACACTATGTTGAAATTGTTCTTGTAGTTTAAAGCTCGTGGGATTTGTCTGGTTCAAGGGGAGGGGTGCAGTTGGAAATGTCAATGTGGACCACCCCCACCCCAACGTGGGCCATATGGGCACGTCCCTGTTCGGTATATACTAAATAGGTGTGGTCCGCTGATAGTGCATGATTCAATTTGTTTGTCTGGCCTGAACTGGCACGCGACGCTTAGTGAATTGTCTATTACCTGTGTACAGATGAGCACTCGTTCACTACCAGTAATCATGTTGTGATCACAGTAATCCGCGATAAAAGACTTCACACAGTTTTGAATACAGATCTGCACCAATGTAAACGCACCCATAGATACGATGATCTACGTTTCGGTAATTTATGGATATTTTATTTCGCGCTCCGGGTGTACTCTAATTAGATATTCTTGTTTCGCCTGGGCGCTGGGGGTTTCATTTATAGAAATGGGAATTTTTGGGACGGATTTAAAAGTCGAATTGCGACCCGGAGGCCGAGTCCGGTAAAATGTGTAGTTGGGAATTTCAATTTCGTTTATTGTCCTTTACATGATTATGTAAATAATGTTGATTTTTGGTTTGTGACAAGTTATGTCAATTACAAATATAAGAAATGAAAAAGATAATTTGTAAGTCTTATATTTCAACTTTTATAGACATTTTTCGTTCTGCAATCCACTGAGGGTTGTGGTCGGAGACGGCCGAATCGGCCGCCGGTTCGGTAATTAGTTGCTGGTTGTTATTGTTATTTTAACGGAATTCTGTGTTGGTCATTCGCGAAACCAATATATTTTATATTCTATAATTACAATCATGGGTATATAATATGCTAGAAGGTGACCCGACTTCGTCCGGGCTTTGACCTTGAATTGTCCATTTTGAAGGTCAAGTGGGGTAACGATTTGACCAGTCCAAAACACTGCCCGGACAATAGTACCCGACAAAAGTACCCGTCGAAATCCATCCTGTTTTACCCGATTTGACCTTGAATTGATCATTTTGAAGGTCAATGTCAGGTCGGGGTCACGATTTGACCCGTCCAAAACACTCAGTAGACAAAAGTAACCCTATGTATCAAATTTCGTGGAAATCCCATAAAAATTCGATTTGACCTTGAATTGACCAGATTTCAAGGTCAAGGTCACGTCGCACGGGCAAATGAATAGGCTTATGAGACTCCCCACACGAAAGTATCCCTAGACACCAAGTTTCATCGAAATCCCGTGATATTCGGGCGTTTGACCCTGAAATGACCCGATTTCAAGGTCAAGGTCACGTTGCACGGGAAAATCGATAGGCCTATGCCACTCCCCGGCCGAAAATACCCCCACATACCAAGTTTCATCGAAATCCCGTCATATTCGGGCGTTTGACCTTGAAATTACACGATTTCAAGGTCAATGTCACGTCGTACGGGCAAATTAATATGCCTATGTCACTTCCAGGGCGAAAATACCCCACATACCAAGTTTCATCGAAATCGGCTCGGCCGTTTTCGAGTCCATCGCGAACAGACAGACACACAGACACACTCACAGATCTTCCAAAATATATAATAGATGATCTTGAGCGCGTTACCATTTCTGACATTGGTTTTCTTGTTATATATATATCATCATCACTACGCGCTCAACTTGGAGTAGAAAAAACACCAACTGGAAACATGCATGAAAGCTTATTCTCACAATATGCATCGAGCATTTCGTCACTTTATTGAGCTTTTTTCATTGAACTGTTGGCATTGAGTTGAATCAGGGGTTGTGTCGATTTGTACCGATTTTTAAGTTTCAAGCGTGATCTTTTCAAGCTTGATATTTTCACGCTTGATCTGATTTGCAATGTGCAATTCCGATCGATACATGGCCAATTCGATAATAAATGAGAATGTGTTCACGCGCAATGAAGCAATGAACAAGCATGGTATATTATTGTCTCCATAATTATAATATATAAACTTAATACAAATTATCAAATATATACTCACCAACATTGTTGCCCAAGGCACCGCTGAACGAGCCAGTACCCGTTGATTTCACGGCGATGACTGTGATAATGGCACCCGCTGTCAGAGTAACGGCGGCGGATGTTGCGATTTTCAGTTTAACTGATTTACTGATCGTCGCCCAGAACGCCATTTTGTTTCTGCTCAAATAGAAACATAACGGAATTATTTTTAAGGGATTCAAAGGCTCTTCTATGCATGGGTAAATGTGCAAATAATATATAAGTCTGCACAAAACAATGCCACTGGGAATAACATGGAGAAATAGATAAACTGAGTTCCTATATTCATTATAGATAGTTATCCAATAACGGAATTTCGCACGAATATGGCACGGCTTTTTGAAGAAAACTACATTTGTGAACAACTCCCCGTGTGTATTGCGTTCTGCGCGGTACTGGTGCATATAATGTTTTCCTGCCAATCTCGTTTATTAATATCTGCTAGGAAACATTACTGGGATTTCATTCTCAACCGCTTCGGTAATTGGGCCATGCGTTTCAAATCCCAATAAAACACACCGTAACGCGAACAGGCGTCACACCTTGTTGACCTAGATAACCAAAGGCGGTTGATGGGTTAACTAGCCATAGCTAATTACTATTCCATCGATTATTAACAGGCCCACCCCATGTGAACCGGTCGTGCACATGTAGGTAGCAGTGGTTATAAGCTCCTGGTCGCATGCATGGAACAGTTTGGGTAGCAACATGTAAGCAAATGTCACACAGAGATGGCGAGGACACACTATCAAGAGCTTAGCACATGTTAGCGGCCGAGTGAACTACAAAAGAACATATGCAGGATATACTGCTTGTATTAATATCCATTTAGATATAACGTTGATTATCCATAATTTATGTATTCATATCGCATTTTTAACAAGAAAATACTGATTATCTTTGAAAAAAAAATATATTCAAATAGACGTCGACAGTAGTATTGGCTGCCACTGTGGGCCAGAGTGGCTTCGAGCGAGGGGTGGGCCAGAATGGCAGCCCAGGGCCGGGCTCGTAGCCACTCTGGCCCATGGGCCAGAGTGGCAGACCCAGAGTGGGTGGGCCACTCTGGGTCGGCCACTCTGGCCCATCCGAGCGAGGAGGGTGGGCCAGAGTGACAGCACAGGGCCGGGCTCGTCGATCCATAGGTTGTGTTAGATTCCAAAAGAGTAAGGTGAGCGCTTCGAAGGGTTTTTGACAGAAAAGAGCATAATTTACTAATGCTTCGATTTTTTTCTCGGATTCTAATGCCAGTGTGTCCAGCGAAGTGCGTTTCCCTTCGCTGGACACACTGAACTTAGAATAATACCGAGCAAAAATCGAAGCATTGGTAAATTGTGCTACTTTACCAGTGCATTTTTAACAAAAGCGAAAGTCTTCGAATAAATTCGAAGACGCTAGCGTTGTAAAATTTACTCGTAGAAGTTACCTTTCAGTGAAATATGTTATGAAATAATGGTAAAATGGTACATATAAAACTTCTCCGAGTCAAATCGGTGTTTTATTCGTAGAAATGTGATGTTTTTGACAAAAAAAGAAAACACACTTGATTTAACTTTCGGGAAAAATTAGTAGAAAACACACAATGACGTCGTCATCGACGCTCGCGCATCTCATATAGTTGATCCTCGAAGTTGTTACCGTTATTGCATGCGTAAATTGTAACGTTAGCGTCATTTTGAAACATGGATCCAGTAACGGAATTTCTCAAGACTATTGATGTGCAGTACGATCAGGTTCCTGCAACGCAAATGTCGACTCCACTGTATGCGGGAAATGTGACACCACGGGTAGAACAGCAACAGGTACCAACGGTGTATCCGCGAACGGATCAACAACCAGTGTATATACCGCCGGTGAAAACACCACAAATGATTCAACCTGTTATATACCAAGTTATCAACAGTTCGCAATGGGAAGAACAGACAAAGTTGTTACGGAATATTTGTCAGGAGATGAAGGACTTGCGAAAGCAGTTAACACACAGATCGGTTGAATGTACAATAAACTTGGAACCTGAGACGATTGGCATACCAATTCAAGTACATGGTTTCCAGAAAGAACCAACGAAGCGATCAACATTTGAATCACTCGGGAAAGATTTAACAGTGATGAAGAAACAAAAGAAATGATTTTATATTATTTAAACGGCCCTTTTCAGGTCCACTTAAAATTCAAGAAAGATACGCTCTGCATTATTATGCTACATGGTGATCGGATTATGAAGGGGCGGTAGTGGGTTTTTTTTATTGTTAGGGAAGTATTCTTTGATAAATTATGTGAACATTCTCTCCAAGTTCAGGATGAATGAACAAGTATTTTTGAGAAATTATGTGAACATTCTCTCCAAGTTCAGGAAGAATGAACAAATCGTACAATAGCAATGTTAGAGCGTATCTTTCGAAAAATTTGTGAGGCCCTGAAAAGTGCCGTTTTGAATGGTTTCAAAAGAAACCGCACTGTGTATTTGGGTTTGAATAAACCTGGAAGTTATCTTGGGAACGTCCTAACCAAATGGCACAATGCACGGCTGTCCTGTCTGTATTCCCAGAGCGGCAAGAATTCGTATACCCTATGCCCTGAGAAGATCATGATAGAATGCTGCAGTAAGGTAGCCGCGAGTCGCACCATTAGTCTTGACGATCCCAGCAATCTGGTGTATCCGAACAACCGTGGTGGTAATCCGAAAACCCGATCTCTGTGGTCTGTCATCAGCATAACGGTATATCTGTAGATATCGAAGAAGTTATCTACAGTACCCGTTGTCGCTAAGCCCAAAGACTTCCAGATCATATGCGCTTCATCCCCAAAGACACCTATCACCATCAACACCTCCTCCATTTCAGTATGAATGAAGAATGGTGGATGTATGTTTAATGTTTTATTGACAACGCGCGGGCGCCGCTGACGACGTCATTGCGTATTTTACCAAATTTCCCCGAATGTCAAATCAAGTATGTTTCTTTTTGTCAAAAAGAAACACACTTGATTTGACGTTCGGGGAAATTTGGTGAAAAATGCAATGACGTCGTCAGCGGCGTCCGCGCGTTTCATATAATATGGAGCACAGTGTAGCGTTTTTTTTATCTTCAAAATGTTCTCTAAACAGAACATTTTGCTAAAATTCTCTGCCGATACTCGATTAAAGCATTGGCAGAAGAATGTTAGAGATTCGGAGAGACACAAGTTAGAGATTAGAGCTGGAGTTCAAGAATTCCTGCAAAGACGGAGAACTTGTCCTCCCAAGTTGTACGGGTCACACCCAGAATGGAAACCCACGTATAAGGGAGAATTGTATCCAGATTTGTCTGGATATAATCCTCCAAGAACGCTGCCAATGTGGATTACCACTGAGGCAGAGGCATACGTGCGGGATCCATACTGGAGGCCCACACACAACAAGGGAGGACTTTATCCTGATTTGTCTGAATTTTATTGACTCAACAAAAAATTTAAACGGCCTTTTTCAGGGCCACCCAAATTATTCGAAAGATACGCTCTGAAATTGCTAAAAAAAAGTAACAAATCAATAATATTTTATTCACAAATTTTAACTTTCTTTGAAGATTCTCGCGATGCACGTCTTTTTCTCTTTCTGATGGGCAAAGTGTTATGCTTAATTTCAGTATCCTCAGCGCCTTTGGCTACAGCGTTTATCACTTCCATCTGCGAATCCTCTGTGTTTCGAATAGTGATTTCATCATTTGACACCTCGGTTGAGGCGTATAATTCACCACTCTCAGTTTTCACATCCGCGATCTCGTTAATTGATATCGCGGTTGAGTTGCATTGTTCCCCACTTTCAGCTTTCACATCCGCGATCTCGTTAGTTGATGTCTCAGGTTGACCAATGTTCATTAAACTAGCATCATATGGTGTGAGATAATCGTTGTCTGATGTGTGCGTCCAAGTAGACTTCCCAGGAGTAGATTCACTCGCCATCAATGATGTTTTTTCATCTGATCAATCTTCTTTTTCGTAATGCCATCACATTGAAAAGCCCAATGTGAACTCGAATTGCACCTAAAACAGTTACCATATGGTGGTATCCACTTTGTATTCTTTAAAACTTCTAATGCAATTTTTCGTAACTGTTGTATGTTGTTACTCTGCAATCGTGGATCCATGGTGAGCATTCGGTGCGTTATTCAGTCGTCAGTGAAATAACGACGTGATGAAAAATCGCGTCGCTTTTATGCTCTGACACGGACGATGACTGTGCATGTCCGTGTCAGAGCATAAAAGCGACGCGATTTTTCATCACGTCGTCATTTCACGATGAAGCGCCTTGTGCCATATTCAAATAGCGAAAGCGAACGAGATAATAGAAAGAGAGTGCGACTGGATGATGTTTGTAAATATTATACCATAAAAAATCTAACTGATAAATACTCGAGGAAATTTAAAACAACATCAAAGAAATACAACGTAACATTTCAAGAATTTCATCAGCCATTACAAAATGTTCACAGCATTTTCAAAGATCTGGTGAACAGTTTGAAAGATGAGTGTGACGCAGGACCAAAAGATCAAATGATAATTTCCATCTTTCATCCAGGGCTAGATCTAGGGATTCACGTTCCGTTCACTGAAGCAAAAGACCTGACGGGTGAATTAGTGCTTGACAACATAGAAAAAGTTGCACAATCGAACACAAAATTCAAAATTCATGACGGACAGATGACATTTGATATCACTGTCACGCACATGCCTGCAGGGACCGCAAGACATACCTTACATTATGGAGCATTCGGTGAAAAAAATCAAATGAAAACAGTAAAGAAAAGTATTCTTCTGATTCAGAACGCAGAAGATCACATGTGTTTTGCGAGGGCTGTCGTTGTTGGTATGTGTAATGCTGACAAAAAATATACTATTGAATGGAAGCAACAATGGAAACGGACTACGAGACCAGCAAGAGCTCCACAACGGGAAGCTGCAAAAATAATTGTTGGGAAAGAAAGTAAAGTTGTCCATCTATATTTCAATGACAACCACTACGATGTGATCACAACTGTCACATGATTCCTTGGATGTCATTATTACTGTGAACACTGTGATGTCGGTTCGAACCACAGAGGTGATCATTTATGTCCATACAAGTGTATGTGTTTCGAGGGTCAGATATGTCCCTTTGAACGATGGATACACAGCATCAAATGTAAGAGGACTTTTAGAAGTAAACGATGTCTCGACAATCATTTGAAAAAATCACCAAAAACACGACAAAACTATTTGTGATATGATACACAAATGCCAGAAATGCGAGTTTGAAATAGTCACACGAAAGGAGAAAAGACATATCTGTTCGGGAACAAAGAATATACCCAATTTTTGTGTTGCACAAACTGCTTGTGAAAATTGTATATGTAAACCCATTGATGAAATATGCAATTCATGTGATTCTGTATTGTCAAATAGAGAATATATTTTTAAAGGTGAAAATGTATTGGAAAGATTTTGTAAATGGTTGTTTTACACCAACGACCATAAAGGCACAACATGTATTGCTCACAATGCAAGAAGCTACGATAGTCAGTTCCTCTTACATTACTTGGTGAACAATGGAAATTGAAACCTAATGTTATTATGATTGGTAACAAAATACTGTGTTTACAATGTAATGGTGTTAGAATAATCGATTCATCCCAATGGCATTATCTAAATTTCCAAAAACATTCCAACTTGAAGAAATGGCTAAAGGTTATTTTCCACATTGGGCAAATACACAGGAGTTTCAGAAATACGTAGGACCATCTCTAGACAAAAAAATACTATAAACCTGAAATCATGTCTGAGGAAAATAGGGATTCATTTCTGAAATGGTACGAAGCTAGAGGTGAGGATATTTTTTATTTCCAAAAAGAAATTCAAAAGTATTGTAAATCAGATGTAGACATTTTAAGACGTGGATGTGGCAAATTCAGACTATGTGTAATGGAAACTGATCAAATAGATCCATTCCGGGAAGCAATAACATTAGCTTAAACCTGTAACCTTGCATGGAGAAAAAATTAATTACCCGAGAATTTTCTAGGTATAATTTCAGACGCTGGATATCCACAAGCGCGTAAATTTTCAATGAAAGCAATTCGATGGCTACAATATATTGCTATAAAACAAAATATAAACATACAACATGCTTTAAATGGTGGTGAAGTTAAAATAGGCACACATTTTGTTGATGGTTATCATGCAGAATCAAACACAGTGTATGAAATGTATAGGTGTTTTTTTCATGGCTGTCCTACTTGCTATTCAGATAGAAACCGCCGAACCCCATACAGTAATATAACAATGCATGAATTGTATGAAAAAACAATAAAAACGGAAACTGAAATCAAAAGATTGGGATGCAAATTAATATGCATCTGGGAACATGACCTGGACAATAAATGTAAAGAAGACAAAAATTTAAAACAAACTATGGACCAATTATGTTTGCATCAAGACCCAATTAAACCAAGGGAAGCATTATTTGGTGGCAGGACTAATGCTCTAAAATTATATCATGAAATAGAACCAAAATCTAAACAGGAAATAAAATATATTGATATATGAAGTTTGTATCCTAGTGTGAATAAATATAGGAGTACCCTCCTGGCCATCCTACAATTCTAAGTCAGGAAAAAATAGGAGACATCAAATCTTACAAAGGACTTATTAAATGCAAAGTATTAGCTCCAAATAAATTGTACATTCCAGTGCTACCGATCCACTGTAATAACAAAATGATATATACATTGTGCAAAACTTGTGCAGAAAATGAAAATTGGAAGTGTAGTCATAAAACTGAACAGAGTGCTTTAGTTGGAGTTTGGACGCATGCAGAATTATTCAAAGCAATAGAATTGGGCTACCAAATTCTGGATGTGTATCAAGTTTGGCATTGGATTGAGTGGTCGGACAAAGTATACATATATTACATTGATAAATACCTCAAAATTAAACAAGCAAGTGGATATCCAAATTCTGTTAAAAGCGAAGAAGATAAAGATAAATATATTAAAGATTATTATGAGGTTGAAGGTATAAAACTTGAAAAAGAAAAAATCGAAAAAACCCAGGATTCCGCCAGTGCGCAAAATTCATGATAAATTGCATATGGGGAAAAATGCACAAAATAATATTCTTACTAAAACGGAATATATATCAGAACCATCCATATATTTTGAACTACTAACTGATAAAAATATCACCGTCAAAGCAGTTGAAATGTTTGAACATGATAAATACATATTATTCAACTATGAAAATAAAACCGACATTATAGAACCACATCCATCTTCCAATGTAGTTGTTGCATAATTTGTCACAGCATATGCAAGCTTGGAGTTGTATAAAGTTTTAGAAAAGCTCCAAGATAGGGTGTTGTATTTCGACACCGATAGGTGTATGTATATTTTCGATCCAGAAAAAGAAAATATCAAAACCGAAGACAGCTACCTTGGTAAATGGACAGATGAACATCCGGATGCTAAAATCATACAATTTGTAGGGTTAGGACCAACAAATTATGAATATCAGTACGTGAAAGATGGTGTCATAAAATCTGTATGTAAGGTCAAGGGTATCACTCTGGATTATAAAACTAAACAGCAAGTAAATTTTCATTCAATGGTTGAATGTGTTAACGAATGGTCAAACTTTCAACGTGTCATAAACTATCCATGCAGAATTAAACGCACAAAGAACCGAGAAGTAATCAGTGAAGAGCATACAAAAACATTCCGATCTATGTAGACCAAACGACTTGTGGGTGAATACAACACAATTCCATATGCTTTTGAAAATTTATAATAACTTGATCGAAATGTCAAAAATGGATCAAGAAATAAAACGAGAACTTAAACAAACTTGGTTTTTGAGGGAAAGTAAAATTATAGTGCAGACATTGCTGAACGGACATTTCTCTGAGGGGCAGAGTCGATTGATATGTTTGATTGAGAGATCAGAATTTGAAACTGATTTCTTAATGGATATATTGGATCAACTGTTTTCAGATTATTGGATATTTCATGGTGTTCCTAAAAACAAAATAACGAAATTCGTGAATTATTTGAAAATAATTTTACTCGCTTTGCTAAATATCAAGACAGGATTGTCAATGAAAAAACTTTGAAATTCGAAGAGGTGACGAGAATATATGGATACATTATTCTCCGAGAACCATGTGCAATTTTCACTGCTGAAAAGTTATTTGAAGAAAAAGTGTCTTTGGATTATATTGTAAAAACCACTAGACCTATTTCAGACTTAGATAATGAACTCATTTGGACATTTGGAATAATCTGGAGTTATGGTGATTCTTCATTAAAAATAAAAAAGGTTGATTCCAAACAATCCTAATCAGTCTTACATAATCTGTCTCAGGGTAAAAATGGACGAATCATTGTTGTTCAAACATCCCTGTAACATTTTCATATTGGGACCAAGTGGTTGTGGTAAAACAGAATTTGTTAAGAAATTAATCCAATATAAATATGGCTTGTTCAAACCTGTTTCATACAAAGTCGTTTGGTGTTACAAAGAATGGCAAAATACCTATAGTCAGATGCAAGAATTTCACAATATTCAATTTATAAATGGAATACCGGATGATGACAATGAACTTGTCGATGACACAGACTTACCGCACCTCATCGTTTTTGATGACATGTTAGGTGATAAAGATGAAGAAAAAATTATGTTGTGGTTTACAAGAAAAGGACATCACAGAAATACATCTGTTATTTACATAACCCAAAACATGTTTCAGAAATCTAAAGCGAGTAGAACTTTGAGTTTGAATGCACATTACATGATGCTATTTCAAAGTGTGCGTGATAAAGGTCAAATAAAAATTCTTGCCTCTCAAATGAAAATACCTCATTTAATGCAAACATATGATGATGCAACTTCAACCAATCATGGTTATTTACTACTCGATTTTCACCCAAAAACGGTTAAATCGTTGAGACTTAGAACTGATATTTTCCATCGCTGGCTCACAAATGACGACCGAGGTGCGGTAATATATTCATCGGTATAAAGATAAATGTATCAACATTATATTTTCATTTCCAATCATGGAGTCGCATGAAGCAGTCTTGAGTGTATTTTCGACTATAGCTAAATTAATACTTGATGATCACTTAAAGCTTCCAAAGCAGACACGAAAATTTCTGCATAAACACAAAAAAGAGCTGAAGAAAACAGCTGACAGTAGAACTCATATCGATTCAAAAAAGAAAATACTTTTAAAAATTGGTGGAGGTGGATTTCTCGGTGGAGTTTTGATCAGAAGTCTTCTCAGACAAAAATAAAATTAATCAATTGCACGAGCTAGATCAAATAGAGTAAATGCTACTAGAGTAAATTCTACAATTGCACAGCGAGCTAGTCCAGTTAGAGTAAATTCTACGATTGCACAGCGAGCTACTCCAGCTAGAGTAAATTCTACTGGATTAAATTTTAAATTTGCTAGATTTCAACCACTCAACGATAATGGTCCGCAACCAATTCCATCAGTTCAAGAAGCAAAACATTAACCATTGATTCAACGATACTAAAACATTATGAATCTTTCAAAACCATCAAAATTAGCTTTGATGGCATTTGATCGTAATTTTAATAAACGTAAAAGTAAAAAGTAATTCAGTCATTTGGCATTCAACTGTTGAAGAGTAAAGATGGCGAACAAAACTCCACTGATTACAAAATATGGTAGTTTTGTAATGGCTATGAATCAGGCACCAACTCATTTTCGAAAAAAAAATGATAAAAGATGCCCCAAAGAAAGTGATAATGCATGTTAAAACGCTGTAAAAATATTTTAAAAAGCAATGTAAAACTAACAGAAGCTCAGAAGCGCAAACTTCGTCCGAGGTGTAGACAACTGAGAGAACTTGCAAATCAGCATCTTTGAAATGAAAAAACTAATTTTAAACCAAAAAGGAGGATTTTTACCACTTCTTATGCTAGCACCATTGCTTGTTAAAGCAGTCGCTGTAATACTTCGCGGTTAAACATGAAGAAAATGGTCGCTGTTCCCTTCAAAATGTTGGATGACATTAAAAAATGGAGAATAAGTCTAACTAATCCGAAATTACCACCTATTCCTGAAATTACAAATGTTTCAAAACTAAGCAGAGAATTGAATTCAGTTTCTGATCAAAATTTGTCAGAATCCGAGAAAGTTCAATTATATGGTACAACTTTGCACAAATTGAAAACTTCTAAAAAATCAGTTAGAGTTATTTCAACCCTGAAAACAGAACAACCATTAATCATCATATGGATGTGCTAGAAAGTATTCCGTTAAAGATGAGAAAAAAAGCTGAACAACTTTTACAACTGATTTCAAAACATCCGAAAATGAAGTTTGATGAACATGGACAATTAACATATGGTGAAAAAGTTATTATAGGATCAAATATTGTTGATCTCCTCAATGATATTGTACGACAAAGAAAAGGCTTCGAACCAACAGGTTGGGAAACCTTTTCACAAGGATTGAGCGAACTTAATGTACCTCAAGATTGTGTAGGGAACAGAAACCGTTGGCTTTGGATTAAAAAACATTTGAAAGATGATTCAGATGATGATTTTGAAACTCCGGTATAAAGCATAAAACCAAACCGATTTGATTCTCATCGATCCACACAAATGAAAGGTATAAAAGCAAGACATTCAAAAACTAAAATAGCAGATAGGTTGACACCAACGGGTATTAAACCAGAAAAAAACACAATGGGATCCATACTAGATGAACAGTTATCTACATTTTCTATAATCGAAAGAAAGTTGGAAGTTATGGCGGTGTAAAGAAGCTTTTTAATGAAGCGAAAAGGCAAAATAAAACATAAACCTCATAGATGTCAAGAAATGGTTGCAAGGCCAGTCGACATATACTTTACACAAACCAATAGTTCGAAAATTCCAACGTAGAAAGACTGTTGTAGCTGGAATTGATATTCAATGGCAGGCAGATTTAGCTGATCTTCAGAATTTGAAAAAACATAATGATAATTACTGATATCTGTTGTGTGTGATAGACGTTTTTTTCAAAATTTGCGTGGGTACTACCAATCCACGATAAATCTGGAGAAACTTTGATCGAATCATTCAGGAAAATTTTGAAATCTTCAAAACGTAAACCAAAATTGTTTCAAGCTGATAAAGGTTCTGAATTCAAAAATGAAAAGTTTTTGAAATTTCTGCGATAAGAAAGCATTCATTTCTTCACAACTGAGAATCCAGAGACTAAAGCAAGTATTGTTGAGCGATTTCAAAGAACTTTAAAAACTCGTATGTGGAAGTATTTCAAACACAATATAACTTCAAGATATATTGATGTTTTACAGCCCCTAGTCGATTCTTACAACAATAGTTATCACCGTAGCATAAAATCGAAACCGTCGGAAGTTACTTTGAAAACTGAAGGTGAAATTTCAAAAAATCTGTATGGAACAGGAAATAAAAAAGGAAAATCTACACTTAAAGTGGGTGACTTGGTTCGAATCAACAAAACCAAAAGAACATCTGAAAAGGGTTATTTACCAAACTGGACTCGTGAAATTTTCAAAGTTGATAAAATTTGTAAAGCCAATCCAATCACATACAAAGTTTCTGATCTTGATGGATCATTCTACAAACATGAAATCCAACATATAAAAGACAGTAAGGTGTATGAAATAGAATCCGTTATTGATAAAAGAACGAGGAGAGTGGATGGTAAAACAGTAAAAGAAATTAAAGTTCATTGGCTTGGATACCCAAAACAGTTTGACAGTTGGATCCCAGCTTCAAATTTAGTATAAAACAGAATTTATCATGTCGCAAACTCATACAGATTCAGTTAATCTCGATGAACCATCACAATTTCAGTTCTGTGGTGAAAAAGTTGCTAAGAACCAAGTCACCTACTTCACGCAGATAATTATTATTTATATCATAATAATTACATCTATTGTACACATTAGTATCCAGAGCACAAACAAAGAATTGTGGCTTATTCTTCTAAGTAGTTCTCTAGGTTATATTCTACCAACACCTGGACTGAAATTATTGAAAAATACTGAGAAAAAATGAATTCATTCTACAAAACTCTCATGAGTGATAGTTCAATGTCACTTTACCCAGCCAACTCACAATGTTGTTTCACAGTGAAATTACCAAAAACCATACATATTGATAAAGAGCTTTGGGAAGTTGCAATGGTTGAACTAATTGTACCATCAGAAACATACAACATTATTGGAGATGCTTGCATTTTACAATACCTGCTGCACAAGTTACCAATAAGTGATGTAGTAAATTCAAAACCAGAAAATGGTATAGAATTAAAAATACCAGAAGGAGCTTATTCTGGTGCAGCACATTTGACACATACAATTCAAGGTGTAATTGATAGTACAGTAAGCAAATTGATTCCAGAACTGGAATTCAAATTCGGATATTTCAAAGCACAACAACGAGTTAAAATTTCAACCAATAGTTACACCAAAGTAGGTCTTGTACTCCTCAGAGCTCTTTTGGATAAACTTGGTTACAGAACAGAATCACAGACTGCTACACTTGCTACTCCTTCGATAACGTTTCCATATGAAGTTGATTTAAATGCAGAGCATAATCAGTTGTTTGTTTATTCTGATATCGCTGATTATACAATTGTTAGTGTTGTTGAGGCACCGATATTACGAGTAACAGCATTCGAGAGTAAAAGCATACATGATGGTCAACATATTAAGCATGAATTCAAAAACTTACATTATGTACCAGGATCAAAGTCTAACTTTGATACCATAAATCTGTATATATCTGGTGATATTGGCAAACCAATTCAGTTTGTTGGTGGAAAGTCTATGGTAAAGTTGCATTTCCGACGCCGAAGTAATTTGTATTTATGATGATCCCCGTGTATAGAGGCGTACCTAGACATTATGGAAATGGAATTAGTTGACTATTCAAATCTGCAATGAGAACGGTAGTACCGTTTCTAAATCCTATTGGTCAGATTGCTAAACAACAAGTATTCAACCATGGACTTGCTGCAGTCGAAGATATCATTCATCGTGGTAAAAGTCCAAAAGAAGTATTTTTGAAACAAGGTAAAGAAGCCTTGAAATCTTATGGAAGGGAGTCAATAAAGAAAATATCAACACCAAATGGCATAAATAGATCATCGCGGCCTTTGAAAGATCATTCTTCTCGCAAACGAGTTAGAAGTAAGTCCATTAAAACGCCGGTAAAGAAATCAAAACGATCTCTCGATATATTTGATTAATCATGATGATGCAAAATGGATCATGCGAATGCAGCAAGTCCGAGTTAGATGCTTCTGATGTTCCAACAACAATGACAACGATGTTGGAATCACAATGTATAGAACATCACCCGAATAGCTCTTTGAATAATTCCGCACCGATAGAATTTGTAATTCCGCCTCAAACTGAATGTGAATCAATCATATTTGTACCTGAAATTCAAAACCACAAAAGCAGATGGAACAAACTTGGTTGATGCTACTGAAATTGCGCCTATTAACAACTTTTTCCATAGCATGTTCAGTAGTATCGATATTTACCTAAATAACACACTTGTAACGGCGAACGGAGATACCTATCCTTATCGAGCCTACATGGAAAATCTCTTGGCTTATTCTAGTGAACGTAAAGAAAATCAACTTGCCGCACTAGAAATGTGGTATCCAGATACCGCTAAACAGTTCACCGAAAACACTAAAGCTGGTAATAATGATGGATTGAAATATCGCCAAGCAATCATAGTAGGTAGTAAAACGATAGAATTGTATGGTCGTTTACACAAAGATATATTTCTTCAAGAGAAATACTTACCAAATGGAATTGAGATAAGAATTCGTCTCAATAGAGCTATTCCAAAATTCTCTTTTTGGTCAAGACGACGGAAAAATAGTATTTGAAACTGCAGGTTTCAATGTTCGTACAATTACGCTGATGCCAGTCGTAGCAAATAACTTGAACCAAACAATACTACAGAGACAAATGAAAAATACCGATTATAAGAGTTGAAGTGAAAACATTCACTATTGGTGCAGGGCTTAGATCAAAAATTGAAGATAACTTTTTCAAGGACAATTGCCAAAGAAACTTTTCATAGGTTTGGTATCAACAAAGATATGAATGGCGATAGTGAAACGAACCCATTCCATTTCCAACACTTCAATCTGAAAAACCTTGAAGTTAGTCACGACGTTACCATTCATAACCGGCTATTTGAACCAAACTTTGCATCAGAACAATGCCTAAGATCTTATTTATCACTGTATCAGTCTTCCGGTATGTTTGGACAAAACAAATCCTTTGGTTTGAATCTCGAAAAATACATGAATGGTTATTGTTTCTGGGGTTACGACCCCACACCTGACCAAGGAGCAGAGGAAGGACATTTGCATCCTATAAAACCGGTAACATAAGGTTAGAGCTTCAGTTTGCCGCAGCTCTAGTTTCAGTGATCAACGTGATAGTCTATGCTGAGTTCGATAATCAAATTGAAATCAACAGTTTGCGAGAAATAATAACAGATTATTAAAAGCATGGATGGATTCATTGATATAGCACTACTTAAATTGAACATTTACCGAGTTATGGAACAATGGTATCCAGAAATAGAATCATTTACACCACAAGAGAAATTTGAAACATTCAAACTTTGGAAAGATATAAAGGAAGTTGTTCATGCAAACTGTAACGAGTTTAATTCGGTTTTTGTTGACTTGTGGTGTGAAAAAGTAAAAAATACTACGAAGATGAACACTAGCAAACTTCAGCATATACTAGACAAATTATCCTATCTCTGTTCATTGTATGGTGTGGTGTGTGCAAAAGATCAGTTACCATACGAGAAACCTCATCATGTAAAAGCATACCTAGTAAATACACACACGTCAGAAAAACCTGGTGGACAATGGGTTGCAATTTTCTTCAATGGAAGCATTGCAACATATTTCGACTCCTTTGGGATACCAGTTATTGATTAATATATCAAATCATTTATTCAAAGAAATTCGATCGAATGTAAAATAAACGTTGGGCGGTTTCAACATCACGGCACAAACGTGTGTGGTATCTACTGCATATTTGCTTTACATTTCTTGAAAAGCGGATATGGTATAAAAGTATTAGTTGAAATGAATTTTGATGGTGACTACAAAAATTATAGAAAAGTATTTGATTGGTTTCATAGAAACTATGAACCCTTACGAAAAGAATCAGAAACATTACCCAAAACATGCATTTCACAAACTTATAAGACTTACTGTGAATGTCATTACTGATGAAATGTATTCATTGCCAATTATTTAAATATGTTAAAATCATAATCAATTGTAAATATGTTGATTGTTAATTATTGATGAAATGTATTACCAAATGTAAAATATGTTCATTACATTACCAATTATTGATTGCAAATATGATAAATTCATGATCAGTTGTAAATATGTTGATTCTTAATTCAAAAATAAAAGTTATGTTGTTGAAGAACAGTGTCTGTTTTAATGATTCGCCTCGGCAATGTCGATGAAGGTCTTAATTCACCAAAAAGAAACACATTTTAATTGACGTTCGGGGGAAATTGGTAGAAAAACACAATGACGTCGTCAACGACGCCCGCGCGTTTTACATATAATAAAATCCCATTATCTCATATCATTTCTCCACGATGGAATACGCTGCTACTGATCTTGGATATTATGTCAGAGTCATCCGTGTATCGGCCCCGAGGGACATAGTGGTGTGGAAGACCCTTTCCTGGGCAGTTTATGGTACAGGTGAAAAGTTCTTTGAACTTTTCACTCTTGTCTGTACAGCGTTGCTTTCCAACCATACACTGTTCAACGGATACGAGATACAGTACATCGAATGGCTTGGCACAACAGATCTCTTGCTCGAGATAGCGGCAACCCTTCTACAGATAAAACTCATGTTTTGGAGAGAGAAAAAGAAAAAAGATTAAACGTATACCCATTGAAGGATGTGAGTGTACCGAAATGTATATTTCCACCCCTCAACTAGGGTACGCTTGTATTTCGGAAGTTGGACCAAGAGGATGGATTTGAGTTCATAAAGACACGTTATCCACTGATCTTGTGATCTGACATGAAACGGCCCTTTTCAGGGCCACCCAATACCTGCTATCAGATGACTCTTACATATACATTTCACAGCGCTAGCGTCTTCGAATTTATTCGAAGACTTTCACTTTTGTTAAAAAATGCTCTGGTGAAGTAGCACAATTTACTAATGCTTCGATTTTTGCTCGGTACTATTCTAAGTTCAGTGTGTCCAGCGAAGGGGAACGCCCTTCGCTTACCACACTGCCATTAGAATCCGAGAAAAAAACGATACTCAGTAAATTATGCTCTGTTCTGTCAAAAACATCACATTTCTACGGAAAACACCCGATTTGACTCGGAGAAGTTTTATATGTACCATTTTACCATTATCTCATAACATATTTCACTGAAAGGTAACTTCTACGAGTACATTTTACAACGCTAGCGTCTTCGAATTTATTCGAAGACTTTCGCTTTTGTTAAAAAATGCACTGGTAAAGTAGAACAATTTACCAATGCTTCGATTTTTGCTAGGTATTATTCTAAGTTCAGTGTGTCCAGCGAATGGGAACGCCCTTTGCTGGACAAACTGGCATTAGAATCTGAGAAAAAAATTGAAGTATTAGTAATTTATGCTCTTTTCTGTCAAAAACCCTTCGAAGCGCTCACCTTATTCTTTTGGAATCTAACACAACCTCTGGATCGACGAGCCCGGCCCTGGGCTGCCACTCTGGCCCACCCACTCGCTCGACGCCACTCTGGCCCATGGGCCAGAGTGGCTCTGGCCCATGTGCCAGATTGGCAGACCCAGAGTGGCCCACCCACTCTGGTCTGCCACTCTGGCCCATGGGCCAGAGTGGCTACGAGCCCGGCCATGGGCTGCCACTCTGGCCCACCCCCTCGCTCGTAGCCGCTCTGGTCCATGGGCCAGAGTGGCTACGAGCCCGGCCCTGGGCTGCCACTCTGGCCCACTCCCTCGCTCGTAGCCACTCTGGCCTATGGGCCAGAGCCACTCTGGCCCATGGACCAGAGTGGCTACGAGCGAGTGGGTGGGCCCGAGTGGCAGCCAATACTACTGTCGACTAGTTTATTAGTAATTGTTCCCATATACTTGTATCCTGAACGGATAGTAATACGTTATTAGTTTTCAACTGCTCTTTTTTAAATTGAAGAAACTGTTGAATGGTCCCGCTAGCAGAGCTTATGGATCCTGCTCGCAGTGGTTGCAATCTATGAAATGGTAACGGCTGCAGGTGGTCTTATGTCTAGTGGAAATTCTATTAGTACAATGTGTTATGAATATTGTATTGGTTTAAACATATTTATTGCAACAAAGTTTATATGGGATTGGGACACAAGTTACAACAACGTAATACAGTCCCTTTCCCAACAATGTTTGCACAAATGTTTACCAACGCCAGACAGTACCCTTACCACCTGCAGACAGTGTCATTTGGAAGCGCGGAAGTTTGATGGAAGTTGATGTCGTTAAGTTCTCTTGGATGACGTCATATAACTATCGATCCTTGCAGTGGCAGGTATTCTTGAGATGCCGTATATAAATAAAAAGACGATAAACAGATCTACAAACAGGCGCTTCGACAAAAATGAGCTAGAAATTGAAAAAAAATTCATACAAAACTATCAGATTATTTCCGTGAAATATTTGCAATGCAAATACATATTTAATTTGTCTCATTTTGTCGCATATTTGTGTGTTTCAAATTGTTTTCAACTATCGTATCGTTCGTCTGTCGATTGTGAAACAATGCGAAATGTTTAATATGCTAAAAAATAAATCTCACGTGACATGATTAGTAAAAGTGATCGCTATTTCTCATATAGGAATAACTCACCCGTTATCTCTTATCTCCTTATATATGTTCGCTGATGAAAATTCGTGATATCTTCTTAAAGCTACCGGTGTGATTGGGGACCCCTGCTAACGCCTTTAAATAGTTCCACAAGTACACAACCACTGCTATATACCTCTCGCTGTACAGGACCGGTTTACAGGGGTCAATTTAAGCTAACTTATAGTGCCGCATGGTGTAATAATATATCCAGCTGATTAAAAAAAAAAAAAAAAGGAACAATGAGTGCGCATCTGAAGATGGCGCTCGTCGAATATTGTTACCCGAAAGAATGAATCTGCCGCAAAAGAATTATTGGAAGCCAAGTTTTTTTTAACGAAATTCGGTAAAAACGGAGGCTCACATCTAGAGGCCTTTCCGTAGAATCATATACAGTTTGGTGACGATTGTATGAGAAATGTAACATGTAAGGTGTGCTAAAGGATTTAGTCATACAAAGAGTCAAACCTAAGATGGCCGCTGGCAGCCATGTTTTTAACAGAATTCGGAAAAAATGGCAATCACCCATCTATATTTAACCCCAAGGATCCATATGCAGCTTGGTGATGCTCGGATGAGGGATATGATCAGTAGGGCGTGAAAGGATTTAGTGATGCAAAGAGTAAAGTCCAAGATGGCTGCCGGCTGCCATGTTTTTCATCGAAAATCGTTCAAATTTGACATCTCCCATGTCGTTGAAATCGGTCAAAGTTTGTTTGAACTATCGCGCTAATGGTCGCGAACGACAAAAATCGCTAAAAATAGACAAACTAAGGCCCAAAAATCTCGTATAAAAGATTCGACAAACCTGGTTTTTTCGATCTAGATATTTTTGCAACAGAACCATATACCATATATAAATTAAATAGGTTGACGTTTGATTGAGTTGCCGAGCTAACGGTCGCGAACGATCAAAATCACTAAAATAAAATAGACAAACTAAGGCCCATAACTCTCGTATAAAAAATGTTGGAAAAACCGTGGTTTTCAAACTCAAGCTATAGATATTGTTGCAACAGACCCATATACCAAATATCATTTAAATAAGTTTACGTTTGTTTGAGTTATCGCGCTAACGGTCTCGCGCCCGGACGCGTGGACGCCCGCTCACAGACCTCACCAAAGCATAAGTGGGAAGTTTTGAAAAATCTCGACTAAAATGCTATATAAATATAAGAAATGAATATAGTTTGAATGTGTTTTATTGAGGGGTATGTCGCTGTGGGGCACATTTAGTGTGCACAGCTTCACATTAATTTCTTAAATTTATATGCATGGTTTTCAATAAACTGAGCTGAATTTCTCTTCTAAAATTTTGTCAGCAGTTTTGATATATTACACCATAGCCCAACATTCTACCCATACTTTATCGATCGATTCGTCTATGGCCGCTCAGTTATCATATTGCCGGCATCTAGTCATCTAGGTCAACAAGGTGTGACGTCGGTGCGTGTTATGGTGTGTTTTCTTAGGATATGGAACGCATGACCCATTTGGCAGTTGGCCAATCACGGACCAGGATTTAGTATCTCACACACACGTGATGTGTAAATAGCATGGAAGTATCTGTGTGGCTGTATATCTATATCCAGGAAAGTGTATGTAATAGGTTTGTATGTATGAATGTATGGATTGATGCATATGTATGTATGTACGTACGTCAGGTGCGCGTTTCTTTGCGAGTGTTGGCCAGCATGTGAGGGGTTAATGCGGTTGTGTGCATGGATGGATGTATACATGCCTCAGGCAGGTGTATATCGATGTAAGTACGTAAGTACGTATGTATGTTTAATAACAATAGTACACGTACGGCTGAAGATAAATCACGAACCAAATGTGAGTACGTGGCGTGTTTTTGTTTTAAGTGGGTTGGGTGCAAAACACAATTCTAAAAACCATTGAACAGATGAATGCTTAAAAGAACCACAGACACAGGAATGTGTGACAATGTTATATAATAAAATAAATTCGGTCGTTCCTCTTATATACATGTATTAAGTATTTTTAGGCAACAACACAGACACCGAAAGTGGGATGGACGGTTGGAGTGTTGCCTCATACCCTTTTCACTCCCGTCTTTCTCACATAATTATGTTACCCAATGCTTGTTGTCAGCTTATGGGGCCTCTCGCATGACCTCATTTTATTATATTTAAATTATATTTTAAAATCTCAGACAGCAGCATACTGGTAGGTTGCCATATATTCAAAAATATATTTTGATATAGAGATCAATGATTAAAACACAATGAGTGAAATAGCTGAGCATGCATTGCTAAACGTTAGGCGGTGAGTTCATGAAATTCAACATCAAAACTCGGGAAATATCACGTGTGATTTCGCCTATAAAACACCGCGACTAAAATTAAACTGCAGACTCTCTCGAACTAAAACAAAAATCATGACACGACTCAACATTTATCAAGACGGATAATGTTTCAAAACAGGTGTATTTATGAACTATAGTGACTAGTCATAATGTGGTTCCTGCTGTTTTATGTTTTCTCCAGGAACCATTAACTAATTTAGATATGTTAAATTATTTTGCAAAAGTTTAGGAGGTTTGCTGATGGAAGTCTGTGGCCCTCAGACCCGTTCCAAACGACGGATTTTTGTCGACTCGAATCTAATTGTATTAAATCCGTCGGTGGTGCGTCTGCGGTCAATTTTGTTTCAGACGGACGCATCTTTGTCGCGTCGAATCTAATACATCGGTCGATTTATTTAAAGGTGCACTTCATGTTACCTTCACAAAATGGTCACGCGTAGATATAGAGGCCTATATATACCGGTACATTATACATATATATATACTAAAATACAGTATAAATTATGTATAAATATATGCGCGATTGCAGCGCGAATATATGTGCATATGTATATGAGGATGTATATAGTACATATAGTTATATAATATAATATAATAGGCGCTACAAATAAATGTTAGATCGTGCAACCAATTGCCATATATGTGTATACCATGCATGTAAATACAGGTATACAAGAATTATTATAAATCAGAGACTACCACCCCTACCCTTATAATAAGGAAACCCGGAATATATGAATTATTATAAATAAGAGGTTACCACCCCTATACCCCCCATTATAAGTAATGCCGGTATATATGAATTATTATAAATAAGATCAGTGGTACCACCCTACCCCTTATAATGAGGAATACCGGAATATATTAATTATATATTATAAATCATAGGCTACCAGCTATATATCCTTTATAATAAGGAATACCGGTATCTATAAATTATTATAAATCATAGGCTACCATCCCTACCCCTCACAATAAGTAATACCGGTTTATATGAATTATTATAAATCTGAGGCTACCACCCCTACCCCTTATATAATAAGGAATACCGGTATATGTAAATTATTATAAATCATAGGCTACCGCTCTGCCCCTTATAACAAGTAATACCTGAATATATGAATTATTATAAATAAGAGGTTACCACCCCTTTACCCCTCATAATAAGTAATATCGGTATATATGAATGATTATAAATCAGTAGTACCACCTCTGCCCCTTATAATAAGTAATACCGGTAAATATTAATTATTATACATCAGAGACTACCACCCCTATTCCTTACAATAAAGAATATCGGTCTATATGAATTATTATAAATCGGTTGCTACAACCCCTACCCCTTATACCGGTATATATGGATTATTATAAATCATTGATACTATATCCATTATAAGATGTGAGTCAGTGACATGCCATGTTCGTTGAGGAATCAAACTACCAAAATAATTACAATTTACACAATGTTACCTAAGCAATGCTTATAGATATATCTTTCTGTATGACAAAGAGAGCATGCGACAAATGACGTCGTGTGGGTATTTCCTCAGATAAGGGGAGCCCCCTCATTATTATACCATTATCATATCATTATCATATCATTTGCATTCGTTCTTCGGCAACTTTCGGCTCTTCTCGTCACATGTATTAGATTCGAGTCGTCAAAAATCCGTCGTTTGAAACCAAGACGGATTTCAGACGCATCACCGACGAAGATTCGTCTGAATTGGACGGAGATTCGTCTGTGATGCGTCTGACACGGATCTAATTGTTTCAAACGTCGCATTTTTGACGCATTTAATACAAATGTGGGTCTGGTATTAGATTCGAGTCGACAAAAATCCGTCGTTTGGAACGGGCCTCACTGAGTCTTGTCGTATGTCAGTATGTGAAAAAACATGCGACATTCGATTTGAGTAGTAGAAGCTACGAGAACCAAATTCAGGTATTGGCTAAATAAAGCTTGATGTTATTTCAATATATACAGTAATGCCCTAAATAATCGACTCCTTAACCACAGCAGAATTGTGGATAATTTTTCAGGATTTAGTCGAAATATGGTCAATATTTCCGACTAAATCCTGAAAAATTTCCAATAATTCTGCTGTGGTTAAGGAGTCGATTATTTAGAGCAATACTGTATGTGACAAGCCTTATAAATGTCCTGAACACTTTGAACTTAGAAAGCGTTTGCTTGAATTGCTACTTCCGTGAACTCGTGCCGTTTCATGACAAATATTCAATGTCAACAAGTCAATGCATTATAGAATAATGCAGTTAAATAATTATAATTATACCCAGACCTGGTAACTTACCTCAGTGAGATTGGGGTGACCTGAGATTCAGTAGAACTCAGCAGGGTGACGGCTTCATCGGATGTGAACTGAAAAGAAAGTGGTCAGCAATCCGATTGTATCGGACATAATTACGACCCGTGCGGACAATATAAAGCGCCCCGGAAGAAAACAAGTCTTAACATCGTGAGGGATGAATGATTAATGTTACATAAAAACTGTTCAATTCCTTTATAGCCGATAAAAGGTTTCATCGAGAGTGTTGTACTTTATACACGTGGTTCCGCCGAGACCTACTATATTGTATCTCCTATATATAAGCACATTTGTTGTTCAGCAAACAACAAACTATCTAACCGTTGGGGGGTGACCTCAAATTAAAACTGGTATATTACACCCGGTGGTATAATCTATATTCTGAATGCCGTATGTAGTATAATAGTTTTAATTTTAGGTCACCACACACGGAGGCTCTTGTGGTTTGTACCTACAATACTGATCAACAGTATTTATGGACCGAGCCCCTTAATGATATGGGAGAAAATAAGACCTATGTCTGGTAAGGAATGACTCACTGTTGATTATTGAAAGCCAAAATTTAAAATTACAACAAGGGTCGAACAAGTTTAAAACAAAATATAACAAATCGCCAAAAAACATTTAGAAGCTGTGCGATAAAGACCCGCCACAAACCCCCTGAAAGAGAAAAACACACAATGTGTCCTACATTTATATTCTATAGTATCTTATTATAAGTCAAGAGGTTGGTGGGGATGGAGGTGGACATTAAGAATAAACTCAGGATCTTTTCCGGATAAAATATTTTTTGATTGATTCTGTTTCAGGTATCAAGAAAAGAGGCTGGGGTAGGCGTATCCGATTCAATTCATGCGCGCACGTGATATAGTCCCAAATAAAAGTTAGCCACAGAACGTGAATAATTTCATTGAAATTACTTATTTGTCGATCTGTTATACATACAGGAATGTTATGTAAACAGATCTTAAATCGAAGGTTATAGGAAGAAGATAATGTTTTTGTAAACAACAAGACGCTACCGCTAGGGGGTCGTAGTTCACAGTTTACTAGAACATACACGGTCGAGTCCATAAATTGATGGAGGGGTGATGCTGCCCCCATACCTTTATTTATAATGAATATTGCCGGTTATATGTTGTGCAGATGACTTGTAATAGATGGGTTATATATCCAAATTCAGGGCGTGACATACATGTATATGTTTTCTCAAATTTCGAAACAAGCCCTTATCTAATTCATAGCTATATATACAGTGCTTCCATGCATTTCAAAAATCCTTCAAATACAATCGTGAGAGTTTCATATGTTATACTAGTACTCAAAAATAAGATTCTATATTGCTATGAAGATGTAAATATTCCGATGTATCTTACAATTTAGCTAGACGTTTTCCGATCTTGTAATCTGGACGGCAACAAGGATATTGTGGATGGAAACGGCTGGTGCACATGCGTTTCGGCAATTGGCTTGCTTTCAAAACAAAACGTCTAAATAACAAATTAAAAGTCGTGAACTAATATAGTCATGTGCTACGAAACGAATGTAAAATAATAAATAATTATTTCAATAAAGTGGACAAAATGTGGAGACAGGACCGAAACGAAATAAACAATGTCGCCCAAAAATGTGTTGGAATCCGAAAATGACTATTTTCTTGGATTCAGGGGTAAAATATATTTGATTCGAGTCGAGGAACCGACTTATCAAAGCTCAGAATGATCAGATATCGATTTTTGAAATCTATTATTTTTCACCACCGAAACTTTTTTTGTGTCCCAGTAAAAAGTCGACGAGAAGACAGTCTCAGACCAAAGTGCGGATGGAGATGGATAACTGATAAATCAAGTGGTTTTTTTGTGTGTTACATATTTGACAATTTTTTATGCTATAGTTGACTGTTAGTATTATTTTTGGGCAATTAATCGATTCTGATAACTGAAGCGGCTTTTCAAAAAAAAATGTTGTTATCGGAATCTGATGATATGGGGACCATCGAATCGGATAGAGTACCTTTAAGTGGCAAAATCGTTGCCAATTTTATAGAGTCAAGTGTCTTTAACTACACGAACCATCGTCAATTCAATTTAGCGAGTAAATGTCCATAGGCGCAACATGAAAGTCATTCAACATAAACCTTCACCGTGACACGACTTAACTTTTCAGTTACTTTTATTTCTAAACACCTCAAAAAAAGAAAGTCCTCCCTGATATATTCGGTAATATTTTATGAGATATTGGATGAATTTTGACGAAACTTTACGCAAATGTTTATAGTCCGAGAGCCCATAAGGTTTTATTGTCGTCACTCTGACCAAAAGACCCACTCTGCTCATTTGGTGGCACATTATATTTAGTTTACGGAAACCAATTTCTTGCGAGTGGGAAACGCGGCGTTTGGGAGATATTTGACATAGAATGATGCCTGGTGAGAGCGAAAAATGTTACTTAAGTGTTGGGGGAGGGTTAGTTATTTCGAATGTATGCAACATATGTAGTGTCAGCTAACACGTTATATATACCGTTTTGTCGGCAATAAGTCACTCTCTCTAGTGAATAAATACAGAATTAGAATTTCGACCACTGACCTCGAGTACTATAGGTCAAAGGTAAAATATATTTTGAAACGCCATCTTTTTTTAAATGTCAAATTGGAAAGTTAGCTTCATAAATTTTATAATCGTCGATTGGAATCCGTTCTAGTATAATTTTGAACTTTACTGTATACCAGATTCGGATATGAGGAAATAAAACTAACATGGACGTTATTGCAAATATCCAAGATGTCGGCCAAAATGTGTGCCAAAATAGCCCAAAACAGGAAAAAAATTACAAGAACAGAAAACGACTCCATTATGGAAGGATATTGGTCATAATTTTGTCACACAGGTAAAACAAGTTGTTTGTATTAATGGGACAGAGTATACCTGGTTATTTTTATCTCAAATACAGACAAAAATTGCCGATTCAAATTTGAAAATTATGAATTTCTAGTATTGTTCTATGTAAGAGATGAATTATGGTAGTTCACTGGAACTAACTAGCAAACAGAGGTTTCAGCATCTAAAGTGTGGACATGTGATACTGTTCAATTGAAAAAAATATTTCACAAAGCTTCTGACCAATATGCTAATTTGTGTTCAAACCAATTAATTCGCCAGAAGAATATACCAAGAGCTATCCTCTTCACAATCAGAACTGTCCTCTTCGGAACTATCATTTACTTCTATATCACCAGTATCACCAATATCGTCATCTGATTCCTCGGACTCACATAACACCTCTCCCAGATCTGTCGGAATCTGTGGTCCAGTAAACCACACAATACCAAAACGACCTTCCACTTCCTCCCAGACGTGCACGGAAGGGTAAATTGATGAGGGAATTGCAAGCGTGGCATTTTTCCAGATATAGGCCACAAAGTTTGACCTGATGATTTTTTGGTATAATGCCGTTTTTCGAAGGAGGGAGACCACTAGAGTCAGCCCCTTTGATTTTTGACAAAGGCTGGCTGTTGTTGGTGGGGGCGAATTTCGTGCTGAATATTGCATATCTAGCATCATCCACGTTCTCCAAAGAAGCTTTTCCGAAAATGGAACAAACAAACGATTCGAGAGAGTCCAATGTCTCACGACTTACATTTGTCGATGTTCCTAAACTAGCGAAGGCAGATAAAAATCTATCGGATTTAATCGCCGTGTCAATAGGTTGAATTTTACCTTTTCGCATGTAAGAAGCTGTATAATCACAGCCAGTAAAGGCGTGTATTCCTGGTAATGCGTCACAAACGATTCTCCCAAGATGGCCCTGTATATTTGACACATCGACAAAACGTCTTGTGTTGATGCTCTCGTGACCAACATCTAACCATACAAATGATTCTATTCCAACCACGTGGTACAGTAAGATGATGAGAACATCTGTATCGGAACAGCGGACGACTACATTTGGAAGCTGATAATGATGCGTTATATGGGCTAAATGCAAAATTATTATTGTGTCGGCTTCCTCGTGTTTACAGTGTAATTCCGTGGCATCTCTGCGGTTCATAGCGTTCCCACAGGCCCGGTACTCATAACACATTGGCAAACCCAAACATCAAACAACTTCCCCTAGCACTTCAACATAAATATTCTTTGCCCACTCATCTGCCAAAAATGACACTTTAAAAGTTTCTGAGTTTAAATTTTCAGCAAAAGTTTTCGGTTTGACTCTGTGATCTGGACCCGTAACGCGCGACTCATTGATGATTGCTCCACGACTCTCTCGCTCGATGTCTTTAATGGACGGATGTTTGTATGTGTCAGCTACAAAGTCGACACGATTTGCTGAGTGTTCTGTGCAGATCACGGGCGATACCGCCATAAGTTGGCGATAGGTTTGTGAGTGTACGAATCAGGAAAAATGCATCAACGATATAAGCGTCTACAGACTTTGGCGCTTCTGGTTCTACCATTCCTTCAAGTTTGTGAAACAATTTAGCTTTATCTGTTTTCATTTTTGTACCGTCAATGTGAGCCATGCACAGCGGCACAGGCGTCAGCGGGTAACTGAAAAGCTTGCGAAGATCGATGTCCATTAAACAAGATAGATATAACAATCGCCCAAATAGGTCACGCGTGCATTTGATTTCTTTCAACTTCTTGTCTTTAGAAGTCAGTTTCATCGAACGGGCGAAATTCTTAACCTTGCGCCGGACTATAGGCTTCTCGAATCTCTTGTCATCATTGAGGCTTTCAGACTTGATTCATCCCGCCATGCCTCTCCAGTTTGAATAGCTTTGAGTATTTCGGAAGCTACAATCTTCCCGACAGCACGGCCCGTGGATAGCGAATATAAATCAGAACTTGGCACTTTGTCCGACAACGGTTTCAGTGTGGACTGTATTCCTTCCATGAGCTTGTGAAGATCTGAATTGTCGCGTTTTACTCTGTATGTTTTCAAATCGTTCACACTGTCTTCGGTTGGGGACTTACCAGCTTTTATATTTAAGTAACTGATTATTGACCCCCTCATGGATCGGGTAATCATCCATCGTCTACGTGTACCAGCAGAAGATACGGACGTTATTCCAGTGAGTCTAGATGCAGCGTCCCTGTTGATGGTTTGCTCAAGGGTCAAATCAACAGGGCTCCTGGAGAACGAGTTATGAGTACGTCGAACTGATAGGGCTCCATTGCTTCAACATTATATAAATCCAGTACATACATCACCATCCATCTGGCATAATTGTGCCTGGATGTTGCAAAGTAGATAGCCGACATTGCATGTAAAGAATACACGTACAATTCAAGGTCGTTTGTGTGGCAGGCTCGACTAAAAGGAGAAACAATTCAACCAGATCAATGTACATTGCCCAATACTTTGCTGTTTCGCCGTCGGCGCCCGCTCTTGTTTGGTCAAAGTATTGTTCATATGATGTCATGAAAGTCTCATATTCAACAGACTTCTCGACAGTTTGCATCAGATCTGGCGACGGATGTTCGTTCATCTGTTGAAAATATTTCAGCAAACCTTCAGGCATGCCCTTTTTGGTACCAATCTATGTATTGTCGGAAGTGTAAAATTCCGAATGCCTGTGTAAGTAATGGATGTAGGCGTTTGCACCTATTATAATGTTTTCTAGATATAAATCCTTTCAAAGAACCACTTGCTAAGACTCCAGTGTCGACAAGGATATGCGGACCACCGGACTCGTCAAGTAAATATCCAAGTGAACCAAAATATGCTTGTTGAATATGGAATGCACCAACGCATACAAATATATTATCAAACTTCGGGCTCTCAACTGATTGAATTTGTTTGGCTGGTTTAGCTATCGCTAAGTCATAATGGACTACAACCGCCTTCTGACTGCACTCTTGTGCAACCTTCTGAGATATCCTCATGGTTTCCGCAACTACATCTAGACGAGTTGGGGGGAGGTTGATGTTCTCCATATATGATATAATTGCTGAGGCAGTGGATCACACTGAAGTCTAGAGTTCCAACCAACCCACATGGGTGTCGATTTAAATAGATGACATGAAATCATCCAGTCTTCGTCGCGTCTCTTCAATTGCTGAATATTTGTGGGAGGTGGCTTGGTCTTTATTCGGTAATAAATTTTTGACAATTTAGGTTGTTTTTCTGTATGGCGCTAGGTCAGTTATATTAGAACATTCCAGGGAACGTTTCCGTCTACGCAGGTCGTGCGCTTGGGGTTCAAATGTGCTTTCGTTTGACGTAGGCACAATGGCTGGTTTGTTCTAAAAACATATTCCGACAGTGTCATGCAGTGTCCCATTCCCAGATAGAGTCTCTGTGTTTTCGTCCAAGTTATCCCAGACCAATGCCGTGGAGAGACCAGGCGCAGTGGTCATACCATCAGGTGTACATTGGTTTTTCTCCGACACCGAGAGAGCCATGTCAGTCTCCAGCTCCTCAATGCAATGGTAATTCAAACAATGACCAAATCGGTTCAGGATTTCGATGGCGCATCTACTGCCAGTCATACTCTTCAAACCGAGACCAAGACACACGTGCTTAGATGGTTTTAATGCGCCCTTGGTGCAAGAAAACATACAGTCGTCAGCCGATGCTGCAGCATACCGCTCTGTGCGATGGCTTTTTGATGGTCTCAAATATCCTGTGTAAAGCACTCGAAAGAAATCTATCAGGAGATTTGGTGGTTGTGCAGTACCTTTAGCAAGATCTTCTGGATACAACGGGAAGGGGAAATCTTTCGTCGTATTTTAAAGTTGCAAGATCAATGTTCGTAGATGAAGGGCTGTTTGGAATACCCTATTATCAAGAGAACAGGCCTGTTCCATGATTTTTTCAAGTGTCACCGGTTTCTCCATTTCAGTTGAGTAAATGACATTGCCCTGCTTGTTATTGAGTTTGCCCATGCGAACAGAATATTGGTACCATTTGAGAATCTTATCACTCAAAGTAATTGCTTTATATGAACTATCTGAGAACCCATTAAGTCGTGTGGATGGGTGTTGTCTTTGTCGCTGACTGTCAGTTTATTTAGATACTGTCTGCGACAGGAGTGGTGATATTTCACTTCTTTAGCAACAAAGTCTATTCCACAAATTTTGGCATTTTGTATCCATTCTGCTGCTTCCAAAGTTTCACAAGAACCCAATGGCTCGAAATTGGAGCTTCTGGTTCGATGTTTTCGCTCTTTATTACAAAAGAGACATAGTGGGGCCAGAACTCCCGATGATGTGTTCATATGATGATCAACATCTGTCCGCAGAACAACATTCCTAACAGCAGAGGTACCAACCAAGTCTGTAGCAGCAACTATTGTGACTGCTGTGAAGTTGTTGTGGCAGACGCTGTGATACCCATAACTCTCGGAAAACAACTTGCCAGAAAGCTTGGCGCAGATGTCTGAATATTTTGATGAGCCGACTTTCGACAATCTCGATTGACACGCAACTTGGACAGCATCCCACATCTTACTGTCGTAGCGTTTCACTGGCCCAAAATCACCAGTTCCGCTAACACGCAGCACACATTATATACCGCTTTGGGAGAATGTAGCTATCATGAAGCAAAACGAAAACGAAACTAGATATAATAGAACTATAATAGACAAAGAATACAGAGTTAGAGCAAAATACAAATAATTAGAAGCTGTGAGTGAGCTGAACGTGACTGTTCTGTATGGACTACCTCGCGATAGTGAAGCATTCCCGCGCATTAAGCTCTTTATTTGCCAACTACCTTAGTAGTTGGCAACTAAAGAGCGTCATGCGCTGGCTGGAATTGTTCTGAATATGTCCAAACCAGATAGCTTCTAATATTTGTATTTTGCTCTAACAGTAATATATCAACTGAACTATTCTAAATTGATTGGCGTGTCGATTCTATAGGCTTAGCAAACAATACAAACTTTCGGTCGCATAACTTCAATTACAGGTGCGGTACCCGTTTCTGTGAAAATTTAAGCGTTTGCATGGTTACCTGTGGACGGACGTATTAATCTTCTCGTTTAGTTCAATGTTATTTCCTTTGATCATAATAACTTATACTCTAGATATATTTTCCTTTGCTCACTGGCAGTCTCACGGAAAAGGCATTTCTCTATAAGCGAGTGACATCACAGTGATAAGACTTATGTACACTGTAAAAATTTGAATCTTGCACAGGAAAATGCTTGAAATGTACACTTTTCGCAATTGTACCGGTCTTGGTGGTCTTCATTTGCCAATTCAGTAATCGAAATATACTCTGTCACACCATAACAACACCTTGTTTTAAGTATGTGACACAAATGTAACCAATATCCTTCCATTATGGAGTCGTTTTAAATTCTTATGAATTTTTACTGTTTTTGGCTATTTTGGCACACATTTTGGCTGACATCTTGAATGGTTGCAATAACGGCTGTGTTAATTCTCTTTCCACATATCCGAATCTGGTATACAGTAAAGTTCAAAATTATACTAGAACGGATTCCAACCGACGGTTATAACATTTCTGAAGCTAACTTTCCAATTTGACATTTAAAAAAAATGGCGTTTCAAAATATATTTGACCTTTGACCTCTCGTACTCGAGGTCAGTGGTCGAAATTCTAATTATGTGTTTATTCACTAGAGAGAGTGACTTATTGCCGACAAAATGGTATATATAACTGACACTACATATGTTGCGTACATTCGAAATTACTTACCCTCCCCCAACACTTAAGTAAAATGTTTCGCTCTCACCAGGCATCATTCTATGTTAAATATCTCCCAAACGCCGCGTTTTCCACTCGCAAGAAATTGGTTTCCGTAAACTACCTATAATGTGCCACAAAATGAGCAGAGTGGGTATTTTGGTCATCAATTGTGCTAATTACTGTACTCCGGGTGAGATATGGCTGAGTGAGCACAAATTGAATGGAAGCGGACACTTTTCAAAAGTTGCAAAAACACCGGTAATGTGATCACAGACATTCAGCTGTGCCTTGGTCCCCACTTCTCGCACAGGCTTGGAACATCCTTATCTATTGGTACATCAATAGCCTGCATGGTGGGAAACATGGTTTACTGAAAAATGGCTTCAAAGAGACTGATTTCAATAACTCTGTGTTGCTTACAGCATGAAACTTCAAGGTGTCATTCCAAGGGAATATGGTAGATTGAATGGTTTGGGCATGCAGCAGGAACATTGTGTCCCGAAGTAGAGGAGCGGCCAAATGCCAAAAGTGGTCGGATACCCCTACCCTCGGTAGAACAAGTTCAAACGAATTTTTTCTGCAAGGTAAATCTATATCATTTGTGAAAATGATTCTTGGCCTTTCCGGAATTGGTGGCAGCTATGTATGGTAAGACTATTTGTGAAGGTACCCTACCGAAAAATTAGCCTGTTTTCAGCGGTTGACCAGCAATACACAATTGGTTAAAAGTTATTCAAATCACCCAAAAAAAAAACGTTTTATTTGTTATTATGGGGTACATGGTGATACTAGATCGGAACGTTATTAGTTTGTTTGAGATTTCACGACATCATGGTGGATAAAGGAAATGTTCTGCGTCAAAAAATCATGACGATTCAGAGAAAATGTCGCCCGTCAACTCTGTACAAAACTAGCACGCTGGATCTAGCTTATCGTGTCATATATTTTTGGAAAGATTTGAGTATTTGCTACCGGGAGATAGTAACTTTATTTTCCTGTCCCTATAAATATTGCAATAATAGGTAAAAACTTAATTCTCCGCCAATGTCATAAAATGCTAAGTATAGCCATCGCCGGGGATTTGATCCCAGAATGATAGAATAGTGCGTAGTAATTTCTTTTATTTAGTGTAGAACACACATAACAAGTGTAAAATGCGAATTTCCAACCATATTCTTTATTAGAAGAGTATAAAAATCCAAGATGGCGTCCAATATGGCATTCGGTTTTTATTTTAAGACTCAGTGAAGCGACATACGAAACATCCAGAAAAGAACTGTCACCAGTGGTAAAATGTATATTATTTTAATGACCATATAGAATAGCATTTCATATCAAACATTAGTTTCACCATTAATACATCTTATCAATTGGTAAAATAATAGGCAGAAATTTATTCCACCGTTCAATGTCATAAAATTCGAACTAAAGTTGTCGCCTGGGATTGGAACCACGAATAATCCATAATACGCAGTGTTTTGTTTTATTCAATGCAGAATACACATGCGAATTTACCAGATAAAATTGCCATCCAGATTTGTTATTAGAAGAGTATCATAATCGAAGATGGTGTTCAATGTGGCGGCCAATTTTAATTTTAAAACTTAGTGAACGGGCATACGACAAATATTATCAATTGATGAAATAATAAGACAAAAAAACTTAACCACCCCTACAGTCACAAACTTCCACACAAATGGACCACTGAGGATTGCAGTACAGGCCAAAAAGAAATGGGTATGCATTTTGGATTTCATTTGTGCTGAATACGATAAAGAAACAAACGTTTGAAGTCACACCACTATGGCGCCATAATGGCGGCCAACATGGCAGTTAAGTTAATGTCAACACTTTGTGAACAACTAATACGTTATGCGGACAAAGAACGTCTCATATGGTATTACTTATAGCGATGTATTAGCTAGAGTGTGTGTTTCCATTATTAAATGGAAATTTATTGTTTGCTTGATGACGGAGACCAAAATATGGCAGTCAAGTATAAACAAAAAATAAAATGAGCTTTGTCATGTCACAAATTTATAACACTTCTTGAAAACAAATACGGGAAAACATGACAAATGACGTCTCCAGTGGTATATATTATGGCGATTCATTACATTAATTTCATTACATTAGTCATGTGAAATAGTAGTTCAGTCATTAACATATCTTTTAATTTGCGAAATAATAAACACAAAACTGAACATTCCTCATCTCTAAAGTTATAACATTGCGCACACATGTACCTCTGAGAATCGTAACAAAGAATAAAACAACAAATGCGCAGTTGAAGATGTCATTTTGTGCGACATAATTATGTGACAGCCACATCAGAGGGATCTCAAAATACAAGATGACATCCCATAATATGGAGGTCACTTCAATTTTGCGAAAAAAGTACAACAGCCAGAGAAGAGACGTCCTTTTGTGATGCTTTGCGCTGGATTTGCTGTTGAAGTGCCAGAAGTTTTCAACAACCGTTCAAATTGTTTGTTTGTTCGCTCTAGTGCCGGTTGTTGATTGTATGTATCACGCGATAAGTTAACTTTTCAATAATAATATTTTGGAATGGAATAACATCCACATATCTTTATCTACATATAGATCAGCAACATTTGCTTTTCTCAATCATAAGTACTACATTGCTCTGATATACAACCATTCAATTAGCGTTCAGTGACTAAAGGTCAAACATGACCCCAGTGACGACATGTTTATAGAGACAGATGGATCTGAGAAATACATTTCTAATTCCCACATTTTCATTGAATATGAGTCATACAATGTGAATCTATGCATCGCAGCAATGGGCACTTGAGCATGGCACGTCTAGGTTTTCTTGAGAAACGCAAAGGACTCTACTGGGCGAACAAGAACACAACAGTGATTTTGAGTTGATTACATGACTTACACTCAGTTACTTGTATCCCCATAAAACACTAGATCAACGACAAAGGTGTTATGAATCCCGATCAGCAACACTAATATGAGGTCCATGTAAAGTGAAAATAACTTTCGAATGTCTGTGCCAGTTTGGGGGTAGGTGGTTTATGTGTGGACTGAGTATATTGATTCCGCGGTACATATATTATATCCGCCGGAGATATAGAATATTCAATTTCAATTAGTCTAGCCCGGGAACTCAATATCTTCTGTTTGTAACATATATGAATCCGATTGACATTCACAACAATTTAACGCACATATTAGTCAAGACTAAAATATCAATGTATGGAAAAACATGCACATCAAGCAACATATGGCGAGAACAACTTATAGAAAACTTAATCAGATTTCGCGAAGCGAGATCTGAAAGTTTTCATGACGGTAACGCGCATGAGATCCGTATACCTATGAAGCTGTATTATTGTCTTCTATAATATTTAGTTCACGTTACCTGAGAATAGTATCAGAGCACGCGCTTAACGTAACGTAAAGTGGCGCTCTCTTAAATGAAAGGCGCAATAAAAACGATTTTCCTATTGGTCAGATTATCTATCTTAACCAATCAGATTTGACGTTGCATAGACATGGTTGTTGCTAAGCCTTGTAGTTCAAATACAGAACTCACCACCTCGGCGTTACTATTTCCACAAATTACCTATTATCACAGGGGGGGTCGGAAAAAAGTGACATGACATTAGGCTGAAAAAACTTTTTTCCGGCTCTTGGGTACCCACCACCCCCCTATTTGAAGGAAAAAATATGTTTTCCAATTTCATGCGGGGTACCCACCCCTTTTTACCTCCAAATATGTAATATCACACCATTTAAGCTTGATGGTCAGTATTACAGTTACCCTATTTCCATTTCTGGTTCTTCTAAGTCATTCCAACTTTTGTAACAACACGAAACAGGTTCTAAAAAAATACCTGGAAAACCCTAAATAACACACAGAATACATGTGCTGATCAGTAAATTATTGATTGATTCTTCCCCAAATATTGTCTAAGGTAGCTCATAATGCTCATTATACATGTAAACAAATATAAAAGCATTAGTGTACCTTCTTTTCATCACAGAAAGTGTAACTTTAGATGTGTCCCATAGTATCACATGAATTTATGTCAATTATGATGTTTGAAAAAATTATTAGGGCAACACCACCTGGCAATTAAACTCTCCAACAATACAGGTATTCAGTTGAAATCCACTATGTATCACAAAACTAATTTTCATTTCCATGAGCTGAGTTCTTGGGCTAGGGACTGTGCTAAGGCCAGACTCAGGTCAAGCATTCATACAAATACATGTACTGCGTGTAAATAGAAACTTGAAAATAAGACGGTCCCTTCTTTTCACTCATCTGTTCTGATTTTGTTTATTCCACTTAGCAGCCTTCTCCGTATCTACACATTAAAGGTCTATGTATGCTCGCCCAATCTTTTATCTGGGTCCCACCATCTCAAGATTATTATCTCAGTGATATGCGTTGTTGCAGTCTACAGTCCCATGCCAAGTTCCGATACAATTTTGACTGAGTCATCTGGTCTGATCCGGTATAATGAGTAAATATTAATGAGATAAATGAATAGCTTTTTTCATTTTATTTATATTAAAGTTTATTCATGTGCTACATAACTGTCCATTTTCATCTGGAACCAGTAGCATTGGTACATGGCAATGTGATCGGATGTAAAAGGCGAATTCCTGAGAGTTGGTTCGTAATCTGGATTTCTGAGAAGCATCATGCCCATATCCACAATAACTACCCCCTAAGCACTGCCCTAAGTGTCATACACACCTTAACAATGATGCTGAACACTTTGAGGCATTTATATTGAAGAAATGTTGTAAGAGGAAAAAATTGCGACCACTCAGGAAAAAAGTGACTTTTTCGCAGCTGAACCACCCACCCACCCCGGCCTAGTGTATGGAAAAAAGTGGATGACCCCCCCCCTGATTATCACACAACAAAAGGATGAGATGAAAACTATATACATAGAAGATGAGTGATCTAAATAAAAAATTGTTATTCATATATTGTTTCGGACCGAAAAATAACACCAAAACACTTCTTTTACTGTGATTTGAGACTTCCGTTGTTTGAGTCTGACTTGGAAGTTGGTCAAGTTTGTGTTTGAAACTGACAGTTTCAAACTCGGAGTCTTTGTTATTGCCGTTCATGTTTCAATGAATGATTAACTGAAAGTTAACTTGGCAAGATAACTAGATCATAGGTGCCATCAACTGAATGAATTTAATCGCAAAAATGCGTCTAATTTGTCAATTCTCAGCAGTCTCTGTTCCAACTCCAAAGCTTAAAAACAGTTGTAATTAGCGAAGACCGGGAAAAATATCTAAACACATTTCCGGTTATTCCAACAAGGTGAAGGACAAGGTCGGGACAATTCTCAAAACAAAAATTAAAATCCTTGAAATTGAAATGAAATTAGGCTTCATCTTGGACGTGAGAAATTATTCTGACTTCGTCTTTTCAATGTGAATTTAGCGGGCGTTAGTTAAAAATTATCTGATTCTAATTAATGGCCAGATTTCCGGTGAATACCGTGAATCGTGATCACATTTACCAGTTTACACTAGTAACAACGTGAATTCAAGGATTGTACTATTTGTATATACATTCCGCTTTGTTTAATTTGAATGTGAATACTACTAGTGGTAGTTTTGTGAAAGTAACATAAATAGGATACATAAATACACGAAGACACACTTGTCCCAAACGACATACATGATTCAACACAAGTAAGACTAAGAAGAAGTAAGATGGATGCTGATTGTTTATGTCTAGATCATGCCATGATTCATGAATCTCTACTGAAGCTAGAACGCCGTAGAGATCATATTCCACCTTTACAATTCCCAGGAATTTTTTTTAAGTTTTGACAGGGAACCTTATAAAGTAACGCGGGGAATGTACTTCTTTGTTCATACCTGTTGCTTAATGATTTATTCATCGGTAAGTGAAGTTCCCAGCTCGAGATTATATTATTTATGTGACTTTTGAGACCCGATTCCGCGATAAATATTTATTTTATTCCCTGTCACGAAAATTATTGTCGTATTAAGCGACATAATGCGAAAGCAATTCTGTAATATCGAGCTGGGAACTTCACGTACCGATGAATAAATCATTAAGCCACAGGTACGTACATGTATGAACAAAGAAGTACATTCCCCATGTTATTTTTTTGACTTTATACGGTTCCCTGTCAAAACTTAAAAAAGTTCCCGGGTTTTGTACAGGTGAATATGATCTCTACGGGCGTCAGCATTAGTAGAGATTCATGGCATGATCTAGTTTATGTCATGATGACATGTAAATCCTACCACACAGTGGCGCTCTCTATTTGTGGAACTTTTGGGCAAATTGCATGCTGCACCGGGGAAGGTTGTGCAAACTTACTGTAATTTCTACATTTCAGTCCGTTTATACCTATAATTCAAGTTATTTGAAATGTGTTTTGCTGCGTACATGCAATGCATATTCTGAACTGATAGTGTGCCCTTTTTTTGGAACTTCTCCTGGTACCAAATTCATTTGTTACAGAGTGTTTATTTTAGCTTAGGCATGGAATAGGATGCTATTATAAATGAGAAACAAAATTATCATTATACGAGGTCACCATTCGTCACTGCGTGCTGAAATTTCAATAATTTTTCCAAGTCTAAAAGACTAAATTGAATCGCGATATGCATATAATATCATATCATTAGCACAAATAGTGCTATCAAGTACCAATCACTGTAGCAGAAGTGTACATGCAATATCCAGTTCATTGAATTAATCATGAGTATAGCCTGGTTGAAATACTACTGTGTGGCGAGTCACACTCGTCTTCGGGCTATTGAGGCCATGTATGCATGGTGTTATGAACGGTTTGTATTGTGAATGGGTTAAATTATCTGCTCGTAAACCCTCACAGTAGACAATTTTATACCAGGTTCTATTCAGTATTCAGAATTAGCTCGCAGTGGAAATTTGCATGGTACATATTTTGTTAAGATTTTTTGGTCAAAGGTGGTAGCCGGATATTTGGTTTAAATAACCATCAGTGGCAGTGCTTTGGTTTGTTTTGCCATCAGTCTGTTTGGATCACTTTATGTTTTACTTTTACAAACATATTACAGAGTTAATAAATGGCTGATATATAGAGTCCTGACGAATCTTCCAAAATGAGGACTTAGCCCACCAGATGTACACAAGTACAATGAACCTAAATGCCTGACTTAAATAACTAATAGTTGTATTAAATGCTATTTCTAAATCATGTATATGAACCCCATGTTATGTAAACAAACAGTATGTATGAGATAACCAAAACACTAATCGCCAGATATACCCCATGCATTAAGTGAACTTTGGTTAGAAATTCCACCAAATTGTTTATAACGTATCAGTATAGCGATAGCTAACCCTCACCTTTCAAGATATCGGTGTTGAATGAGTCACTGCGAATAAGTCTCTTAAACACATTTCCTCGGTGTTGTTCTTATTGCTCACTCTCTATGTGCTGTATATAAACAAACGCTCAACTCACACAATGTCTGTTTTGAGGATACTATGGCATTCATACTATCATACATGTAGTATTATTATACTATTATAGTATAATATTAGTATATTCTTTACAACATACAGGGTCAGGGTATTATAATTTAGTAACTCGTATTCCTAAATTATAACCTATAACGAAGGCCATCCATGTCTTAACCAATAATGTCCAAATGATATGTATGCTTTCAGTAACAGTGCGTGGAACATACCGGTACATTCAATTGTTAATTTGTTATATACCGGTACATGTCCGTGAAATATAAATACACGGCACCATTGAAACCGGATTTAAACCGGCACATGCGACTTGAGAATATACTTCAAAGTATCATCCTGTGCGGGTACAATTATTATTCATCTAATCTAATTGTATATTTACATATCATGGCCTTGGATGGAGTAAGTTTTCGAATAACGTAGTACGTTCTTATCATATTATGCATAGGTGTGGCGGTGTTGTTCTCTTGTTTGACACCGAGCCGAAACTCGGTCGATTATACAAAGCAGCAACATCACGAGCACTATGACGCCTATTTATAACCTATTTATAACGCTGATTGCATTATATGGACATTGTGGTCCCATGTTATGTCTAATATTAAAGAGCACTTTGTGTGCGTGCGATGATGAATTCCGTGTTACGTTAATAGGTAGTCACTATGATGTGTGAACTTTGATTGCTCGTGGACTCATATCCCACTTTCCCAAAACCAGAGATCGATTAGATATCTTATTTGCTGGATTTCAAAATGAATGCCTTTTTTTGCGTTGCGGCATATAACAACAAATAGTGATTCTGTTATTTAATGTTTAATTTGGCCAAAACTGTTGCAAGGCTCTCTGAAAATGTTGGTGGAAATTCAAAAGGACATGTTAAGGAGGACTGCACATTCTAGACTATCACAATATAGAATGAAAGTCATATGTTAGTATTGAACATTTATTTATTTATTTATCACTTCGTACTGCATTGAATGCATGATTATTTTAACGGTCAATGACCATCCTCTAGTATTACCGGTTGTCTACATATTGTTAATGCTTTACTGATATCAAATGTGTCAAGCAATAGTCAAAATGCGCATTGGAGATCGATACACGATTCAGTAAATTAAACTATTTAAGTCATTCTCGAAATTTCGCTAAGTGTTTTTTATTTTGGTTGGTTTGTCTTTCTCCAAATATTTGATATAAAGTTCCTGATAATTCTAAACAAAACAACCTAAACATTCAACAAATGCAACTTTCCATCTAGTGTTAATCCTGGCGTCACACCTGCGTCATAGCTAAGGGTGTACATTTGGAACCTGATGTAGGATACTACCAAACCAATGGCAACTTGAAAGACACAGTTTGCCCGCCCGTACGGAGTTAATCGACAGTTCTAAGGACGTCAATTTGAGACAGTCATGTCAAAGCTTTATCTGAAAATAAATGTTGTCTTACCACCATCACTTAAAAACAACATACGTCTAATATAAACACACAATCTAAACAATATATCGTTGCAAACTGCTGTATGATACATTTTGACCGGCTTTCGTATTCATTCCCATATAAAAATGTACCATGGTAAATCTTGGTGTTTACCTAGGTATACCCCGGTACATATAGGTTTTACCCTGGTTCCACCCAGGTCACACCCAGGTTACACCCAGGTAAATCAGGGATTTATATAGATTTACCCTGCTGTTTTCTATATATGTTAGGTATAAACCCCAGTTTACCTGGGTTTTTACGGATATAATTTAGAAAGACGCTGTCACACCCGGGTATTTAGACCCAGGTTATCCGGAGTATTTACACCCAGGTATTTACACCAGGGTTTCGCCCAGGTATTTACTACAGTGTTCACCCGGATATATACACCTGTGGTATTTTGTTAAACTGTATAATCTGCATTGAAGTCACCTTATTAACCCTTTCTATATTACAGCATCATTGGCGTGTAATTACCTTATTAACCCTTTCTACGTTGAAGCAATAATTGACAGGTAGTTACCTTATTAACCCTTTTTATAATGAGTATCATTGGTGATTAGTTACATTATTAACCCTTTCTACAATAAAGCATCATTGACATGTAGTTATCATATTAGCCAGTTCTATATTATTTAAAGTATCATGGACGGTAGTTACCATATTAACCCTTTCTATATTAAAGCACCATTGGCGGGTAATTACCATATTAACCCTTTCTATATTAAAACATCATTGACGTGTAGTTACCCTATTAGCCCTTTCTATATTAAAGCATCATTGACGTGTAGAACTTTATCGTATTAACCCTTTCTTTATTAAAGCATCATTGACATGTAGTTACCTTAGTAACCATTTCTATACTAAAGCATTATTGACGGGTAGTTACCTTATTAACGCTTTTTATATTAAAGCATCATTGGCAAGAAGTTAAATTATTAACCTTTCTATACTAAGTATCATTGCCGTGTAGTTAGTTACCTTATTAAACCTTTCTATATTAAGACGTCGATCATTGACGGGTAGTTGTTACCTTATTAATCATTTATGTATTCGAGCAGCATTGACGAGTAGTTACCTTATTACTTGAAGTTTATTATGACAGTATGACAATACACTACCCCGGACAAATGAAGCAATATCATACTTTATCTAACAGCCTAGCTATAATTAGTGAACATTAAACTGACAAACATACAATTTTCAGGGCCATTATTTAATATTAAAGGGATACAAAATAAAGATATTTCTAATTATCAGTAAGAATTATTCTCTAAGTGATACTTATTATTTCAAATAAATGATTGCGTATACAATAGTAGACCATATACCAACAGGAAAATATTAGTGAACACAATTATTGTGTTTCAAAAATTCGTTTCGTTTCGTTTCTGCAGCCAAATTACAATCTTAACTTTTAGTTAATACCGTTCTTCAAAATACTTCCTGCGTAAAAACTACATCAGTCGCTCGCTAAATATTATCCTATATTTAGATTATGTATGACGTCAGGAAATTCCCAGCTCAAAGTTTTCTGGCAAAGCATTTGTTTTGTAAATGGCGACTTCTGCTCTTCTAGTTAGTTTACAAATCTACATTTTTTCAAGAATTTGGAAACTTAGAAACGCTCAACGGTATCAACGCACTGGACTCATATCATATTATATTATCATGACTTCGTGCGGGAACAATAACTTTGGACGCTGTTAGTAAATTTGGCGAGCGACTGATGCAGGCCGACGTTATTTTCGTGAAGGAGTGACGACAGAAGCAAACAAATCGAGATTTTGATTCATGTTTTAGAAGAACCTTCATCTACAAATCGGTGACATTATTTATGTGTAATCTCCACAGAACGAATATGTGCAGTTTATTCACAAAATATTTCGGAAAACAGGAATAAAAACTACGATATATTTGTGAAGTAAGTCGCCCATTTTCGTTGCTCATCTTTATGGGAGGCCAAATTCACATTTATTAATAATTGAGCTGAAGCGCAATTCAATTGCGCTGAAGCGCAATCAATTGCGCTGAAGAGCAATTCAATTGCGCTGAAGAGCAATTCAATTGCGCTGAAGCGCAATTCAATTGCACTGAAGCGCAACTCAATTGCGCTGAAGCGCAATTCATATTTAATTGCGCTGAAGCGCAATTGAATTGCGCTGAAGCGCAATTAATTTTTCATATATGGCTAAACCCCCCTGTTAATTAATGAATAAATCCAATAAAAAAATAATTGCGCTTCAGCGCAATTATTTTCCCAATTAAAACAGAAGGTACCGGTATGAATAAATCCAATAGAAAAATAATTGCGCTTCAGCGCAATTATTTTCCCAACTAAAACAGAAGGTACCGTTATGAATAAATCCAATAGAAAAATAATTGCGCTTCAGCGCAATTATTTTCCCAATTAAAACAGAAGGTACCGGTATGAATAAATCCAATAGAAAAATAATTGCGCTTCAGCGCAATTATTTTCCCAACTAAAACAGAAGGTACCGTTATGAATAAATCCAATAGAAAAATAATTGCGCTTCAGCGCAATTCAATTGCGCTTCAGCGCAATTATTTTCCCAACTAAAACAGAAGGTACTGGTATTGCGAGTCGCCCCCACTAATACAGAAGCTAATGCTATTGCATAATTTGCAAGTCGGCCTGCCTGAAACAGAAGATAATTATGTTGTGAGTCTATCCGACTAAAACAGAGTCACCCTGAAGTATACAGAATATAATGCTATCGCATGTATAATTTTTATTTGAGTGCAGGACAAAATGTCAGGTACCAGATGAGTGGTGCCTGACATTTGAAAATGGCACCTGACATATTATTTCTCTGTATGCTAATTGCCATTGCCCAAACTTACTAGTAATAGTCTATCATCCGATTTACATGGAAAAAATCTTGTTTGCTGGTACGTCTGTATTATCAGTGCTATCTTCTGTAATTTTGTTTGAACAGAAATGAAGAAATCTGTCAATTATTTCGACATCACAACACATGCTGTCAGACAACATTACCGGAATTTCCACAACCTACATCGTACAACAGAAACCGAAACGAAATGCAGAAGTATGACACTGCCTGTTATTAGTCTCACGATCTACTGTGAGGAATGGCGAAAAATACTACACCTATGGCTGATAAACACAAGTTTTACGCAACAAAATTAATTTGATAAGATTTTCAGACAATGCCACGACATTAACCCCGATCGAAAAATATCTATTACCTTCCGCCATATTCCGGTGCTAGTTTTTAGAACAACTGTTTTTTCCAGATATTATTTTTATCGCCGGGGAAACCCAGCGCCCACACATAAAAATAATTTCGATTAGTGCCGGTATTCTTGCAAAAAGAAATCGCCCAACGCGACAATAAAGGCTACCCAAACAACCACATATAGAAACTGTTCAAATATAACAGACGAGCATCACGACCAGCGTATTCAGATTTGCGTCGGGAAATAATAATGCCAATATTATGTACAGTGCTTAGCCAATGCAATTTTCGTACCGGACAAAACAGAAGGTACAGGTATTGCAAGTCACCCCGACTTCATACAGATGTTGTTAATGGTATCATCATGAGTCACCCTGACTAAAACAGAAAGTATATACCGGTATCGCAAGTTACCCCGACTAATACAGAAGGTAATGCTATCGCGAGTCGCCCTGATTAAACAGGACATAATGCTATTGCAAGTCGCCATGACACTGACTAACCAATCCTATCGAGAGTAGCCCAAACAAATAAAGAAGATAATCCAAAAGTGAATCACCCCGACTAATACAGAAGATAATGCTATCGCGAGTCGGCCCAACTAAAACAGAAGATAATGCTATTACGAGTAGCCCCGACTAAAACAGAAGCTAATTCTATTGCGGGTCTTCACGATTAATAGAGAATGTAATGCTATCACGAGTAGCACCGACTAAAACAGAAGGAAATATGCTATTGTGAGTCCCCCTGATTAATACAGAAGGCATGCTATCACGAGTTGGCCCGATTCATACAGATTATAATGCTATCATGAGTTGCCCCGACTAAAACAGAAGGTATACGGTGTCGCAAGTTACCCCGACTAATACATAAGGTAATGCTATCGAGAGTCACACCGACTAAAACAGAAGGAAATGTTTTGTGAGTCGCCCTGAACGGAACGCTATTATGTGGTGCGGCAAGGGAAACTTAGTCTCCTTGCCTTTATTCTTTCTGTATGTGACTGAAGACTTCTAAAGAATTTTCTGAGATGTGGTTTTAAACGAATATAAAATGACTCAGTTCATAAATCATTTGATATTATCCTCTCAGCCCTTAATGTAAAAGGTAGGGTTGCTCTCATGATTGTTTACTGTCTTTAGTTAACTCATAATACTCATGATAAGAGGCAAGGAAGCAGTCTGAAGCGCAATTGGTTGGTATCACATATGAATTTATGATAATGGAATAACCCACCTATTCTAGATAGCATTGTTCTGAAATCATATAAAATTCATACCAAATTGCATGGCTATTATCCAAATTTGGGTAGCAAATTGCGATGCGATACCAGTTAATTTTCTCCCTGCACCTATTCAACCCAACTTTAATAATAATTTTGAATTGCGCTGAAGCGCAATTGGTGGATATCCCATATGAATTGATGATAATGGAATAACCTATCTATTCAGGGGTGTAAGCTTGTAACAATAATGGCGCTTCAGCGCAATTGAATTGCGCTTCAGCGCAATTGATATGAATCAAGCTGGATTGCGCTTCAGCGCAATTGGATTGCGCTTTAGCGCAATTGGATTGCGCTTCAGCGCAATTGAATTGCGCTTCAGCGCAATTATTAATAAATGTGAATTTGGCCTCCCATACATCTTTGATCATGAATTTGATGACAAACTGGGAGGATGCTTTTTCAACACTGCAAGAAGGATTTTAGTGTACGGTATGTCAGATGCTGGTTTTGAGATTTGATGAATATTTATTATTTTAATAAATAATCTAAAAATGATTTACCTTGTTGCTGCTTTTAATTTTAATTATCCCATGTCAGGGAGAAATTAAGGGAATTATCTGTATGTGCTGTAGAAGAAAATTGTGACTAATTAAACACCAACTTCACAAAGCCATATGAAGACAAACCAAGCCATACCAAGCCGTAGGAAATAAGAAGAAAAATTTGAAGTTTATTCTATATTATTTTTTATATCTTGGTGTTTAGTATGGGAGGCCCTTTTCACATTTATTATTTATTTGCGCTTAAGCGCAAATCATTTGCGCTTAAGTGTAAATCATTTGCACTTATGCACAAATACCTAATACTCCCTTACTTCCCTCCGATTGCGAATGATTGAATCCATCTCATAGCATATTAGTATGGGCCCATACTAGTAATAGTGTTGAAGGGGTCACTCTCACCAAAAAAAGTGCTGAATGGTACACAGGATTTGAAAATGTGCTGAAGGGTTCACAGGATTTGAAATGTCGTTCTATATGAGTCGGAAAATGACGTTTAGTTTTCGTATCTGCCATGATTTCTGCATGTACCTTTATTTGGATTAACGTACATGTACTTGATTTCTGTTAGAGAATAATTGTTTACGTTCCAATGAACAATAAAATGAACTGAAAACAAACTGCTAATGGGCGCCAGGCTTTCAGAAACACAGTTTAAGTAACGATGTTAGTGGCGATCACAAACATTGTGTACCCTTCAGCACTTTTTTTGGTGAGAATGACCCCTTCAGCCATAATAGTTGCCCCATACAGACCTGAAATTGAAGAAAAAACATATTTCCATATACCTATCTCTGGTGTCCCAAAAATTGGTGCCTCACTCCCGGAGCTCTAGTATATTTTATTAAAGGGACATCTCCTGCACAGATATACCATTTCCATAGCCATAAAAAGGGAATTAGGGGTTACTGGGGGTCTTGATTCCCTCATATGGAGTACTTATTGACTTTAAATAGGGAAAAAACCTATTTTCATATTATCAGCATCCCTGCCCCAAGAATTTGTGTCTCCATCCCAGAGATCTAGTATATAATATATAGTTGCATGTTTGCCTGTTAGCAATGACCGGGAAAACTGCCTGTCGGCTTTCGACGAAATTTGATACCTAGGGATACTTTTTTCCGGGGAGTGTTTTCGACGGGTCAAATCGTGACCCGACCTGAACATGACCTTCAAAATGGTCAATTCAATGTCAAATAGCTCCTTTAGACGGATGAAAGCATAGGGGAAACAGCCCGGACGAAGTCGGGCCCACCAGCTAGTATTTTATAAAAGAGACACATCCTGTACATATATATAGGCCTACCATTCCCATGGTCATCAAAAGCGAATTAGGGGTTACTGGGGGATTGCTCCCCTCATATGGTGGACCTACATATACTTTAGTGATGTGTTTTGACCTGTACCATTTAAAATTAATTCAGGAGGGAATCAATGCATATGAATTTTTATTTCAGCTTAAGCGCAAATTTCATAATAATCCGACCAAAGGTACAACTTGTAGCCCATGCAAAAGGATTTAGTCATGCAAAGAGTAAAATCCAAGATGGCTGCTGGCGGCCATGTTTATGGCCGAATGACCCCAAAATGACTCGTTCCCATCTACATGTCAATATTAACTTCCACGACAAATTTCATGATGATCAGACGAACACTCCGGCCTGTAGCCTGTGCTAATGGAATGAATTTTGAAATCCAAGATAGCCGCTGAGTAGAAGTGCAAGTATATCTATCTGTACATTTGTCAAATGACTCGTTTCCATCAACATGTCAATGCCCATAACAAATTTCATAATAATCCGACCAAAGGTACAACTTTTAGCCCATGCCAAATGATTTAGTCATGCAAAGAGTATAATCCAAGATGGCTGCCGGCGGCCATGTTTTATGCTCGATTATGCCAAAATGGCTCGTTTCCATCTACACGTCATTGTTAACACCCATGACAAATTTCATTATGATTCGACCAAAGGTACGACCTGTAGCCCGTGCCAAACAATTTATTCATGCAAAGAGTAAAATCCAAGATGGCTGTCGGCGGTCATGATTTATGGCTGATCGACCCCAAAATTACTCGTTCTCATGCATCTACATGTCAATATTAAGATCCATGACAAATTTCATGATGATCAGACGAACAGTAGGACCTGTAGCCCGTGCTAATGGATTGCAATTTGAAATCCAAGATTGCCGCTGTATAGAAGTGCAAGTAGATCTGTACATTTGTCAGCCATTTGTTTTTGTGAAATGTACTCTATAATAGATTATAGGAACCAAGTCTCATAATGGTCTTCAAATCTCAAATTGAAGTAAACCATCGACGTAACTCTCATGTGTTGGGCATCAGAATGGCTTGTAAAATTCAATCCCCTGAAAACGGAATCTCTCTTTAAACAATTTTGTCAAATTCTGGGTATAAAAATAACCCCATAAAGCACATGGAATACTTATCAGTACACAGACTATGTATTTTATATGGTAGAAAAATTCAATGATGTGATAGAAAATATCACTTCAAACAATGCTTCAAAAAGTAAAATAAGTAGCCAACCGTTTTCTGGTGTTGCTACTAAACTATGGGAGGCCGTTTTCACATTTATTCATTATTTGCTAAGCGCAAATATTTCCGCTTAAAGGTACTCAATCCGATCAGAGGGTCCCCATATCATCACATTCCAACAACAACATTTTTTGAAATGTCGCTTCAGTTATCAGAATCTAATAATTGCCCAAAAATAATGAAAAGCACAATCCACTATAGTATAAAATTGCACAAAACCTGTTATTGATCAACATTTTGTTCAACGAAATTTTGCCGATTTGTCAAATATCTGACACAAAAAGACACTTGATTTTAGAGTTATCCATCTTTACCCGCAATTTGGTCAATGAAATTCTTATTGGGCCACCTAAAATTAAAATAATAGATTTCAAACATCGATATCTGATCACTCTGAGCTGTGATGGGTGGGTTCCTCGACTCGAATCAAATATTTTTTACCCCCCGAAGCCAAGGAAATAGTAATTTTCGAGCGTTAATACGGATTGAGTACCTTTCAGTGTAAATATTTGCGCTTAAGCACAAATAACTTGTCATTTGAGCTTAAGCGCAAATATTAATGCTTAAGCGCAAATCAGTTACATTTAAGCGCAAATGATTTGTGCTTAAGTGCAAATAAATAATAAATGTGAAAAACACCAAGCTAGCCTATACAAAATAATATAGAATAAACTTCAATTTTCTTCTTATTTCCTACGGCTTGGTATGGCTTGGGTTGGCTTCATATGGCTTGGTGAAGTTGGTGTTTAGTCACACATTGTTCTGGGATCCCCAATTTTCTTCTACAGCATATATATAAAGATAATTCCCTTAAGGCTTAATTTCTCCCTGACATGGGGTAATTAAAATTAAAAGCAGCAACAAGTGAAATCATTTTTAGATTATTTATTAAAATAATAAATATTCATAAAATCTCAAAACCAGCATCTGAAGTACCGTACACTAAAATCGTTCTTGTAGTGCTGAAAACCATCCTCCCAGTTTGTCATGGGCGACTTACTTCACAAATACATCGTAGTTTTATTCCTGTTTTCCGAAATAATTTGTGAATAAACTGCACATCTTTGTTCTGTGAAGATTACAAATAAATAATGTCAACGATTTGTATATGAAGATTCTTCTAAAACATGAACCGAAACCTCGATTTGTTTGCTTCTGTCGTCACTTCTTCACAAGTTCACGAAATGTCGGCCTGCATCAGTCGCTCGCAAAATTTACTAACAGCGTCCAAAGTTATAGTTCCCGCATGAAGTCATGATAACTTGAATGTAATATGATATGAGTCCAATGCATTGATACCGTTGAGCGTTTCTAAGTTTCCAAATTCTTAAAAAAATGTAGATTTGTAAACTAACTAGAAGCTGGGATTAGAAGCTGTTATATTAGTCCCAGCTAGAAGAGTAGAAGTCGCCATTTACAAAACAAATGCTTTGCCAGCAAAAAACTTTGAGCTGGGAATTTCCTGACGTCATACATAATCTAAATATAGGATCAAATTTGGCGAGCGACTGATGTAGTTTTTACGCAAAAAGCCTTCAAAATGAAGCGCGGAGAATTCCTTGTGGTGTTTTGAGTTAATTTTGTCGCGAATCAACGCGGATTGACAGAAGGAAATGGTGTATTGGCTACAAACGGATAAACTGTGGACTTATATATAAGATTCGCCGATTTTTTCGCATGGATGTGCGCAAATATCGAAAAAGACTGAATTTCATGTGACAAAAAATATTTCAATTCCCGGAACAGTAAGAATTAAGCTACGATAACGAAACGGATCAACTATAGTATTGAACAGTACCTCAGCTACATGTACCCGGCCATCTGCCCATAACCAGAATATTGTCTCGCTACGACAATACGCAAAATTGAATTTGTGGTACCGGTATACAAGCATGATGTAGTGCCAGTGGCCTGCTCATGCACCTGTCCAGAAGAAGAAGAATTGAGAAGTTTGAATTTTGATCCACGATAGTATTAGTATTAGGGGTCTGTACATGTAGTAAGTACTGATAGTGATAAGCCTGCTGTACAATAATACTTCTTTTGCTGTTTTACTGGTCTTAACTGAGTACTGTGTCAATGTGGCATTGTTAATTCAGTTCCACTCTAATGTACATTAACTGGCAATGATGCATCACTATTAAAGGCACCGGTAATCCCTAAATACCAGGAGGACGCGGCGTAGAAACTTGGTACAACAGTTGTTACACGACAAAAACATTTATCAACAAGTGAGCGTCATCATCAAAATTGCAAATTAAAACACGGCAATGGTAAATTGGTAATCCCTACATACCAGGAGGACAAGGCATTGGAACTTGGGACAACAGTTGTTACACGGCAAAGAAAATTAAAACACACTGCAGATGAATGTTTATGCATGTACTGTGCAGTCGAGATCACCTGGTCTACAAATATTTAAGGATTATACTATTTGATGAGCAGATGCGTGACTGATAAAAGAATTAGAGACTCCATATTTACTCGGAAGATAACAGTATACGATGCCATACAGTTGTTCCATAACACCTCAACCTTTGGTGGATAACAGTAAAACTATTAAATGAAAATGATGAAAGCCAGACTCAACATCAAGACTACATGTGCATGCATAAGTGACGGTTCAATGATTTTGACTCCATCAGATGATATTTAAGCGACACCAATTTTTAAGTCTGGTTTACAATAATGTGGGGAGAAAAAAAGTAGATGCAGGAGGGGAAAAAATAAAAATAAAAAAGATTGTCCCCCCAATTTATATCAAGTAAATCGTGGAATTTTACATACATTTTACAAAAATTGTGAAAAAAATTTTTTGAATGAAATTCTGTTCAAACCTAACAAGACATATCTTGTCATGAAATACATGAAAATATGGCTCTGTAAATGATCATAAGCAGGACCGGATGCGACAGCACATGAAAATCAGTATGCGTGTAAAATATTTTGGGACAAAAAAAGTTAATTTTTTTTTCATGAAACAGGGGGAGGGGGAGTGAAAAAAAAATTCCGGCACATATGCCGGGGTGGGTGGGTGGTCAAAGCCACCAACAAGCAATTTTTTCCGCAACTAAAAAAAAAATTTCCTGCTTGTTTTTTAGTGTTTTGGCAATGAGTTGGGCTTCAAAACCACTTTGAATGAGAGAAATAATGTAATTCTAACTGTAAGCTGACTGCAGGCAGTTATCGTGTTGTATTTTGTTGCAAATTTTGAAATCCAAGATTGCCGCAGGCAGCCATGACTCATTCCTATTTACATGTCCATGTTAACATCCATGATAAATAGTATGCACAGAAATTCATATACAGCTGTTTACAGTGAATCCCCCCCCCGCAAATCTCTGTTTTAGTGTTAAAATGGGCGTGGGTGTCAAAAAATGGTCGGAAAAAAACTGCCGAAAACGGGAAAAAATTTGGCGGTGGGGGTGGGTGGGTACAAAAAATTATCGAAAGGGAAAAAATTCCATACGTGCCTGAAATTTCCCCCCCCCCCCCCCCCGCATGAAATGGAAAAAAAGTTGTAGGAAGTGTTCGTAAACCAGACTTAAAAATTGGTGTCGCCTTAGGCTCATGTTAACACAGGTTCACATATTCTCAAAATAATTGTCTCCCTCAACCATACTAGTATTTATATTTGATAGAACATCAGTGAGACCATGTTGAAAATTATCATCAATGCAGTTCCAGTGTTGACGCAACGCGATCATGTTACTTCAACCAGTTGCAATGTTCCTTAGCATGGTAATTCGGGAAATAAATGTCAATGCAACTTACTCTCAGGCTCCAAATAAAAGTCCAGGCCCAAATAATAGTGCAAGGGGGGGGGAAATTCCATTGAAAGTTAATAAAAGTTCAGACCCAAATAATAGTGCAGGGGGAACTCTTAGCAAAACATCAACTGTGGTTAACCAAATATTTTTTATAGCAGGTTCAAGTATACGAGTCAACATGTAGTACAGGTACATGTATGTATCATGTGGTGTTTTTTTGGTTTGCCACATACTTGAATATGTACTCTTGAGTGCCTAATGTACGATTATTAAAATCGAGGTAAAATTCCCACCTATACGATCGTTATTTGGTCTTGTACGTTTATTAAATTAACCAAAAGAAATAATTCACCAATGTTAAATTGTGTTATTCATATAAGAAATGAACGGCGGTTTCAATGCGGTCATGTGGTTTTGACCGCGAGAAAAAATGAGCAAACTGCATGAACCCCGAAGGGGTTCATGCGGAGTCTGCTGATTTTTTTAACGCGGTCAAAACCCATGACCACGTTGAATCCGCCTTTTATTATTTATATTTATATACTTAAATTCATTATGAACTAGGATTGTATGTCTTTCCCACTATTTATTTATCTATTTAAACGAACGCATGGAGTTCAGTTCAGAAAGTTCGAATCCTTGTTTTTTGGAAAACCAATCATTTTGAGAATCCGTTCATGGAGAACGGAAGAAACGCAATTTCACAGTAAAGTATACACATATGACAAAATGTCTTGTTTAGCTTGTAACTAATGTAGACGTGTTGATTTCAAGAATGATTAATATCTGAAACTATCAATTAAGTTTCGGCTGCGGTTAAGAAATCGACAACACGCCGTTCTACCATAATAATATATTTGTGAGGTTCGGGGGAATATTTGTAGCGGCAAGGAAAATAATAAAACTCTATTGAGTAGCGCGTTTTTTTTTAACATCAACGCTCAGTAACACCGAGCAACAACACTGATTGTAGACCGAAACAAATTTCTTGCCAAATCCGGACCTACTAGATACTCAAGCAGTCGGTAATTTCCGACAATCCCCGGTGATTTCCGGGACCAATATGTTCATAAACCTATGAACGACACTGGAAGTGACGTCACGTTACCTTCATAGGTTTATGAACGCATTGAATAAGGGGTGTGTCTACCGTAACGCTATGGGGAAATCGGAAGAGATATAAGGTGTATGTAAATATAGATAAATGAACTCTGATTGTTGACAGTGATCACTGATCAGCACACTGTAGATTCACAGACCTGGCTATCCATCGAAACTATTTCTGTCACATGGCATCAGTAAACCAGTCAGATGGTGCGTTTTGTTGGGATGTATGGTACTAATATTTCCAGTCTGTACGTTTATTCCGCCCTGTACTATTATTCAGTTATGCGACATTTTCCAACCTGTACTATTATTCCACCCTGTACTTTTATAGGCACGCAAGAGTACATGCAAAAGTAAAGCCCATCATTTTTACATCCGAATCATATAGAAATCTTGAATTTGTGCTGATTTAAATTTTCATAGCTTCAAAATATTAATAAACGTGCAGACCCAATTGAGCACTGTGCATGGGGGGGGGGGGGGGGATTTTCCAAGAAAAATAATAAACGTGCATGCAGCTGGTGCATGCATGTTTATTTGGAGCCCAAGAGTAAAGAGGTGGAGGTGAATGTTACATGTAAGTTATTATTAACGAAATGGAACGATGCCTTTAATAGGTTCCACCAGCAATAAGTCGCGACTTCTTTATATTGGCCTGACAGATTGGTTTTTGTTGGCGTCATGCCTGTCGACCATTATGATGGCCACATATATTGTCATATAACAGCGATTTACGATCTGTCTTGTTGGCTCATAATATAAATTAAGAAATTGGCCTTGTGTTCGTTCCTTGCGTAAAAAAATATTTTTTAGTACAAACGTCCTTATTGATTGTGTCCCTCGACTCCTCATGTAGTTGGTCAAGTAACTTACATGTGTGTACATGTACAAAGCACTCACACATTTCTTAGAAAATCAACCACATGTTCGAATCTACTTTGCGATTTTGGAGCAACGCATTTGTAAATGCGTTCATATTTTAACACATTTACCTTGATTTATTCACAAACAAATGTCTTGATGCAGGCCTTAAAATCCATCAGATTTTTTGCAATAATCAAAATGTTAGTGTTTCACTTTCTACAGGGAATCAAGACTTTTTACTAGAATCAAAATGAGAATCATGATTCTCAGATTCTGATTATAAAACAATTAATGTCAACAGTGTTTATTTATGTTTATTCCATTTTGAATGGAAAACTACATCAAGAATGTCCGATTCCGAACATACATGTACACCAGGAGTGGGAAAATAACACAGAATTATTCAGATGTGAATTTAAATTAAACTAAATTAAAACTAAAATTGCAAAATACGCTATACACTATCGTATCGTTATTTGGGTGTTCATACTAGTAAACCTTTTCGGCGCAATGATGAGTAATTTCAATGCGACTGCGATTATTCCCAATGCAGTGCATTTAATTTAAATGCTGTCGTTCAGGCATTTACAAAGTGGCGTGACACAATGCACCCTCAATGCATTTTAAATGCAACAACCGCATTTCATTGATCCACGTTGTAAAGGAAATTTATTTTTAGAATATGTGTATATAACCACAAGAATAAAGAACAAATCAACTGTTTTTATTACTTTGTAAACCTCTGATGTTTCCCATACAGTATACATTTGTATATTATAAACCATGTTACAGTAACGCTAGAGCTAATTAATCGACTCCTTAACTACAGCAGAATTATGGGTAACTTTTCAGGATTTAGTCGGAAATATGGGTTGATGCCATTCATCGGAAAGCTCTCATATCGTTATTTGGGTATTCATACTAGTATACTTTTTCGGCGCAATGATCGGTAATTTCAATGCGACTGCGATTATTCCCAATGCAGTGCATTTAATTTAAATGCTGTCGTTCAGGCATTTACAAAGTGGCGTGACACAATGCACCCTCAATGCATTTTAAATGCAACAACCGCATTTCATTGATCCACGTTGTAAACGACATTTATTTTTAGAATATGTGTATATAACCACAAGAATAAAGAACAAATCAACTGTTTTTATTACTTTGTAAACCTCTGATGTTTCCCATACAGTATACATTTGTATATTATAAACCATGTTACAGTAACTCTAGAGCTAATTAATCGACTCCTTAACTACAGCAGAATTATGGGTAACTTTTCAGGATTTAGTCGGAAATATGGGTTGATGCCATTCATCGGAAAGCTCTCATATCGTTATTTGGGTATTCATACTAGTATACTTTTTCGGCGCAATGATCGGTAATTTCAATGCGACTGCGATTATTCCCAAATGCAGTGCATTTAATTTAAATGCTGTCGTTCTGGCATTTACAAAGTGGCGTGACACAATGCACCCTCAATGCATTTTAAATGCAACAACCGCATTTCATTGATCCACGTTGTAAAGGACATTTATTTTTAGAATATGTGTATATAACCACAAGAATAAAGAACAAATCAACTGTTTTTATTACTTTGTAAACCTCTGATGTTTCCCATACAGTATACATTTGTATATTATAAACCATGTTACAGTAACTCTAGAGCTAATTAATCGACTCCTTAACTGCAGCAGAATTATGGGTAACTTTTCAAGATTTAGTCCGAAATATGGCTTGTTGCCATTCATCAACCCATATTTCCGACTAAATCCTGAAAAGTTGCCCATAATTCTGCTGTAGTTAAGGAGTCGATTAATTAGAGCATTACTGTATATCCTCTATAATTGTTTATTCAACATCACGTGTTGCAATCCATAAATGCGGTTCAGATTTCGATGTCCGGTTCAACATTATTATCATATGGTTCGATAGCAGAAATACGCAGTTTGGAATGTTATACCGTACAAGTTTTACGAGTTGCTCTTGCTCAAGAATGGATAAATTTATAAACCTGATTTTTGGCGCATTAGTTAGAATTATATTTTTGCACAAGAACACACCACAAATATCGAACTGGACATCAAAAGCAGAACCGGATTGTATCGATTGCATAAACATAAGAAGTTGGTCACTGACCGACATTTGCTATTGCAGAAGAAACTAAACAAATTCTCTGGTATGGTTTATAGGACTATGCAATGCCGACTTAAAAATAAAAATTCACATAAACATCGCATGAAGCGGTCTGACCACAAACTCGGTTATTCGGTAATTCCAAATGTATGAACTATCACCATGATATCCCGGTATATCATTGTCAGGACTGTTTGTACAAAAGGTTGTTATTCTACTATGCATAATTTTGCTATATCATTGTACTCGGACTGTATTGCAATGTAATATATCAGTACATGTACCGGTATACTGTGTGCACATTATATACATGTAGGCCTACTTTCACTTTAGTATGTGTCATAAAAGACTCATGTTGTTAAATTGAAAAAAACATGTGTGAAAACAGAGAGAATACATGTACATGTGCCGGTACTATATACCTCTTTGTGTGCTGTACTACCGGTAATATTCATGTACATGTACTACACTACAATACGAGAAATTTTAATTGATTCTGCTGCCCTTGTGCCACAGGCCTCAAACACGCCAAACAAGTATCTGTAGCCAGGCCCACCAGTACCAGGCTACTAGTAAATGAAGTACTGAAAGTGTCACAACATTAATCGAGCCCAATCTTAGTTATACTAGTCTCTTGTGTAGTTTGGGTTACTATTAATAAGATATTTAATGAATGTTTGGAATGTATGGTAGCATTCTTACCTGGATCAACATATGCCATGCACAACGCTGGTCATCATATCATCACCGCTGTTGGCAGTAAACCCCGGCGGGCATCAGTAAACCGCTCATCGGGCTATAACAGTTAGAGTTTTCCATACCAGGGCTAATCTAATCAGTTAAAATTAGTAAATTTAGAGGGAATACCAACCAGTGGAAGACGTACATGTATATTCAGATATCAGTTTTCGAGAAAAACCCCATCTTAGTCGAGCGGACTTAGAATATCGGGGTAAACTTAAATGTCATTCAGCAACACTTTCACGGCAGAATATAAAAATAGTACATTATAATCACTTACAGTACATGTACATGTAGCCCAGGTGCAGTGCTAGCCTATATTATATACTACCAAAACTTTTGGTCAGTTTCTCGATGCCTGACACTTGTAAACGCTTGAACGGGTATATAGTACATGTATGTGAATTAGAGATCTTATTAGTGACACAACACTTCACAAGAGGCTAGACATACATTTGTAACTACAGTAATGCTCTAATTAATCGACTCCTTAACCACAGCAGAATTACGGGTAACTCGGGGAGAGCTTTCCGATGAATGGCAACAAGCCATATATCCGACTAAATCCTGAAAAGTTACACATAATTCTGCTGTGGTTAAGGGGTCGATTTCTTAGGGCACTACTGTATCTGTTTTAGTGCACATCAAATTTATTTGTTGTCTTTCCTCTTGTAATTTGTCTTTGGTTGTGTTCGCCATTTCGATGGACAACTACATGTACTGACATCAAATGACTGAAATGAGTCAAAATGTAGCAGTGCAGCCAATTATATAGATAAACAGAATTAAATAGCATCCAAATTCCAAACGAGCATAAATGATAAAACAAACTTTATTGAGCACACTCTTAATACTAGTAATTACAGCTACAATGAAAGCACCTAATACAAATTCTAAGTTTGGTAAAACTGTCTGTATACAAAGTTTATCTGACCGTGATGAATAAAACCTATAAATGGGATCATATACATGTACATGTATGTTAGATATCATTACATGATTATTTGAAAACACATATCCATATGGAAAACAAACTATTTTACCACTGGCCAAGTGGTCCTGCTAATATGCTATGATGCTGGTGGTCCTGCTGAATTGCTATGATGCGGGTAGTGCAATTCATAGCAATTAAGCAGGACCCAACCGCATCATAGCACATTAGCAGGGACACTTGAACAGGGGTATATTTACAGTGTCAAATCGAATGGGCATCTTTTAACAATATTTTTGAACAATTTCCTTGAAGTGTTCGAAAATTGAGAACTGAATTTATATTTTTTTTTATGAGGTTTCGATTGAAAAATTTCTAACTTAGCTCATCAGGATTAACAGACTACCAGTATGTTTGGTATATTTTTCTGTAATCGACACCTGCTGAGGTGGGGAAATATCATCCATTGTCGCACAGCTATATTCTCTTTCCCAACAAAGTCCATAGAACATACATGTAAAATTACAGCTATGCTTTAATTAATCAACTCGCCTTATAAAGGTTGACCACCGGGTATTACTGCAGTATTTAGGCGTGTTCATGCGATCAACCGCAGTCAGTTATACCGCCGCAGAATGTGGTCCACCTCACATTTGCAGTTAGGCAGTATTTGTCATGCGATGTTTATATGAATTTTGTTTTAAAGTTGACATTGTAACCACACCAGAATTTTTTTTTATTGTTTCAAAATGTCTAGATAGAATTCAGAATTTTTGTGGTAAAAACAATTAACTTGGTTATCACAGTTAACACATATTACTGTGGTAAGATTACCAGCGGATACCGCATGCCAACAGGGACTGCATGCTCTAATTAATTATCAGGTTTAACATGTTTATACTGGATACAGTTCATTTTAAAGGTACTCAATCCGGTTCGATGATCCCCATATAATCAGATTCCAACAACCACAACATCATACATTTGTATTTAGAAAGGCTGCTACAGTTACGGTATCAGAATTGATTAATTGCCCTAAAATAATGCTAACCACTGTCAACTAAAGTATACAATTGCCTGACATATGTTATTTATCAACATGTTGTTCTACAAAATTTGGCCTTATTATCAACAGAAAGCCTCTTGATTTTAGAGTTATCCATCTTCATCTGAAATTTGGTCCGAGACCGTGGGCCACTATTAATTCTTGATCGTGAAAAATAGTATATTTCAAACATTGATATCTAATAACTCTGAGCTTTGATAGGTGGGTTCCTTGACTCGTACCAAATATCTTTTACCCCCAAGTCCAAATAAATAGTAATGTGCGAGCGTTAATTCAGGGGGCCCTTAATCGGATTATGCATCTTTAAATTCAAATACAGTTTAAAGATGATTAATCCGATTAAGTGCCCCTCATTTACTATTTAAATGTATATGGAATCGGGGGGGGGGGGGTGTAAAAATATTTTAATCAAGTCGAGGGACCCACCTACATGTATCAAAGCTCAGATTTATAAGATATCGATTTTTGAAATTTTAATATTTATCACCATCGATACTTAATAGTGGCCCAGAAAAATTCGACGAGCCGACGGTCTCAGACCAAATTGCGGATGAAGATGGATAACTCTAAAATGAAGAGGCTTTGTGTTGATAATAAGGCCAAACTTCGTCGAACAGCATGTTGATAAATATAACGTATCAGGCAATGTTATACTATACATGTAGTTGACAGTGGTTAGCATTATTTTTGGGCAAAAAAATTGTTGTTGGAATCTAATTATATGGGGACCATCGAATCTGATTGAGCACCTTTAATAGTTAGCTATATGAGTTATATACACATAAGGCGACACAAATTTTTAAGTCCGGTTTACGAACACCTCCTACAACTTTTTTTCCATTTCATGAATTTTTTACTTTTTTGTCCCAATTCTTTTTACACGCGTACTGATTTTCATGTGCTGTCGCATCCGGTTCTGCTTATGATCGTTTGCAGATCCATATTTTCATGTATTTCATGACAAGAAATGTCTTGTTTGGTTCCGAATTTCATTCGAAATTATTTTTTTTCACAATTTTTGTAAAATTTATGTAAAATTTCAAGATTTACTTGATATAAATTGGGGGGACAATTTTTTTTATTTTTATTTTTTTCCCCTCCTGCATCTACTTTTTTCTCCCCACATCAGCCCACATGTTCGTAAACCAGACTTAAAAATTGGTGTCGCCTAATAGACATTTAAACTTTGAAAATTGTAGGTTTGGATGATAACTTCAATTTGTGTGATCATATCTGAACCAAATGTGGTATGTAAGTTTATCAGACCAAAATACAGGTCAAGTTCGAATATGGGTGTGCTCCGCCCATTTTTGCGAGAGTTATGGCCCTTTTTCGACTTAGAATCGTGTTAATTTCTGGTTTCCGCATCATAATTTTAGTTTGTGTGATCAAATCTGAATCAAATTTGGTATGATAGTTTATTATCCACCATTTCATGGGACACTGATTGGATTGTTCTGAAATGTAGTATCGGATTTAGGGGTCCTTGATATATTTTTCAGACAAGCTGATGCCCCAATGAAGCCACCTTTTCTCACATTTGCTGAAATAGTATCCAAAACATCAACAAGCCATTAGACTGAATTAGATAAAAATATATCACTTGGGTATGTTTAAGCTGGAAAATATTCAAAATTTGTATAATTTTCTGCTATTATATCTGCATAATAGCCTTTTTGCTGAATCGAGAATGCCGGTTATATTGCCGTGTGAAATCCTAGTACCAGATAACATTGGGTATGTATATAGCATACCACCTGAAAATGGCTTGAATATCACATACCAAAGCGGGGTGGGGGTGTGTGTGACACCCTCCTTGATCATAGTCTGTATTCTACAGGGTATGTTAACTGTTTCGAGTTGGTGCAATTAATGTGATTGTTTAATCTCTACCATCTGAAATCTATTTATAGCATATTTTGCTATCTGATCAATTGCTACTGATATAAAAAAGGATAAAGATGGTGTGTCTCTTTCCCAAATGTTCTGTTTACATGTACATTTGGGGGTTTATGAGTCAAATAATAACAGGCAACATGTCCTTCTAACACTAAGAAATAATGTGTTCTTATGAACCAGGACAAAATATGACTATTTTCTGGAGCATTACAGCACATTATTACAAATCTATATTTGTAAGCAGTATGATAATGACAGGAAACATGTCCTCAGACTAAGAAATAATTTTTTGGTGTGTATTTCACATCACAGCTCATGTGTATACTCACATTAGTTTATGTCTTTCAAAGGGAGAAACCCATTTAGAAAGTTTAAATGAGACAAAACTACCTCACTGTATATGTAGTTGCAAGGTACAACATGTACATGTATTCTGGTAAATGACATTGGAACTAAAATAATGATTTTTGTGTCCACCGGTATGTCAGGAACCGGTATACATTGCAACTACATGTACATGTAACTTGCCTAACATACCATATACATGTATGAAGAGGGAATTTGCAAGTGTTCTTTAATCAAAATTTAACCCAACTCTTGTTGTCAGTAAGTTTTAACCCATGCAGTTTAATGAGTTTATATATTTATATATTACATGTGTTTCTATACATGTATTTTATCTTTAGTTAGTTTGTTGTCCTGGAATAAACTTGTATTGCTGCACAATCAGTTTCCTTAATGTTCTATTGTACTAAAACAACTCCATTGATAACAATACCCCTGCATCCCATCAAAATCTACTTCATTGCCATCCTCATCATTTCACTTTGGTATCCCCACCCAGGTGTACCTTGGTGTTATTCACCCAGGTGTTCATTGGCGTTTCCTACCCATGTGTACCTTGGTGTTTCCCACCCAGTTGTACCTTGGTGTTTTCTTACCCAGGTGTACGTACCTTGGTGTTTTCTTACCCAGGTGTACCTTGGTATTTTCCTGCCCAGGTGTACCTTGGTGTTTCCTTACCTGTGTGTACCTTGGGGTTTTCTAACCCAGGTGCATCTCAATGGGAAATCCACCTGGGTAAGAAAACACCAAGGTACACCGGCGTAAGAAAACACCAAGGTACACCTGGGTTGGAAACATCAATGTACACCTGGGTGGGGAACACCCAGGTAGGAAACATCAGGGTACACCTGGGTGAATAACACCAAGGTACACCTCGGTGGGAAACACCCAGGTAGGAAACACCAGGGTACACCTGGGTGAATAACACCATGGTACACCTGGGTGGGGAAACACCCAGGTAGGAAACATCAGGGTACACCTGGGTGAATAACACCATGGTACACCTGGGTGGGGAAACACCCAGGTAGGAAACACCAGGGTACACCTGGGTGGGAAACACACAGGTAGGGTACACCTGGGTGTGGTCACCTGGGTAATTACACCCAGGTTTATCCATACCAGGGTTTTTATCCAGTTTCAGGTGGGTAAATCATGGTGGAACCCAGGTTTCGCGGGGTCTTGATGGTTGGTGGATGTCTTGGTATATAGATTTTTACCTGAGTTTCGGCCCAAAAAACCTGGGTGGATTTACCCAGGTACATTTTTATATGGGTTGTTCGCAACGTGTTGACATTAGAATTAGCCGTCATGTTGGGCGCCATCTTGGATTTTGGTTGTCTCCTATGACCAGATGTGGATGCAAATTTTACATTTTATGTTTCTTTGTTGTATTCAATAAAAAGTAATTCCGAACGATTTGCTTCATTCTTTGCGTTCTGGATTATAGTCATAAGTGCCGCCATTATGTGGACGTTTATGACTGTGTGGTTGTTAAGTTTGTGTTTACTAATTTTTATTAATGACACAACGTTAATTAGTTGGAAACGTTACACCAAGTATATAATAGGTTGAAATTGTTTCCACTGTTTGATTTTCCAAACAGTAATTAAAGGCACGTGAGGCCTTAGTTGTCGAAAATATTCAAGGTACGGTTGGCCTTGGCGGTGGGTATGCTGTGAAAATATTTCCACCCGTCAAAAACCGCCACAAACAGAAAGAACATCAAAATGTAGACTTTGTCCGTATACAAATAAGAAATATCGCATACACAGTATGTTATTGTCATATGTTTGACCAGTGTTGTGTAAACAAAAGCTTAAAAAGTTACTTTTCTGGTGTTTGTTTATATTATGATGGTAAACATAAAGAGCGTTCTTTGTTGGTGAATTCCTGATATGGATCTAATAAAGAGCGTTTATGCCATTTGTGTGTGATTAGCCTGTAGCATTGTGCTGTCTTCTGTAACACAATCAGAATCTTGCTTAGGTAAAATATAGTAGGTCTTTATGATAACATGCTTTTTACGCGATGGTCATGGTATATATGAACGAAACTGTATGCGTTTTAATGTTTTTCTGTTTACGGTGTTTGGAACAAATATGAATATTTTCGACAATTAAGGCCTCGCGTGCCTTTAAATCATCATGAGAGTCATTGAGAAAAGAGAAGTTTCGCCTGATGAATTTCGGATTCGTAAAAGTTTTCGGAACAAAGCTTTATGAGGACATCATATGTCAACTTCACGAATGTATTCACCAATAAACATAGAAGTTCTTTGATGATAATCGTATTTGCCAAATTTTAAAGAGTCAACTGTTCACGTGAAAATCCGCACATTAACTACTTATAATAGAAAATGTTTTAGGTAGATAATCTGCTTAGAATGTCTCATTTTGAGTCGATAATGTGCTGATAACAAGAGCATTTTATGCATAATGAGGCGATGCTAAGCAAATTATGTGCGGACAATGACACAAATAAGCCAACTCACGACTTTTCATGTGCACGCTCTTTAACACGTTTCACTGTAGCTCGCGCCGGAAAACGAAATAACGGGTATGAGTCCACTATCAGCTTCAGAATCAGATAATCACATTATGTACCTATTTCACATTATAGGTAGATTATGTGCGTATTTGCGCGAGGATATGTTGCATCGTCAATTCAATTGAGCGGGTAATTATACATAGGCGCAACATGAAAGTCAATCAATATCAACCTTCACTGAGATACGATTGAACTTTTCTGCCATTTTTATTTATATAAGCAAGCCGTGATATATTTAGAACGTGGTTGGCTCAATTGCAGAAAGTTGAAGTTAACAAGAGATGAATTCAATGTGAAAGTAATAAGTGAAAGTGGCTATTTAAATATGGCAAACTTTATGACACTATAGTCTGGTCGACAAAAGGTTTAAATTAGAACAAACTTGGACTAAGTTGGTTTCTATACCATTTTGAAGAGGAATATATCCTCTATAAGATATCCAAAATCCGCTAAAATCCGCTTTGTGCATTTTTTTCTGTAATTCCATGATGGCTGCCATTTTCCTATAAGTCAGTTTGGTGCAATTATAGTGAGACAATCTTGCCATATGTATACACATGAATACATTTCTGTGAAGCTAAGACATAACGCCACCTTTTTGTGCCAAAAACTCCCCGTCCTAGATGGCCGCCAAAATAGTGGAAATTTTCACGTTTGTTTTACTAATGTCGTTAAGATGTGTTTCTACGGTTTGGAACTGGTTGAGAATTGTGACTTTATTTTGTATTTAGCATGCCAACTGACCATTGGAGCAATGAAATATGCCGTTCATGTGGTCCCCCCATTCCGATCACTAAAAAATTCGATTTTACAGAACACGTGATAATTGTTCACAAAAGGTCACCATTGGGATTCAAGTCATATTTCATCAATACATATATGGAAAGAACTGTGATGAAGTGATGAATTCTATTTTTTATGGATATTCCAACTCAATGATACCAAATTTGGCTCAAAAGGGCGGCCAAAATATGTAATATGGTAAATATTGTCACAACGTGCCATGCAACCGCTTACAAGTTGTGGTTGATGCGCACAATTGACTATTCTGTCTTATATGCATTGAGTACTAATATTTCTGATGCAGGTGGGTATGTATACAGGGAGTTATTGTATTCATGAATGATGTGAATAGTTATACAATGTGTGAATATATGGTCATGGATGTGGTGTCCAGGGTGAAATGTATAGGTATATAAGGAGTACCTGTATGGTCATGTGTCAGGTGAACATGTATACACGGAGTGGCTGTCCTGTCATTGAAGTGGTGTATGGTATAGCTAGAGTAGCTACATTGTCCACGTGTGTGTTGTTTATGTATATATGGAGTGACTGTGTTGTCATGGGTGGGATGTACATGTGTACATTGGGTGGCTGTATTGTCATGGTTGGGTGTATTGTATGCGTGTGTTGGTTGTATGGTAACGGATGGGTGTGTTGATAAATATGGAGTGGTTGTATGGTTATGGGCAATGTATATAAGGATTAACTGTCATGTGGACTGTTTTTATGGAGATGTAACCGCGATGTGAGTGGTCATAACTTGTGTAAACCCCGACGGGTTTTACATACACGTTATGACCACTCACCTCGCGGTTACATATCCATAAAAACAGTCCACATGACAGTTAATCCTTATATTTATATACATTTAGCGACAAAGCCACTTTTGTAAATGTATTTAAATCGAAAAGTGTATCGTGACAAAACAAGCCCAAAATATCCCATAGCACCCTTGGCAAAAGTTAACAGGAACAATTTCTCTTTATATTGAAACCCGATGATGTATTAAGTCAATCCTGCGCGAGTCCAAATGCGCCCAAAACATTACGCGTTCTTCTTTCCGAAACTGATGACGTGTCGATGTAATTATGAGGCTGCAGTTATGAGCTGTTGGGCGTTCACCGATAAATAATTGCAACTAGCCACGTGGGCGCCGACCAATCGGAATGCTGGCGTTAGTGATAATCACACTTAGTATGTAAATATATATGTGTAAATGGAATGAATGTACGACCATTGTTGAAGTGTATATGTATAACAGTTTGATGGTCATTTGCGGGCTTGTTTATATAGAGAGTGACCTCGTGGCCATGGGTGGGATATATGTTTATCTGTTGTGGCTGTATTGTCATCGGTTTGTATACAGGTATACAGCGGATAGATGACTGCTCATGGACGGGGTGTATATTTTACAGCGAGTCGCTGAATTATCATGGTTGAGCTGTATATGTGAGTTTGGAGTTTGTACATGTAGTGACCCTGTGGTCATGGGTGAGGTGCATGTATATCTTGAGTGGGTTATATGGCCAATATGTATACAGTATGGTAACATTAACCCTTTACCCAACAGAACGCCCAGAAACGCCCTAACAGCCTAAATTATCTTCGGTCTGTCTCAATAAAACCATGGAAATATGGGTATCATTGGAACCGGCTCATTGAGCACATTGTGATAGTTACAGTTATGCCCTGTGCCAATGCATTCTCTTATATATGCGAGTCGACCATAGGTCGCCTCGCATATATAAGAGAATGCATTGGCCTAAAAAAAACTTTTTTTTAACACTTTTTACCATTTTTTCTTTAATATGTGTTAAGCCAATGCATTCTCTTATATATGCGAGGCGACCTATGGTCGACTCGCATATATAAGAGAATGCATTGGCACAGGGCCGTTCTGTTGGGTAAAGGGTTAATGGTGAGGTGAACAAGGTATACAAGGAGTGACTGCATGACCACGAATATATGGTTTATATACAGCGAAAGACTAAATTGTCATGGGTGAGGTGTGTATGCAAGTCTGGAGCGTATGGATGACCGTGTGCGCGGGGCGGGACATTGGGGCAATCTCACACGACTTCCCCGTCGAGTAAATTTTGGGCTGAAGTTTGTTTCAATGTGCCGCGCTCCTCTCCCAAGCCCACCCACCCTACAAGTGTTTTTTCCTATAGTGTTTTTGAAACGCGTCTCTTTGTGGTGTCATTCTTTTGGTATGCCCGTTATTTCGTAAATGTGATTTTTTACGAAATAACGGGTATGTTAGAGTTACATTTCTTTGAAAAACTCAAAACATTGGGCGACAAATTATCTAGACGGGGAAGTCGTATGATATTGCCGACATTGGTATACCTAGAAGGGTTGTAAGGCCATTGGTGAGGTCTATATGTATGCTATATATATACCTGGAGTGACTCGATGGTTTTGGGTTGGGTGTATATGGATATCTTGGGTGACTATATGGCCATGGGTGTCGCAAATATATATATATATACACACAGAGAGTGGTGTATGACCACTGGTGAGGCAAATAGGTATGCAAGAAGTGATCTGTTATCAAGAATGGCGAACATGTATATCAGGAGTGACTATATGGCCATATGTGGTATGTATATGTATATATCGAGTGTCTATATGACCATGCATGTGTCAAATATATATACATGGAGTGACTATGGCCAATGGTGATGCGAATATGTATACAATGGGTTACTGTATGTCCACGAATGTAGTGACTATGTATACAAGTCGTGACTATATGGTCATTGGTGAGGTGTAGGAGCATACCTGGTGCGCATGCATGGTTACTCACGGCTATATGGCCACGTGTTGGGTGTATGGGTATACCCAAGTGTGGTTGTATTGTAATGGGTGAGGTGTATGTGTACATATAGAGTGGCCATTTATGTGGTGTTCATATATGAGTTGTACTAGTGTACTTTTGGGTGACTATTGCTGTCCGTAATAAGTCAAGGATAGATAGAGAGGTAATATCAGAGTGCTCTCCATCTTGATGGCGTTTTATATGCAATATGAAGGAAACGGGTTTCCTGACAATAGTTTATAAGTTAATCAAATTTTAATGCTAATGGGCCAAGTAGCCACATAATATGATCCCTCTCAGTTCCGTTTCAACGTTCTGCCCATTTCCGTTCAAATTTGTTTTACCACTGAGTTGGAATATACATAAGAAATAGAATGCATCACTTACATTGCACAGTTCGTCCCATTTCTTGAAGAAATATGACTGGAATCCCAATGGTGATTTTTGTGAAATTTTATACAGCGTTTTGTAACATCGAACGTTTGAGTGATCGGATGGAGTCGGGAACCCATGAATGGCATATTTCATTGCAAAATATAGTCACAATTATCAACAAGTTCCAAACAGTAAAAACTGATCTTAAAGACAATAGTAAAAAAACGTAACACTTTCCACTTCCGGCTGCCATTTTGGCGGCCATCTTGGACGAGGAGGTCCAATTTTTATGAAAGGGTGACGTTATGTCTTAGCTTCACAAATATGTATACATGTGTAATTGTGTATACATAAGACAACATTTTCTTAATATAATTGCATCAAACTCTCTTAATCGAAAATGCCGCCATCTTGGACGCCATCTTGAATTACAAAAAAATGTTATTGAGGATATCTTCCTCTTAAAAATGGTATAAAAACGAACTAAGTCCAAATTTGTTCTAGGCTACCCTAAAATTTGAGTTTATCAACCAGACTAATATGCTAATGATCAAAGTAACATATTAAAGAAGGAACTTTATTTTTCATAATCCATTGAAGTAATTCCGTCATGTTATTCATGCAGCTACACGTTCTCGATAGTCTGTAACCAACAGCAGGGAATCCCATTACTATCAACGAATATTACGTCAGTGTTAGCCAAGAACAAAATAATCGCGGCAAACCTCAGCCGAGGGCAACCCGAATATAGTCGCGTGGGTTTTTAACGCGAACATGGGCGGTGACGTCATACTGCGGATGAAGCCTTATATAGCGGTGGTAGTGCGAGGGATGTCGGAATGTTTCAGACCATCGAATGCGTAGCTGTTTAATAGTCTGATTTAACTCATACTGATTTGAACAGTTGAGGATGAGGCCACCTCCGCCTTTGTTACCACGTCCCTGATATAATTCATATTTGGCAGATATACAGATCTAAAATGTCATCGCAGTCCATGTCACCCATCTCATACGTGGATGTGCCTGAATTGTGATCTAAATATATACAGTCAGCATTTCCGTTGTCAGGGTTACCGCTCTTCCAATCAACGAAGGGAAGCGGCTTCCGGTCCCAAGTAGACCACGTGTCATCCTTGTCATGATCGTATCCGTCAACCAAAAAGTAATCTGCGAGAGAAAAATAAGGAGATATATGTGTTATATACACAATGTGTTTGTATCGATTCATGTATCGCGACTCGGCTAGTTTTCGTGGCCATGTAGCGACGAGGCGACCTTGGTCGCCGAGTCGATATGTGGTCACGAAAACTAGCCGAGTCGCGATACATGTATCATTACAAACACATTGGGTATATAACACGTTTATCTACCATTGGTGTGACAGAATCCACCACACATATTACATTTTAGAAGTTTCGTAAATGCCAAAATTGTTAGATTTGTGTCCGAGGATTAGTTTTCTTGAGCAAATTCTCCCAACCTTCAAAGGTATCGGTGTCACGCGATTAGCTCGCTTTGCTAAATTCTCACAACCTGCAAGTTCACGCGAATACGCCTAGCTGAAATTCAATTCAATGGACAAAATCTCTTACACCTGCGTGTTTTAATAAATACTTAACTAATACGTGTTAGTTACATTGTGATATGTTATACCATAATACCCATGATGGTAGGCAATCAACTAATATTAAAACCTAGGAACTATTTGTTTATATTACGCAAGAATATACGTTGGAATGTCGTTTTGATTTTTCACGCGATTGATGTGACGTCAGTTAATTCATGATTTTTGAACCAGTCAACGACGTCACGAGCTCCTTATATCGCAACTGCAGTAACGATACATATGTTTTTATCGCCAATTATTCTTTATCGCCAATTGTATCAGGGAATTTCATAGGAAATGGTAGATACAAGACCATACTGGTTTCATAGCCGGGTCTTTTCCGGACATACATAAACACAATAGTTAAAAAGGGTCTGAAGTTTACTGAGACTGGGTCTTGTCAATATAGACCTTTCCATATCTGTCACTCAAATACTTATTATTCCTGCTCTGGATGGTGCCAACGTGAGAGATAAAAAACAGCTCACCAATGCGGGCTAAAAGCTACCCTCTATAAACAAAATGTATAGTCAGCCAGGTTTCAAGACTGTAATGATCATCTTGCAGTCACAGCTAATTGGCGAAACCACATCTCAATGATATACACCCAAGCCAACTCACGAACTTATTTGACTCTCACCTATTTTCGTGTAAAAGTGAATCAACAAATTGTGTGTATAACACCTATTTTGTAAAATTAATTTTTACACCCTACTGTGGGTATACATCTTCCTACTGTGGGTATATATTTCTACTGTAGGTTTAAATGTTCAAACGTAATTTCATGCGTTAAACGTTTATACCCAAAGTAGAACTACATCGTAGTTAGCAAAATAGTTCCTATATGTCACAATCATTTAATATTGGAAGTTGTCATGATATAAATTAGATATGAGGAAAATTGCCTGCATTTAATCAAATGTAGCATTGTAGCTTGCTAGTGTTATATGAACTCTAGGAAACATATTATGGTAATTCCAAGGGACTGATCGGTCAGAAACAGGCTGACGTCATGACGTAAATGTATGCATCAATACGCTGACGCACATTCCTTATAACGTCGTCTTTGTGTATCTCGGTGTGGATACACATTCAAAGTAAACAGAGGAGTAGTTGAAATCGCGCAACAAATCATAAATAATTATGACATAAATAAAATACACACATAATAGCCGAGAATACCACATTTTCATCACTCGTGGTATTGTGGTTTTAACCACTCGCCAGCAGACTCGTGGTTAAAGCCACAATTCCACTCGAGGTAACATTTGGTATTCTGGGCTACTATGGGTGTATTCTATATTTAAACAATAACTGCCTATTCTATTGTGTGAATAACACCTATTATGCAAACTTAATCTTTACACCCCAATTGGGTAAACAGCTTCCTACTGTGGGTATACATTTATACTATGGGTGTAAATGTTCAAACGTAATTTCATGTGTTAAACGTTTATTCCTTTAGTAGAACTAAATCGTACTTAGCAAAATAGTTCATATTTCACATTCATTTAAAATTGGAAGTTGTCATGATATCGATTAGATATGAGGAAAAGTGCCTGAATTTCAATCAAATGTAACCTGCTAGTGTTATATGAAATAGGAAACATATTATTGGTAATTCCAAGTGACTGATCGCTGGGAAACAGTCTTACGTCATTACGTAAATGTATGCATCACTACGCGTGACGCACATTCCATATTGCGTCGTGTTTCTGTCTCAGAGTGGATACACATTCAAAGTAAATATCGGGGTAGTTAAATTCGCGGAACAAATAAAAAAATAATAACTATAGCATAAATAAAATACACGCATGGAAGCCGACAGTACACAATTTTCACCACTCGTAGTATTGTAGTTTTAACCACTCGCCAAAAAGGCTCGTGATTGAAACCACAATTCCACTCTTGGTGAAAATTTGGTATTCTCGGCAACTATGGGTGTATTCTATATGTCTAACCTGTCCTACCTGGATATGTACACGCTGACGTGTTATTGATTACTGATCTCTCAGGACGTGTCATTAAATATCATGTGACACGAAATACGCTGATGCAGTATTAAACATCAAATGGACATAGTGCCAGTGACCTAATGTTTTCCGTTATAGACATGGTAAATGGTGGACTTCAGTTTCGCCTAGTTAAGGAAGAGGGCTGGATCAGGCGCTTGGACACGCGGATACCTAATGGGCTGAATTCTACAAAAAGTTCACCCTCGTTGTCTATGGTTGATGAATCCAACCCACTCATCGACTGGCAGCCAAATTAATAGCTCAAGAAATCTTGTGGCGACAGGCGATCCAGAATTAGGAACGTCGATAAATCTAAGATATTTATTATTCGATATCAGAAGTGGTTTTTGAGCTCAGTGATATGCGGAGAGAAGCAGTGCAAGAACATATGATCTACTTGATTATGGTATAATTGCCCGCAATGTTTGCAAAGAGAATTGTTGTCGTAAATCGTTCTGTTGAGGATGTTAGCCATTTGAACTGATATTGTGAGATACTTAAGATTGGCCCAACATAACGCCCACCCCTCCAGGAGGATGTGCATCATGTGCGACGTGGCTTTACATTCCGAAAGAATCGAGAGCAGCTACATTGTCCACTTGAAGTGATTGGGACGAGGACGTCATATATTGTTTCACTGTAGCATTCCATTTGAATTGGTTGGGAAAGAAGCCCGTTTCTGCAAATGTGGTCAAGTACTCATACAAGTTATGTTTCCGCAGAATTGGGATAATATCTCCCAGAAATCCAAAAGGAGGGCGATTATACAGTTTGTACCCGTGAAGATTGTACCGAAGAATTCGAAGAGCTTCTCGATGGGTGCATGGTAAATTTATCAGGGTACCATGAACAATAGTTTCCTTTTCTCAATTTCTACTCTCAGTGGGTTTAGACCCAGTGATAGGACCATTTCCGTGCTTGTTCTTGTCGGTAAACACTGATTTGTTTTGAGACACATGCGGTAAGTTCGTTCGAGTTGCAGGACATTTGCTTCTGATAGCTGATACCACATCTCACAGCCATATAAAGCTTTTGGGAGAACGACATGCTTTAGAATGATCAGCTGAGAGATTGGCGATAGATATTTTGTGGTGGCCGACCTGCACACACCAACAAAAGGTTTTACGCATTAGCTCACATGCTCTGTCTACATTTGGTTGACGGTCGGACTTCTGATTTTGGCGTATCCCAAGATGTACCACGCTCTCCACTTCTTTGAGTTTGTTTTCGCCGAGTTTCCACATCAAGCTGTCTCGTACTTGCCTTGGGCGGTACGTTTTTGGCCCGAAAACAACTATCTCGCTTTTGGAAAAAGACTACTCGAACTTCCAGGTAATACTGTAGTTGTGACATGTGCTTAGAATGTTCTTCAAGCCCCCTTCAGAATAAGATAACAAACATATCATCGGCAGTGGTAGGGAAACTGCAAGAGACAGCGTCGATGTGAAGACCTTCTGGTGCGCCGGATAACGTATCTAGAAGGTCATCGATATAAACAAGGTACAGAAAAGGTTACATGACATTATCTTGTCTAGTCCCTTGTTCTACATCGAGTGATTCGGAAGGGTAGGGTTATCTATTCCGAAGGTTCATTATTCCGAAGGTTCGCTATTCCGAAGGTTCATTATTCCGAAGGTTCATTATTCCGAAGGTTCGCTATTCCGAAGGTTCGCTATTCCGAAGGTTTTCTATTCTGGGCGTATTTAACCAGAAATGAATGAAAATTTGCACCCCCACCACAAAAACACACGAGGAACGAAAAATACTATTATGCTAGTATTCACATATAGTACATTTATACACCCACTTCTGATTCCAAAATTGTCCCAGATTTCGGTTATTAATAGCAAGAAGACAAAATCAGTTTATCGTTTAATATGGAAAGTTGAAAACACCATGACTGAAATAAACTACATGTAACTGGCAATTTGAAAGAAACATCAACATTAAAGGCCCACTTAATTTTTGAACCCCCAGATCACATATATAACATATATGCCAGTATATATATACCATTGGAAATAGGAAGCTCTCTAACACTGTATTATCAGCTTATGCGATGTAATAAACTGTGAACCTGTTGTTTTTGTTGAGTTAACGACGTGTTTTTGTGCTTTTAAAGGTTCATCTGGTTTTGTTGTGCAAAGTGTATTATTTTCAATGGAGGGGAATAACTCTATATTTTAAAGATAGTGTTATTCCCCTTCAATTGAAAATACATTAGGTTGAATTATGTTGCATTCTGGGAGCCATAACGGGGGGCGATCTTTTTATGATTTAAGCTGTTTTCTATTTCTCTATGGACATCTTCAGACGTTTAAAATTCAATACAAATTCACAATTGCAGTTTGGTTCATCTCATACCCGTCTATTCAATGACATTCTGCTACGCATTATTCATTAAGAGTTATAGCCCCACTTTTTTAATCCGCCTTTAACTGGCGTATTCTTGCCTCTAAGATTATTGAGATATAACGTCATACGTGATGACATTAAATCGTATGGAAACATAGCAATTACAAGTGTGGGCTGCCTGACGTGAATATGTTTTGTTTTGGGAAATAACGTCATACGTAATGACATTTAATCTCAAGGAAACCCGCGAAGAAAAAAGTCACATTTATTGTTTCAATGTTTTAAGTTATTTCCTTCATAAAAAGTGTCTTCGTGATAAAGAACCCTCTCAATACTTTAGAATATAGAATTAACCTTTAAAATAACAAAAATCTTCGGAATAGCGAACCTTCTGAATAGAGAACATTCGGAATAGCGAACCTTCGGAATAGTGAACCTTCGGAATAGCGAACCTTCGGAATAGAGACATGTTCCCATTCGGAATGAAGACCGTTGTATCTCACAACACTCTTTATGTCGGTGTACATGTCAGCAATAACTCTGAGTATATGTCCTGATAGAACATTATTTAAGTGCTTAATTTTGTTATCAATATTTGTCCTTTTATGACCCGATTGTTATGAGTCCGGTTTCGGATGAGGAACAAATCGCACGAAAAAGCAGCTTCATATGTTCTAACAGGTTTTCATGACTGTTTAACATGCAGTTATATCTATGCCAAGTTAATGTCGAAAAAAAAGACCCCAGAATGTGTTTCGTGAGAAAGTTATTGAATGATAGACATTTATCTATGATCGTGATTCGGTATGATATGTACAAGTTTCCCCGGACGTAATCCAGATAGTTATATTGCTAGAGCGAGATGCTAGTTTACGCCCAAGAACCGCTCCTATAGTGTCTTATAAGCGTAGAACCACAAATAAATAAAATGAAATATCACAATTGTGACAATAAACTGGTTTATTCTGTAGAAACCATGATATGTGTTCAGAATACCATACCAGTTGCCAATTTAAATTTAATGTAAAAGAAAACGTTTACCGCACTGATTACATATTGTTAAAAGTATGCGTCCTCAATTGACCTCAAGAAGTTACATCGGATGTTTCCAGTGAAAAATATTCGTACCACGCACAGAACGAAGAATGTTCCATTGTATATAATCGAAATTTATTGTATATTGTTGCCAATAAATAAATATAGTAAATATATAAATATAACAACTTAAATAATTTTCAGAAATTCACAATGCTCTGACAGACTAAAACATTACAAAATACAACCAACTTTCGATTAAAAATGGGCGCCGCCATCTTCTTTGTTGTAATCGAGCCGAACACGTCGGAACACTTCGGCTCTCAGTTTAACGTAAATAAATCGATGTTAGTCCAGTGGTAATTAAAATAACACCCCACAGAGCCCGGACATTTCAGAACAAGGTCAGCACTAGTCCCGATATTAGCCTTGACCTAGCTTGACCTCGCTCACATATGCTCATATAGGCATGTTTCTGGACCTCGACCGATTCGACTAAAATTTAATATGTAGGCATACTTTGATCCCGGGAACAATACGGGTGGGTCCAATTTCACGTGCGATCGCGTCCTTGACCTTGACCTCTCTCATATATGCTCATGTTTCTGGACCTTGACCGATCCCACTCAAATTTGGTATATATGCCTACTTTGATCCCGGGAACAATTTGGGCGGGTCCAATTTCACGTGGGAACGTGTCATTGACCTTGAGCTCGCTCATATTCGCTCACATAGGCATGATTCTAAACCTCGATCGATCCGACCAAAATTTGGTATGTAGGCCTACTTTGATCCCGGGAACAAAATGGGCGGGTCCAATTTCACGTGAGATTGCGTCCTTGACATTGACCTTGACATCGGTCATACAGGCATGGTTCTTGATATTTACCGACCCGGCTCAAATTTGGTATGTAGGACTACTTTAATCCCGGGGACAATATGGGCGGGTCCAATTGCACGCGCGGCCGTGTCCTTGACCGTTACCTCGCTGATATACGCTCATATATGCATGTTTCTGGACCTCGACCTTCCGACTAAAATTTGATATGTAGATCTAATTTGATCCCGGGAACAATATGGGCAAGTCCAATTTAACGTACGACAATGTCCTTGACGTTGACCATGTAAGCTCATATAGGCATGTTTCTGAACCTCGACCGATTCGACTCAAATTTGATATGTAGGCCTACTTTGCTACCGATCGAACAATAGTTAGTCCAGAGGGAGACGATAACTAAGAATTCCCTAAATAGCCCGGACGAAGTCGGGCACATCAGCTAGTTTCATTTAATTTGTCATTTTACTTACCTACTGTTCGAGGTGCCAGGAGCCTCTACAGTGATATCCCTCCACATTAGTTGATGCATATGTGTAGAGAGTGTGACCGCTGGTAGTGGAAAACCACCCCACGCAGTTGAAATTTGGGAAAAGTAGGTCATCACGGACTTCAATACTTCTATGTACAAACCGAACATTATCGCTATTATGGCCCGTTTTTAGGACTCCAGGACACTAAACGCGCATAACCCACAAACATCATAGGAATGTCATTGTGGTCAACATATCATCCCTAATTACAATTTAACACCACGTAGCCGGATTTCTAGAGCACGAGGTCAGCACGGGTCCCGACATATTCGTCGTGATTTCATTTAAATTGTCATTTTTACCTAATTTCGAGGTGCCAGGACACTCTACAGAGATATCCATCGACATTAGATGATGCATATGTGTAGATAATGTGACCGCTGGTAGTGGAAAACCACCCCACGCAGTTGGAATTTGGGAAAAGTAGGTAATCACGGAATTCAATACTTGTATGTACAAACCGGACATTATCGCTATTATGGCCCGTTTTTAGGGCTCCAGGACACTCCACACGCATAATACATGAACATGATAGGTATGTCATTGTGGTCAACACATCAACCCTAATTACAATTTAACCCCATGCGGTCGGATTTCTAGAGCACGAGGTCATTTTTACCTAATTTCGAGGTGCTAGGACACTCTACAGAGATATTCCTCCACATTAGTTGATGAATATGTGTAGAGAGTGTGACCGCTGGTAGTGGGAAACCACCACGCGCAGTTGAAATTTGGAACAAGTAGGTCATCACGGACTTCAATACTTCTATGTACAAACAGAACATTATCGCTATTATGGCCCATTTTTAGGGCTCCAGGACACTCCACACGCATAACCCACGAACATAACAGGTATATCATTGTGGTCAACACATCAGCCCTAATTACAATTTAACCCCAAGCAGGATTTCTAGAGCACGAGGTCAGCACGGGTCCCGACATATTCGTCGTGATTTCATATAAATTGTCATTTTTACCTAATTTAGAGGTGCCAGGACACTCTACAGAGATATCCCTCCAAATTAGTTGGTGCATATGTGTAGACAGTGTGACCGCTGATAGTGGAAAACCACCCCACGCAGTTGAAATTTGGAAAAAGTAGGTCATCACGGACTTCAATACTTCTATGTAGAAACCGAACATTATCGCTATTATGTCCCGATTTTAGGGCCCCGGGAAACTCCACACGCATAATACATGAACATGGTAAGTGTGTAGTGGTGGTCAGCACATGAGTCCTAATTACAAATTTAACCCCACGCGGCCTGATTTCTTGAGTACGAGGTCAGCACGAGTCCCGACATATTCGTCGTGATTTCATATAAATTGTCATTTTGACCTAATTTCGAGGTGCCAGGACACTCTATGAAGATGTCCGTCCACATTGGTTGATGCATATTTGTAGAGAGTGTGACCGCTGGTAATGGAAAACCACCCCACGCAGTTGAAATTTGGAAAAAGTAGGTCATCACGGACTTCAATACTCCTATGTACAAACCAAACATTATCGCTATTATGTCTCGATTTTAAGGCACCAGGACACTCCACACGCATAACACACGAACATGATAGGTAATGTCATTGTCGTTAGCAAATCAGTCCTAATTACAATTTAACCCCACGCAGCTGGATTTCTTTAGCATGAGGTCAGCACGGGTCACGACATATTCGTCGTGATTTCATGTAAATTGTCATTTCTACCTAATTTCGAGGTGCTAGGACACTATACAGAGACATCCCTACACATTAGTTGATGCATATGTGTACATAGTGGGACTGCTGGTAGTGGAAAACCACCCAAAGCAGTTGAACTTTGGGAAAAGTAGGTCATCACGGACTTCAATACTTCTATGTACAAACCTAACATTATCGCTATTATGGCCCGGTTTAGGGCTCCAGGGCACTCCACACGCATAACCCACGAACATGATAGGCATGTCCTTGTGGTCAACACATCAGCCCTAATTATAATTTAACCCCACGCACGCAGCCGGATTTCTAGAGAACGAGGTCAGCATTGGTCCCGACATATTCGTCGTGATTTCATATAAATGATCATGTTTACCTAATTTCGAGGTGCCTGTACACTATACAGAGATATCCCTGCACATTAGTTCATGCTTATGTGTAGACAGTGTGACCACTGGTAATAGAAAACCAATAGAAATGTATATGGAATCGGGGGGGGGGTGTAAAAATGTTTTAATCAAGTCGAGGGACCCACCTACATGTATCAAAGCTCAGAGTTATAAGATATCGATTTTTGAAATTTTAATATTTATCACCATCGATACTTAATAGTGGCCCAGAAAAATTCGACGAGCCGACGGTCTCAGACCAAATTGCGGATGAAGATGGATAACTCTAAAATGAAGAGGCTTTGTGTTGATAATAAGGCCAAACTTCGTCGAACAGCATGTTGATAAATATAACGTATCAGGCAATGTTATACTATACATGTAGTTGACAGTGGTTAGCATTATTTTTGGGCAATTAATCGATTCTGATAACTGAAGCAGCATTTCTAAAAAAAAAATTGTTGTTGGAATCTAATTATATGGGGACCATCGAATCTGATTGAGCACCTTTAATAGTTAGCTATATGAGTTATATACACATAAGGCGACACAAATTTTTAAGTCCGGTTTACGAACACCTCCTACAACTTGTTTTCCATTTCATGAAAAAAAAAATTACTTTTTTGTCCCAATTTTGTTTACACGCGTACTGATTTTCATGTGCTGTCGCATCCGGTTCTGCTTATGATCGTTTGCAGATCCATATTTTCATGACAAGAAATGTCTTGTTTGGTTCCGAATTTCATTCGAAAAGTTTTTTTTCACAATTTTTGTAAAATTTATGTAAAATTTCAAGATTTACTTGATATAAATTGGGGGGACAATTTTTTTTATTTTTATTTTTTTCCCTCCTGCATCTACTTTTTTTCTCCCCACATCAAGCCCACATGTTCGTAAACCAGACTTAAAAATTGGTGTCGCCTAATAGACATTTAAACTTTGAAAATTGTAGGTTTCCGGATGATAACTTCAATTTGTGTGATCATATCTGAACCAAATGTGGTATGTAAGTTTATCAGACCAAAATACAGGTCAAGTTCGAATATGGGTGTGCTCCGCCCATTTTTGCGATAGTTATGGCCCTTTTTCGACTTAGAATCGTGTTAATTTCTGGTTTCCGCATCATAATTTTAGTTTGTGTGATCAAATCTGAATCAAATTTGGTATGATAGTTTATTATCCACCATTTCATGGGACACTGGTTGGATTGTTCTGAAATGTAGTATCGGATTTAGGGGTCCTTGATATATTTTTCAGACAAGCTGATGCCCCAATGAAGCCACCTTTTCTCACATTTGCTGAAATAGTATCCAAAACATCAACATATCAAGAGCCATTAGACTGAATTAGATAAAAATATATCACTTGGGTATGTTTAAGCTGGAAAATACTCAAAATTTGTATAATTTTCTGCTATTATATCTGCATACTAGCCTTTTTGCTGAATCGTGAATGCCGGTTATATTGCCGTGTGAAATCCTAGTACCAGATAACATTGGGTTTGTATATAGCATACCACCTGAAAATGGCTTGAATATCACATACCAAAGCGGGGTGGGGGTGTGTGTGACACCCTCCTTGATCATAGTCTGTATTCTACAGGGTATGTTAACTGTTTCGAGTTGGTGCAATTAATGTGATTGTTTAATCTCTACCATCTGAAATCTATTTATAGCATATTTTGCTATCTGATCAATTGCTACTGATATAAAAAAGGATAAAGATGGTGTGTCTCTTTCCCAAATGTTCTGTTTACATGTACATTTGGGGGTTTATGAGTCAAATAATAACAGGCAACATGTCCTTCTAACACTAAGAAATAATGTGTTCTTATGAACCAGGACAAAATATGACTATTTTCTGGAGCATTACAGCACATTATTACAAATCTATATTTGTAAGCAGTATGATAATGACAGGAAACATGTCCTCAGACTAAGAAATAATTTTTTGGTGTGTATTTCACATCACAGCTCATGTGTATACTCACATTAGTTTATGTCTTTCAAAGGGAGAAACCCATTTAGAAAGTTTAAATGAGACAAAACTACCACACTGTAGATGTAGTTGCAATGTACAACATGTACATGTATTCTGGTAAATGACATTGGAACTAAAATAATGATTTTTGTGTCCACCGGTATGTCAGGAACCGGTATACATTGCAACTACATGTACATGTAACTTGCCTAACATACCATATACATGTATGAAGAGGGAATTTGCTAGTGTTCTTTAATCAAAATTTAACCCAACTCTTGTTGTCAGTAAGTTTTAACCCATGCAGTTTAATGAGTTTATATATTTATATATTACATGTGTTTCTATACATGTATTTTATCTTTAGTTAGTTTGTTGTCCTTGAATAAACTTGTATTGCTGCACAATCAGTTTCCTTAATGTTCTATTATACTAAAACAACTCGATTGATAACAATTGCCATCCTCATCATTTCACTTTGGTATCCCCACCCAGGTGTACCTTGGTGTTATTCACCCAGGTGTTCATTGGCGTTTCCTACCCATGTGTACATTGGTGTTTCCCACCCAGTTGTACCTTGGTGTTTTCTTACCCAGGTGTACCTTGGTGTTTTCTTACCCAGGTGTACCTTGGTGTTTTCCTGCCCAGGTGTACCTTGGTGTTTCCTTACCTGTGTGTACCTTGGGGTTTTCTAACCCAGGTGCATCTCAATGGGAAATCCACCTGGGTAAGAAAACACCAAGGTACACCGGCGTAAGAAAACACCAAGGTACACCTGGGTTGGAAACATCAAGGTACACCTGAGTGGCCATTTATGTGGTGTTCATATATGAGTTGTACTAGTGTACTTTTGGGTGACTATTGCTGTCCGCAATAAGTCAATGATAGATAGAGAGGTAATATCAGAGTGCTCTCCATCTTGATGGCGTTTTATATGCAATATGAAGGAAACGGGTTTCCTGACAATAGTTTATAAGTTAATCAAATTTTAATGCTAATGGGCCAAGTAGCCACATAATATGATCCCTCTCAGTTCCGTTTCAACGTTCTGCCCATTTCCGTTCAAATTTGTTTTACCACTGAGTTGGAATATCCATAAGAAATAGAATGCATCACTTACATTGCACAGTTCGTCCCATTTCTTGAAGAAATATGACTGGAATCCCAATGGTGATTTTTGTGAAATTTTATACAGCGTTTTGTAACATCGAACGTTTGAGTGATCGGATGGAGTCGGGAACCCATGAATGGCATATTTCATTGCAAAATATAGTCACAATTATCAACAAGTTCCAAACAGTAAAAACTGATCTTAAAGACAATAGTAAAAAAACGTAACACTTTCCACTTCCGGCTGCCATTTTGGCGGCCATCTTGGACGAGGAGGTCCAATTTTTATGATAGGGTGACGTTATGTCTTAGCTTCACAAATATGTATACATGTGTAATTGTGTATACATAAGACAACATTTTCTTAATATAATTGCATCAAACTCTCTTAATCGAAAATGCCGCCATCTTGGACGCCATCTTGAATTACAAAAAAATGTTATTGAGGATATCTTCCTCTTAAAAATGGTATAAAAACGAACTAAGTCCAAATTTGTTCTAGGCTACCCTAAAATTTGAGTTTATCAACCAGACTAATATGCTAATGATCAAAGTAACATATTAAAGAAGGAACTTTATTTTTCATAATCCATTGAAGTAATTCCGTCATGTTATTCATGCAGCTACACGTTCTCGATAGTCTGTAACCAACAGCAGGGAATCCCATTACTATCAACGAGTATTACGTCAGTGTTAGCCAAGAACAAAATAATCGCGGCAAACCTCAGCCGAGGGCAACCCGAATATAGTCACGTGGGTTTTTAACGCGAACATGGGCGGTGACGTCATACTGCGGATGAAGCCTTATATAGCGGTGGTAGTGCGAGGGATGTCGGAATGTTTCAGACCATCGAATGCGTAGCTGTTTAATAGTCTGATTTAACTCATACTGATTTGAACAGTTGAGGATGAGGCCACCTCCGCCTTTGTTACCATGTCCCTGATATAATTCATATTTGGCAGATATACAGATCTAAAATGTCATCGCAGTCCGTGTCACCCATCTCATACGTGGATGTGCCTGAATTGTGATCTAAATAGATACAGTCAGCATTTCCGTTGTCAGGGTTACCGCTCTTCCAATCAACGAAGGGAAGCGGCTTCCGGTCACAAGTAGACCACGTGTCATCCTTGTCATGATCGTATCCGTCAACCAAAAAGTAATCTGCGAGAGAAAAATAAGGAGATATATGTGTTATATACACAATGTGTTTGTATCGATTCATGTATCGCGACGAGGCTAGTTTTCGTGGCCATGTAGCGACGAGGCGACCTTGGTCGCCGACTCGATATGTGGTCACGAAAACTAGCCGAGTCGCGATACTTGTATCATTACAAACACATTGGGTATATAACACGTTTATCTACCATTGGTGTGACAGAATCCACCACACATATTACATTTTAGAAGTTTCGTAAATGCCAAAATTGTTGGATTTGTGTCCGAGGATTAGTTTTCTTGAGCAAATTCTCCCAACCTTCAAAGGTATCGGTGTCACGCGATTAGCTCGCTTTGCTAAATTCTCACAACCTGCAAGTTCACGCGAATACGCCTAGCTGAAATTCAATTCAATGGACAAAATCTCTTACACCTGCGTGTTTTAATAAATACTTAACTAATACGTGTTAGTTACATTGTGATATGTTATATCATAATACCCATGATGGTAGGCAATCAACTAATATTAAAACCTAGGAACTATTTGTTTATATTACGCAAGAATATACGTTGGAATGTCGTTTTGATTTTTCACGCGATTGATGTGACGTCAGTTAATTCATGATTTTTGAACCAGTCAACGACGTCACGAGCTCCTTATATCGCAACTGCAGTAACGATACAGATGTTTTTATCGCCAATTATTCTTTATCGCCAATTGTATCAGGGAATTTCATAGGAAATGGTAGATACAAGACCATACTGGTTTCATAGCCGGGTCTTTTCCGGACATACATAAACACAATAGTTAAAAAGGGTCTGAAGTTTACTGAGACTGGGTCTTGTCAATATAGACCTTTCCATATCTGTCACTCAAATACTTATTATTCCTGCTCTGGATGGTGCCAACGTGAGAGATAAAAAACAGCTCACCAATGCGGGCTAAAAGCTACCCTCTATAAACAAAATGTATAGTCAGCCAGGTTTCAAGACTGTAATTATCATCTTGCAGTCACAGCTAATTGGCGAAACCACATCTCAATGATATACACCCAAGCCAACTCACGAACTTATTTGACTCTCACCTATTTTCGTGTAAAAGTGAATCAACAAATTGTGTGTATAACATCTATTTTGTAAAATTAATTTTTACACCCTACTGTGGGTATACATCTTCCTACTGTGGGTATATATTTCTACTGTAGGTTTAAATGTTCAAACGTAATTTCATGCGTTAAACGTTTATACCCAAAGTAGAACTACATCGTAGTTAGCAAAATAGTTCCTATATGTCACAATCATTTAATATTGGAAGTTGTCATGATATAAATTAGATATGAGGAAAATTGCCTGCATTTAATCAAATGTAGCATTGTAGCTTGCTAGTGTTATATGAACTCTAGGAAACATATTATGGTAATTCCAAGGGACTGATCGGTCAGAAACAGGCTGACGTCATGCCGTAAATGTATGCATCAATACGCTGACGCACATTCCTTATAACGTCGTCTTTGTGTATCTCGGTGTGGATACACATTCAAAGTAAACAGAGGAGTAGTTGAAATCGCGCAACAAATCATAAATAATTATGACATAAATAAAATACACACATAATAGCCGAGAATACCACATTTTCATCACTCGTGGTATTGTGGTTTTAACCACTCGCCAGCAGACTCGTGGTTAAAGCCACAATTCCACTCGAGGTAACATTTGGTATTCTGGGCTACTATGGGTGTATTCTATATTTAAACAATAACTGCCTATTCTATTGTGTGAATAACACCTATTATGTAAACTTAATCTTTACACCCCAATTGGGTAAACAGCTTCCTACTGTGGGTATACATTTATACTATGGGTGTAAATGTTCAAACGTAATTTCATGTGTTAAACGTTTATTCCTTTAGTAGAACTAAATCGTACTTAGCAAAATAGTTCATATTTCACATTCATTTAAAATTGGAAGTTGTCATGATATCGATTAGATATGAGGAAAAGTGCCTGAATTTCAATCAAATGTAACCTGCTAGTGTTATATGAAATAGGAAACATATTATTGGTAATTCCAAGTGACTGATCGCTGGGAAACAATCTTACGTCATTACGTAAATGTATGCATCACTACGCGTGACGCACATTCCATATTGCGTCGTGTTTCTGTCTCAGAGTGGATACACATTCAAAGTAAATATCGGGGTAGTTAAATTCGCGGAACAAATACAAAAATAATAACTATAGCATAAATAAAATACACGCATGGAAGCCGACAGTACACAATTTTCACCACTCGTAGTATTGTAGTTTTAACCACTCGCCAAAAAGGCTCGTGATTGAAACCACAATTCCACTCTTGGTGAAAATTTGGTATTCTCGGCAACTATGGGTGTATTCTATATGTCTAACCTGTACTACCTGGATATGTACACGCTGACGTGTTATTGATTACTGATCTCTCAGGACGTGTCATTAAATATCATGTGACACGAAATACGCTGATGCAGTATTAAACATCAAATGGACATAGTGCCAGTGACCTAATGTTTTCCGTTATGGACATGGTAAATGGTGGACTTCAGTTTCGCCTATTTAAGGAAGAGGGCTGGATCAGGCACTTGGACACGCGGATACCTAATGGGCTGAATTCTACAAAAAGTTCACCCTCGTTGTCTATGGTTGATGAATCCAACCCACTCATCGACTGGCAGCCAAATTAATAGCTCAAGAAATCTTGTGGCGACAGGCGATCCAGAATTAGGAACGTCGATAAATCTAAGATATTGATTATTCGATATCAGAAGTGGTTTTTGAGCTCAGTGATATGCGGAGAGAAGCAGTGCAAGAACATATGATCTACTTGATAATTGCCCGCAATGTTTGCAAAGAGAATTGTTGTCGTAAATCGTTCTGTTGAGGATGTTAGCCATTTGAACTGATATTGTGATATACTTAAGATTGGCCCAACATAACGCCCACCCCTCCAGGAGGATGTGCGACGTGGCTTTACATTCCGAAAGAATCGAGAGCAGCTACATTGTCCACTTGAAGTGATTGGGACGAGGACGTCATATATTGTTTCACTGTAGCATTCCATTTGAATTGGTTGGGAAAGAAGCCCGTTTCTGCAAATGTGGTCAAGTACTCATACAAGTTATGTTTCCGCAGAATTGGGATAATATCTCCCAGAAATCCAAAAGGAGGGCGATTATACAGTTTGTACCCGTGAAGATTGTACCGAAGAATTCGAAGAGCTTCTCGATGGGTGCATGGTAAATTTATCAGGGTACCATGAACAATAGTTTCCTTTTCTCAATTTCTACTCTCAGTGGGTTTAGACCCAGGGATAGGACCATTTCCGTGCTTGTTCTTGTCGGTAAACACTGATTTGTTTTGAGACACATGCGGTAAGTTCGTTCGAGTTGCAGGACATTTGCTTCTGATAGCTGATACCACATCTCACAGCCATATAAAGCTTTTGGGAGAACGACATGCTTTAGAATGATCAGCTGAGAGATTGGCGATAGATATTTTGTGGTGGCCGACCTGCACACACCAAAAAAAGGTTTTACGCATTAGCTCACATGCTCTGTCTACATTTGGTTGACGGTCGGACTTCTGATTTTGGCGTATCCCAAGATGTACCACGCTCTCCACTTCTTTGAGTTTGTTTTCGCCGAGTTTCCACATCAAGCTGTCTCGTACTTGCCTTGGGCGGTACGTTTTTGGCCCGAAAACAACTATCTCGCTTTTGGAAAAAGACTACTCGAACTTCCAGGTAATACTGTAGTTGTGACATGTGCTTAGCATGTTCTTCAAGCCCCCTTCAGAATAAGATAACAAACATATCATCGGCAGTTGTAGGGAAACTGCAAGAGACAGCGTCGATGTGAAGACCTTCTGGTGCGCCGGATAACGTATCTAGAAGGTCATCGATATAAACAAGGTACAGAAAAGGTTACATGACATTATCTTGTCTAGTCCCTTGTTCTACATCGAGTGATTCGGAAGGGTAGGGTTATCTATTCCGAAGGTTCATTATTCCGAAGGTTCGCTATTCCGAAGGTTCATTATTCCGAAGGTTCATTATTCCGAAGGTTCGCTATTCCGAAGGTTCGCTATTCCGAAGGTTTTCTATTCTGGGCGTATTTAACCAGAAATGAATGAAAATTTGCACCCCCACCACAAAAACACACGAGGAACGAAAAATACTATTACGCTAGTATTCACATATAGTACATTTATACACCCACTTCTGATTCCAAAATTGTCCCAGATTTCGGTTATTAATAGCAAGAAGACAGTATCAGTTTATCGTTTAATATGGAAAGTTGAAAACACCATGACTGAAATAAACTACATGTAACTGGCAATTTGAAAGAAACATCAACATTAAAGGCCCACTTAATTTTTGAACCCCCAGATCACATATATAACATATATGCCAGTATATATACCATTGGAAATAGGAAGCTCTCTTACACTGTATTATCAGCTTATGCGATGTAATAAACTGTGAACCTGTTGTTTTTGTTGAGTTAACGACGTGTTTTTGTGATTTTAAAGGTTCATCTGGTTTTGTTGTGCAAAGTGTATTATTTTCAATGGAGGGGATTAACTCTATATTTTAAAGATAGTGTTATTCCCCTTCAATTGAAAATACATTAGGTTGAATTATGTTGCATTCTGGGAGCCATAACGGGGGGCGATCTTTTTATGATTTAAGCTGTTTTCTATTTCTCTATGGACATCTTCTGATACAGACGTTTAAAATTCAATACAAATTCACAATTGCAGTTTGGTTCATCTCATACCCGTCTATTCAATGACATTCTGCTACGCATTATTCATTAAGAGTTATAGCCCCACTGTTTTAATCCGCCTTTAACTGGCGTATTCTTGCCTCTAAGATTATTGAGATATAACGTCATACGTGATGACATTAAATCGTATGGAAACATAGCAATTACAAGTGTGGGCTGCCTGACGTGAATATGTTTTGTTTTGGGAAATAACGTCATACGTAATGACATTTAATCTCAAGGAAACCCGCGAAGAAAAAAGTCACATTTATTGTTTCAATGTTTTAAGTTATTTCCTTCATAAAAAGTGTCTTCGTGATAAAGAACCCTCTCAATACTTTAGAATATAGAATTAACCTTTAAAATAACAAAAATCTTCGGAATAGCGAACCTTCTGAATAGAGAACCTTCGGAATAGCGAACCTTCGGAATAGTGAACCTTCGGAATAGTGAACCTTCGGAATAGCGAACCTTCGGAATAGAGACATGTTCCCATTCGGAATGAAGACCGTTGTATCTCACAACACTCTTTATGTCGGTGTACATGTCAGCAATAACTCTGAGTATATGTCCTGATAGAACATTATTTAAGTGGAGGGGACTCAATGCTTAATTTTGTTATCAATATTTGTCCTTTTATGACCCGATTGTTATGAGTCCGGTTTCGGACGAGGAACAAATCGCACGAAAAAGCAGCTTCATCTGTTCTAACAGGTTTTCATGACTGTTTAACATGCAGTTATATCTATGCCAAGTTAATGTCGAAAAAAAAGACCCCAGAATGTGTTTCGTGAGAAATTTATTGAATGATAGACATTTATCTATGATCGTGATTCGGTATGCTATGTACAAGTTTCCCCGGACGTAATCCAGATAGTTATATTGCTAGAGCGAGATGCTAGTTTACGTCCAAGAACCGCTCCTATAGTGTCTTATAAGCGTAGAACCACAAATAAATAAAATGAAATATCACAATTGTGACAATAAACTGGTTTATTCTGTAGAAACCATGATATGTGTTCAGAATACCATACCAGTTGCCAATTTAAATTTAATGTAAAAGAAAACGTTTACCGCACTGATTATTGTTAAAAGTATGCGTCCTCAATTGACCTCAAGAAGTTACATCGGATGTTTCCAGTGAAAAATATTCGTACCACGCACAGAACGAAGAATGTTCCATTGTATATAATCGAAAGTTATTGTATATTGTTGCCAATAAATAAATATAGTAAATATCTAAATATAACAACTTAAATAATTTTCAGAAATTCACAATGCTCTGACAGACTAAAACATTACAAAATAAAACCAACTTTCGATTAAAAATGGGCGCCGCCATCTTCTTTGTTGTAATCGAGCCGAACACGTCGGAACACTTCGGCTCTCAGTTTAACGTAAATAAATCGATGTTAGTCCAGTGGTAATTAAAATAACACCCCACAGAGCCCGGACATTTCAGAACAAGGTCAGCACTAGTCTCGATATTGACCTAGCTTGACCTCGCTCATATATGCTCATATAGGCATGTTTCTGGACCTCGACCGATTCGACTAAAATTTAATATGTAGGCATACTTTGATCCCGGGAACAATACGGGTGGGTCCAATTTCACGTGCGATCGCGTCCTTGACCTTGACCTCTCTCATATATGCTCATGTTTCTGGACCTTGACCGATCCCACTCAAATTTGGTATTTATGCCTACTTTGATCCCGGGAACAATTTGGGCGGGTCCAATTTCACATGGGAACGTGTCATTGACCTTGACCTTGAGCTCGCTCATATTCGCTCACATAGGCATGATTCTAAACCTCGATCGATCCGACTAAAATTTGGTATGTAGGCCTACTTTGATCCCGGGAACAAAATGGGCGGGTCCAATTTCACGTGCGATAGCGTCCTTGACATTGACCTTGACATCGGTCATACAGGCATGTTTCTTGATATTTACCGACCCGGCTCAAATTTGGTATGTAGGACTACTTTAATCCAGGGGACAATATGGGCGGGTCCAATTTCACGCGTGGCCGTGTCCTTGACCGTTACCTCGCTGATATACGCTCATATATGCATGTTTCTGGACCTCGACCTTCCGACTAAAATTTGATATGTAGATCTAATTTGATCCCGGGAACAATATGGGCAAGTCCAATTTAACGTACGACAATGTCCTTGACCTTGACCATGTAAGCTCATATAGGCATGTTTCTGAACCTCGACCGATTCGACTCAAATTTGATATGTAGGCCTACTTTGCTACCGATCGAACAATAGTTAGTCCAGACGGAGACGATAACTAAGAATTCCCTAAATAGCCCATCAGCTAGTTTCATTTAATTTGTCATTTTACTTACCTACTGTTCGAGGTGCCAGGAGCCTCTACAGTGATATCCCTCCACATTAGTTGATGCATATGTGTAGAGAGTGTGACCGCTGGTAGTGGAAAACCACCCCACGCAGTTGAAATTTGGGAAAAGTAGGTCATCACGGACTTCAATACTTCTATGTACAAACCGAACATTATCGCTATTATGGCCCGTTTTTAGGACTCCAGGACACTACACGCGCATAACCCACGAACATCATAGGAATGTCATTGTGGTCAACACATCATCCCTAATTACAATTTAATCCCACGTAGCCGGATTTCTAGAGCACGAGGTCAGCACGGGTCCCGACATATTCGTCGTGATTTCATATAAATTGTCATTTTTACCTAATTTCGAGGTGCCAGGACACTCTACAGAGATATCCATCCACATTAGTTGATGCATATGCGTAGATAATGTGACCGCTGGTAGTGGAAAACCACCCCACGCAGTTGGAATTTTGGAAAAGTAGGTCATCACGGAATTCAATACTTGTATGTACAAACCGGACATTATCGCTATTATGGCCCGTTTTTAGGGCTCCAGGACACTCCACACGCATAATACATGAACATGATAGGTATGTCATTGTGGTCAACACATCAACCCTAGTTACAATTTAACCCCATGCTGTCGGATTTCTAGAGCACGAGGTCAGCACGGGTCCCGACATATTCGTCGTGATTTCATATAAATTGTCATTTTTACCTAATTTAGAGGTGCCAGGACACTCTACAGAGATATCCCTCCAAATTAGTTGATGCATATGTGTAGACAGTGTGACCGCTGGTAGTGGAAAACCACCCCATGCAGTTGAAATTTGGAAAAAGTAGGTCATCACGGACTTCAATACTTCTATGTAGAAACCGAACATTATCGCTATTATGTCCCGATTTTAGGGCCCCGGGACACTCCACACGCATAATACATGAACATGGTAAGTGTGTAGTGGTGGTCACCACATGAGTCCTAATAACAAATTTAACCCCACGCAGCCTGATTTCTTGAGCACGAGGTCAGCACGAGTCCCGACATATTCGTCGTAATTTCATATAAATTGTCATTTTGACCTAATTTCGAGGTGCCAGGACACTCTATGAAGATGTCCGTCCACATTGGTTGATGCATATCTGTAGAGAGTGTGACCGCTGGTAATGGAAAACCACTCCACGCAGTTGAAATTTGGAAAAAGTAGGTCATCACGGACTTCAATACTCCTATGTACAAACCAAACATTATCGCTATTATGTCTCGATTTTAAGGCACCAGGACACTCCACACGCATAACACACGAACATGGTAAGTATGTCATTGTCGTTAGCACATCAGTCCTAATTACAATTTAACCCCACGCAGCTGGATTTCTTTAGCATGAGGTCAGCACGGGTCACGACATATTCGTCGTGATTTCATGTAAATTGTCATTTCTACCTAATTTCGAGGTGCTATGACACTATACAGAGACATCCCTACACATTAGTTGATGCATATGTGTACATAGTGGGACTGCTGGTAGTGGAAAACCACCCAAATCAGTTGAACTTTGGGAAAAGTAGGTCATCACGGACTTCAATACTTCTATGTACAAACCTAACATTATCGCTATTATGGCCCGGTTTAGGGCTCCAGGGCACTCCACACGCATAACCCACGAACATGATAGGCATGTCCTTGTGGTCAACACATCAGCCCTAATTATAATTTAACCCCACGCACGCAGCCGGATTTCTAGAGAACGAGGTCAGCATTGGTCCCGACATATTCGTCGTGATTTCATATAAATTATCATGTTTACCTAATTTCGAGGTGCCTGGACACTCTACAGAGATATCCCTGCACATTAGTTCATGCTTATGTGTAGACAGTGTGACCACTGGTAATGGAAAACCACCCCACGCAGTTGAAATTTGGGAAAAGTAGGTCATCACAGACTTCAATACTTCTATGTACATACCGAACATTATCGCTATTATGGCCCGATTTTAGGGCTCCAGGACACTCCACACACATAACCCACAAACATGATAGGTATATCATTGTGGTCAACACATCAGCCCTAATTACAATTTAACCCCAGGCCACGCAGTCGGATTTCTAGAGAACGAGGTCAGCATTGGTCCCGACATATTCGTCGTGATTTCATATAAATACTAATTGCGAGATACCAGGACACTCTTCAGAGATATCCCTCCACATTAGCTTTTCCCATAGAGTGTCTTGGCACCTCGAAATTATGTAAAAATGACAATTTATATGAAATCACGACGAAAATGTCGGGACTCGTGCTGACCTCGTGCTCAAGAAATCAGGCTGCGTGGTGTTAAATTGTAATTAGGACTCATGTGGTGACCACCATTACACACATACCATGTTCATGTATTATGCGTGTGGAGTGTCCCGGGGCCCTAACATCGGGACATAATTAATAGCGATAATGTTCGGTTTCTACATAGAAGTATTGACGTCCGTGATGACCTACTTTTCCCAAATTTCAACTGCGTGGGGTGGTTTTCCATTACCAGCGGTCACACTCTCTACACATAAGCATCAACTATTGTGCAGGGATATCTCTGCATAGTGTCCAGGCACCTCGAAATTAGGTAAAAATGACAATTTATATGAAATCCCGACGAATATGTCGGGACCCGTGCTGACTTCGTGCTCTAGAAATCCGACTGTGTGGGGTTAAATTGTTATTAGGGTTGATGTGATGACCATAATGATATACCTGTCATATTCGTGGGTTATGCGTGTGGAGTGTCCTGGAGCCCTAAAAACGGGCCATAATAGCGATAATGTCCGGTTTGTACATACAAGTATTGAAGTCCGTGATGACCTACTTTTCCCAAATTTCAACTGCGTGGGGTGGTTTTCCACTACCAGCGGTCACAAATCTACACATTTGCATCAACTAATGTGGAGGGATATCTCTATAGAGTGTCATGTCACCTCGAAATTAGGTAAAAATGACAATTTATATGAAATCACGACGAATATGTCGGGACCCGTGCTGACCTCGTGCTCAAGAAATCCGGCTACTTGGGGTTAAATTGTAATTAGGGATGATGTGTTGACCACAATGGCATACCTGTTAGGTTCGTGTGTTACGCGTGTGGAGTGTCCTCGATCCCTAAACACGGGCCATAATAGCGATAATGTTCGGTTTGTACATAAAAGTATTGAAGTCCGTGATGACCTACTTTTACAAAATTCCAACTGCGTAGGGTGGTTTTCCACTACCAGCGGTCACACTCTCTACACATATGCATCAACTAATGTGGAGGGATATATCTGTAGAGTGTCCTGGCACCTCGAAATTAGGTACAAATGACAATTTATATGAAATCACGACGAATATGTCGTGACCCGTGCTGACCTCGTGCTCTAGAAATCCCACTGCGTGAGGTTAAATTGTAATTAGGGCTGATGTGTTGACCACAAGGACATACCTATCATGTTCGTGGGTTATGCGTGTGGAGTGTCCTGGACCCCTAAAATCGGGCCATAATAGCGGTAATGTTCTGTTTGTACATAGAAGTATTGAAGTCCGTGATGACCTACTTTTCCCAAATTTCAACTGCGTGGAGTGGTTTTCCATTACCAGCGGTCACAATGTCTACACATATGCATCAGCTAATGTGAAGGGATATCTCTGTAGAGTGTCCTGGCACCTCGAAATTAGTATTTATATGAAATCACGACGAATATGTCGGGACCAGTGCTGACCTCGTTCTCTAGAAATCCGGCTACGTATGGTTAAATTGTTATTAGGGCTGAGCCCTAAAAACGGGCCATAATAGCGATACTGTTCGGTTTGTACATAGAAGTATTGAAGTCCGTGATGACCTACTTTTACCAAATTCCAACTGCGTGGAGTGGTTTTCCATTACCAGCGGTCACACTCTCTACACACATGCATCAACTAATGTGCAGGGATATCTATGTAAAGTCTCCTGGCACCTCGAAAAGTAGGTAAGTAAAATGACAATTTATATGAAACTAGCTGATGTGCCCGACTTCGTCCGGGCTATTTATGGATTTCTTAGTTATCGCCTCCGTCTGGACTAACTATTGTTCGATCGGTAGCAAAGTAGGCCTACATATCTAATTTGAGTCGAATCGGTCGAGGTTCAGAAACATGCCTATATGAGCGTACATTGTCAAGGTCAAGGACATTGTCGTACGTTAATTGGACTTGCCCATATTGTTCCCGGGATCAAATTAGATCTACATATCAAATTTTATTCGGAATATAGAGGTCCAGAAACATGCCTATATGAGCGTATATGAGCGAGGTAACGGTCAAGGACACGGCCGCGCGTGAAATTGGACCCGCCCATATTGTCCTCGGGATTAAAGTAGTCCTACATACCAAATTTGAGCCTGATCGGTAAATATCAATAAACATGCCTGTATGACCGATGTCAAGGTCTACATGTATATGAGCATATGTGAGAGAGGTCAAGGTCAAGACTAATGTCGGGACTAGTGCTGACCTCGTTCTGAAAAGTCTCGGCTCTGTGGGGTGTTATTTTAATTACCACTGGTGCGCTGACCACAATGACATATTTATGATGTCGGTGTGTATATACGATCTGATCGCGATTTACGATCCGCGATCGCGGTACGCGGTTGGCTAACAGAATCGTACATCTCTCCCCCTCTCTCTCTCTCTCTCTCTCTCTCTCTATATATATATAGTTCTGGGTGTACAGTCAGTTATAAGACACATAGGGACGGGTCTCTGACACAAACTAGCATCTCACTCTACCGATATAACTATCTTGTTTATGAGGAAATAGTAGGTATGATCTTGTTGCAGTAACGGACTATATACAATACCTGTTCCATGTCCAAGAGTTTGAAGATATAGCTGGAGCGAGTCTAACATCCCTCTGCTTTCTATGGTGAGGAGGTGGGCCCCGGGTATAGTCATGCAATCCTCGCGAGCATCATTTCCGACCGCTCTCATGGTATTCGCATCAAACCTCAGACAGTATTCCTTTCCATTGATGAGTGTGATCGGTGAGTACCCAGGGTAGCTGGTGCATACTGGAGAGAGCGAAAGATAACTAAATTATAGATAGTTTAAGGACAGGGGTGTGGCGATATGTTGGGGGTGCATGCTTGGCACAATATTAGTTGGAAACATTAAGCCGAATAGGTTGAAATTGTTCTTATTGTTTGATTTTCCAACCAGTAATTAATGGGAATATGTCTTTTTTTCAGGTTGGAAATTTCCATTGGAAAGTCTGAGGTACCAGTAAGGAAAGTTCGAACACAAGAGGGGAGTGGTACATCTAGAGGATTTACGACGAGTCCCTAGTTTACAACGGAATTTACAAAACGAGTCCAGTAAATTAGGTTTAGTAAAGGCTCGATTCAGACCTAATTTACTGGACGAGTTTTGTAAATTCTGCTGTAAATTGGGGATGAGTTGCAGATTCTATTTATTACATAATCCAAAACCTCGACAAACATAGTTAAATTAACCAATGAGATGCGAAACTAACATCGGCTTCTATAAGGAATGCGATGACGTTTCACGTAACTATGCGATGATTGTCCGCGTACAGAAATAGTCCCAGATAAATAAAGACTCTTTGGCGTATCTGTAATGAAGTGTATTTAATGACATAACTTTTCAAACTCTTTGTTCATTATAGTTTGTTGGAAACAAGCCTTGAAATAGGGTGTCTGTCATTTACAGAATGAGGTTCCCAGAGGGTGAATTTAGTGATGCTACCCCGCATAGCGGGCTAGCATAACCAAATTCACCCTCTTGGAAACTCATTCTGCTGAGGTGTAAGCAGAATGAGGTCTCCAGAGGGTGAATTTGTTGATGCTAACCCGCTATGTGGGGTAGCATCACTAAATTCTCCCTCTGGGGACCTCATTCTGCAAATGACAGGCACACTATTTCAAGGCTTGGTTGGAAAAATATTCGAAGCCATAGTATTTTGAGACGTAGCGTACGGAATGTAAACAGACGACAAACCGGAAGTCAAAGGTCATCTGACACTTTTTCCTGTTAGGCAACGAACGTTTCCTTACACGATTTATAGAATGGGTTTATTGAATGGAATAAGGGTATCACGCCCTGTAATAGACTACTGACAGTCCGGAGGATAAACTCAGTTCGGATGTGTCAACATTGAATACATGCAGCCATCTGATTATAATCGCTATTTTTGTCATCAAAAGTTCCTGCCCCACGAAACGAATCCATGCCTGATCGACGTTTACACTGTCGATCAGGCATGGATTCGAAAACACAACAGCAATTCTACTTCTAATTAGTTTTCTTTTATTTTAACCATTATTATGAATTTATGATCATGACGTCGGCGTGTTTTGTCAAATTTCCAGTTTAACGAGCACCGTAGGCAATATCTTCGACCAAATTAGCTCAACATATCGATATTTCTGTAATATAACATTTACTAAATACGTGGGGAAAGAATGCACAGATCTGCAACCGTGTATAATTAACTTATGGTTGATTTTATCGACCAGCTGCGAAATTTATGACAAATTTTCCCAAGCTAACAGTCAGTACGGAGTAAAGAAAACGTTCGTTCGGATGTGAATTTTCAATATATCATGGCAAAATACAAGATCGCATGTTTATAAAGAGTTGAAAGTTGCCAAATATCACCAAAAAGGTCTAATACTAATATGAAAATATGTTGTCCATGAAAAACGTCGATATATCGCGTGTGTTTAAAGAGTTCCCATATGTCGAATATCACCAAAAATGTCACGTTCATTTGCCAATGCATCCGTAAAACGTCTATTTATCTGTGTCACTGTTGTATAACTGTATATGACGTGTGTATACACAGTATGTACACATTCGTCTATTATTCGATGTAGACTATACACAAAGGGATTGTGTGTCGGCCTGGGATGGGGTTGGGGAACTCCACACCCAAACGTTGGCCAATAGTTTCAATAGTTGGAAATAAGTATTGTTTCATGTCTAGCACAATATTGGATGGGAATATTAAACCAAAATTGTGTTGAATTTGGCATGAAAGTTTGATATCACAGCCACTGTCAGCCAGTATATTTATAGTGCAATTCGTTGTTTTAGGCCAAAAGTCGAACATTTTCCTACTTTCGCCGACTTTCGGTTATCAGTTGGGAAATTTCCAACCATATAGGGATGATATCAGTTTGGAAATTTACAACAGTTGGAAAGCTTATGGTAGCAGTTAAAAATTTCCAACCCAAGTGCGATGGAGCGCAATGTAATTTTACAGACTTGGATATTGGGCATGTTTCAATGGGTTACAGTTGCATCTGCAATTATGGACACCGCCAACGGCTGACATAAGCTTCATGCTTTCTGTCAAATTCCATTTTCTAATGTGTTTCTCTTTATGTTATAGGGCTATATACTATAAAAAATTTGTTCATTGATGATACGATACGATTTATTTGCATAAGCGCCAACAAAGGCAGTATATGCTAACAAAACAATATAATTCATAATAAAACAAAACTTAACAAATAAATAAACGTGAATATGATATGTCTAGCCATGCATACATGTACATTTATTGTGTGGTGGCATGCATAATATTTATTCAGAACGCTTATCAAAGAAGCGCCGGACCACGTTGCGCAATTTACAGAAAGTAAATATCTTGTTTTCACCAAGCATAGTTAACACGTTCCTCATCACATAGCATATACTATAGCGTTTTTAACCTAATCGAGAATTCATCTTTGCAAACTTGCAATCATCTTAACGAATTTTGTGATAACGGATCCTTAAAGGCACGTGAGGCCTTAGTTGTCGAAAATATTCATATTTGTTCCAATCACCGTAAACAGAAAAACATACAGTTTCGTTCAAATATACCATGACCATCGCGTAAACAGCATGTTATCATAAATATTTACTATATTTTACCTAAGCAAGAGCCTGATTGTGTTACAGAAGACAACACAATGCTGCTGGCTAATCACACGCAAATGGCATAAACGCTCTTTATTCGTTCCATATCAGGAATTCACCCACAAAGAACGCTCTTTATGTTTACCATCATAATATAAACAAACACCAGAAAAGTTACTTTTTGCGCTGTTGTTTACATAACAATGGTCAAAAATATGACAATAACATACTGTTTATGCGATATTTTTTATTTGTATATGGACAAAGTCTATCTACATTTTGTTGTTCTTTCTGTTTGTGGCGGTTTTTGACGGGTGGAAATATTTTCACAGGATACCCACCGCCAAGGCCAACCGTACCTTTAAAACACGATCCTCGCCAATTTTAAGTGCCAGCAAAACAGCATTATAATTATTAAGCTACTATATATATAGTTGCTGAAGTTTGTTCGTTAGAGCCGTTAAGAAAACTAACCCTCAGCCCATTCTTCACCCAACTTTCCTCTCTGTCATTTCGTCGTAGCGACAAACTTACATAACGATACTACATGTATGCTAAATTTGTTGTGTGTCTGTGGTGGACGTTTGTGCTAATATCACTATGGACCCTCGATCAATCCAGTTCTTATATAAGTTCCTTTGTCGTAATTTCTATATTGTTCTGGTTCATTTAAATAGTTAATTTTGACACAATGTAATCAATATTACTATTCCAAACACATCAACTGGATTATAATTTAATTTGACGAAGTTTTATTAATTATTTCCCCCGAACGAGTCTTGTTTCTAGCGTTTGAAAAATAAATTACTCCGGTCTATCCGTAGCATTCAACATCACATTCTCCGAACTCTTGGTAAGATCTTCTCCGTACTGTCGTTAACAACAGTTTCGAGTGATCGATTTCTTTTGTGGCGATTCATGAAGAGTTCGCGACTTCTGGAACAAATACTATTTCAACAAGTCGGTGCGTGATTTTCCAGCTCCATGAATTCCGTTACCAGTTCCTAGTTCCCAGTTCCTAGTTCCCAGTTCTCAAAATATAATAATAATCGTCACTAAATCGCCTATGTATGCATAACCACAGCAGCTACGGGGACATCCTTTTGGATTATTCTTGTGCCACCACTAGTCCATCTAGAAATCACACACCAGGTCGCATGCGCCCTTCCAGCTGTTCAAACATTGGGTTTAAGTCGTGCGTGGGGTAAAAAATGACATTTTTCGTTGCTAAATTCCTTATGTATGCATAACCACAGCAGCCACGGAGCTATCCTTTAGGATTCTTCTTGTGCCACCACTAGTCCATCTAGAAATTACAAACCAGGTCACATATGCCCGTCCAGATGCTAACAAATTGGGCGTAAGTCGTGCGTGGGGTAAAAATAGGACATATTTGTCGTTGCTAAATTCCTTATGTATGCACAATCACTACAGCCACGAGGCTATACTTGTGGATTCGTCTTGTGCCGCCACTCGTCCATCTAAAAATCACAAACTAGGTCATATAAACTTGTCCCGATGTTGGGCCCAAGTCGTGCGTGGGGTAAACTGTGCCATTTTTCGTTGCTAAATTCCATATGTATGCATAACCACAGCAGCTACGCGTCTAACCTTGTGGATTCTTCTTGTGCCGCCACTAGTCCAACTAGAAATCATAAACTAGGTCACATACGCCCGTCCAGCTGTTCAAAAATTAGGCGAAAGTCGTGCGTGGGGTAAAAATAGAAAAGTGTTGCTAAATTCCTTATGTATGCATAATATAACCACAACAGCCACGGGGCTATCCTTATGTATTCTTATTGGGCCACCACTAGTCCATCTAGAAATCACAAACCAACTCGCATACGCACGTCCAGCTGTTCAAATGTTGGGCGTAAGTCATGCGTGGGTCAAAATAATAAAAAAAGGGTCATTTTTCGTTGATTAATCGCCTCCATAGGCATATCTGTAGCAGCGACGATGTTATGCTTGTGGATTCGTTTTGTGCCGCCACTAGTCCATCTAAATCACAAACCAGGTCACATAAACTTAAAAATTGGGCGTAAGTCCTGCGTGGGGTAAAATAGGCAATTTTTCGTTGCTAAATTCCCTATGTATGTATAACCACAGCATCCACGGGGATATTCTTGTGGATTCTTCTTGAACCACCACTAGTCCATCTAGAAATCATAAACAGGTCACATACGCCAGTCCAGCTGTTCAAAAATTGTGCATAAGTCGTGCGTGGAGTCAAAATAATGACAAACGGTAATTTTTAGGTTGCTAAACCGTAGTAGCCACGAGGCTATGCTTTTGGATTCGTTTTGTGCCGCCACTAGTCCATCTAAAAATTACAAACTAGGTCACCAAATAAACTTCTGTTCGAAATTTGGGCGTAAGTCGTACGTGGGGTTAAAATAGGACATTTTTCGTTGCTAAATTATTTATGTATGCATTACCACATGAATTTAGCAACGAAAATGGCCTATTTTACCCCACGCACGACTTACGCCCAATTTTTTAACAGCTGGGCAAGTTTATGTGACCTAGTTTGTGATTGTTAGATGGACTAGTGATGGCAAAAATCGAATTCACAAGGATAGCCTCGTGGATGCTATGGTTATGCCTACGCAGGCGATTTAACAATGAAAACATTACATTTTTTTCCATTATTTTGACACCACGCACGACATACGCCCAATTTCTGAATAGCTGGACGGGGTTATGTGACCTAGTTTGTGATTTCACAGGAATTTAGAAACGAAAATGGCATATTTTACCCCACGCACGACGTATGCCCAATTTTTTAACAGATTGACAAGTTTATGTGACCTGGTTTGTAATTTTTAGATGGACTAGTGGCGGCACAAAACGAATTCACAAGGACATCCTCGTGGCTGATATGGTTATACCTACGCATGCGATTTAGCAACGAAAAATTAATTTTGTTTTCATTATTTTGACCCCAAGCGCGACTTATGCCCAATTTTTGAACAGCTGGACGGGCGTATGTGACCTATTTTGTGATTTCTAGATGGACTGGTGGCGGCACAAATTTAGAACAGCTGGACAAGTTTATGTGACCTAGTTTGTGATTTTTATATGGAATAGTGACGGCACAAATGGAATCCACAAGTATAGCAATTTTGTTTTCATGATTTTGACCCAACGCACGACTTATGCCCAATTTTTGAACAGATGTACGACCATATGTGAACTAGTTTGTGATTTCTAGATGGACTAGTGGTGGTACTGTGAATGACTTTGATTTTGTCGACATCAATGTTCGTGGTTTGTCGTCAAAAGGCTTTTTCGTCGTGACATGAATTCGTGAATCAGATATCATATTTATGCACTTCGACAGGTCCTACAGTAGCAGCGTTGACATATTTGAGTGGTCACTATTGAGATATTAGACCTCAAGGTATTCCGGCGCTGAGAGCGCATCACACAATCATTACCATAATAGCTACCAGGTTCATTTCAAACGTTGACCAGGTAGTTATTGATGGCTTATTAATATGCAGTCTGCATGTGGTGAAACCATTAACCTATATTAAGAGACCAATGCATTTAGCATTGTTTACACAAACTAATATGATTATGTACGTAAACGTAATTTGCGCCCGCTTGTTAATGTTCATGGGATTATCGGCTGAATTGTTATCTTTATAGAAGGATTTGATGATAAACCCTAAGGGTGGATACACACATGCATGTGATCTCTGTAATTATCGTGTATTTGGCGTTTTACATGGATCATACAGACGATGTAATATGTGTCCACTGACAACCCAATCATTGCCTACGTGTTGAACGCACTGAGTTCTAGTTCCAATAAAGTCGGAATGTAGATAACCCGTTATCTTGGACCGAGTCGCCAGGCCACTTAAAATAATTGTTCGTGGGATAACCCATATGGTAGACTTTCTATTTAAATAATTACCAGTCCTCTCTTATTTATAGCAGTGGTGGATCAGGATTTCCCCAACGTATGCAGGGGCTATATATGACCCCGAAAGCAACCAGGCGGGGTGGCTAACTCTGAGCTATTTAAGTAAAACATATCATATTGTACCTTCTTGCCCAGATTATTCCGACCGATACATTCAACTAAGTCCCTTCGCGATTTGACGCTTTCCAGACCCCACCCAAACAAGCATCATGGTTGAAAATGTTCTACGTCAAGCCTGTATATGCCAGACGTATGGCTTCTCGTGTTCGTGCATTAATAAAATGCCAGATATAACACAGACTTGACTAATGTCCGCATCCGTAAGAGAAGACATGTTTTGGACTGGCCTTAAATGTACTGATAGAAAGCAATTTGACTTCGCTTAGCACTACTCACTTGCCTGTTAACAATGAACCGCTCGCGCGCAGGTGATTAATGTTGTCAATTATTGGTGTGGCCATGTAAAATACATGTATTTAACATACAGAAATTACATGCATGTGTGTATCCACCCTTATAATGAGACACAAGAAAATGATATATACAATGTATGTAAATAATCACATATAACGTAAATGTGGATATTTAGCCTGCCATGTAACGAGCCTCAGTTGTCTGGCCATCGACGCAGTCCTGTCTGGAATTTTGCGCGCCGGTGTAGGTAGTGACGTCATGATGTACGTCTTGATGTCATGACGCCTTTACTGGTTTTCCAAGAAGCAATCTTAAAATGACTCTGCGATCTTTCAATCGGAACTTAAAGTTTCCGTTTGTCGGCCTTGAACTTTGAGAATATTCCATCTATCTTTTAGGCGGAAATACCGTTCGAAAATTTATGATAATATGTAAACGGCCAGCAAGCTCGCTAGATTCCTCTTTCGGGGTAAATATTTTTAATAGTTTTATGAAATATGTAAACAAAACTTTTTCATGCAATTTAACTTTTTTGTTAACCAGAGCTTTTGTTCAATTTACATTCACTTTTTGAAAATATATTTGGCTTTAGGAGCATGATGTTCCTACATAATGATGAAGTATAGCTAACAGTTGCTAGATAAAAGTTTTTATTTTTTGCCCTGGAGCATTTTGCCCAATTACACATTTCGAGGTGGCATTAATCAATACAAAATGGCGGCCGTCGCCAACAATCATGTTTGGACTCCGCTGACCTTTGAATTATGAATAAATTATTCTACTTTATGTAATTTAATCTATTTTTAGAGTGGGCTGAAAAAGTCGATTAGTATATCTCATATTCGCATACGTATACCATAGGTCGCTTCGCTTCCGCGGCTTCGCCGCGGGAGAGCGGGCGCTATAATATAGAAGGGATCAGATGTTGCATATCAATTTTGTATTCGGTTCATCTCGCCTCTGTGTTTTTCCGCATATATTTTACATGTCGAAAACAGACGCAATGCCATCTCGTATATTGGTACTTGCTCATTCAACTCAAGAGTCAATTATTTGGTTAGATGTTGATTTCGTGGTTGAGCCAAACCACGAAATCAACGAATAACAAGCCTCCACGAATTAAAAGGATTTTACTGTAATATAAGTAGACGACATATAACACAAGAGCAGAAGGAATCCTATTTAGTGAGGGCAATGTTCAGATAATAAGTTCAACAAACGACCTATGTTAAACTTATTATCTGAACATTTCACACGGTATAACTACTCAGCAATGAGTGTTTAGTATAGACAGGGTTAACCCGTGTATATACGATGATTATAAGGTTTAGTGATGTTTCATAAACTAGGTCATCATGTGGTTCTCGGTTTTATTGGTGGAGGAAAGCCCGCACATAGAGGTAATGTCATATCATTCTTTCAATCAATCACACATGGACACTTTTCTGTCGTATGCAACAAGATTATTGAATGACTTGCAGTCTGAATTGAAAACGCATAATTCCTGTTTAAATCACGACTGGGTGCAGGAAACGCCTCAATGCAGGAAACATTTCACTTGAATTTGTTCTCAAATCGAAAAGCCCAAATCATCCAGACTTCGAATCAAATGCAGCAACCTAACATGAGATATCCATGGAAAGCACCTAATATAAAGCAACGTGGTGACATAGAAATTGAAGATCACTTTCTATTAGTCTACACGCTCAAGATATGCAATCAAATCGGGAATGAATGTGTGATGTTTATAGAAACAACCTTCATGACCAAACTCGCTGGAAGTCGTGCATTGCTACCCCAGGATACTGTATACATGACTGAAGTTGCGTCCGGCCAAGTTGGATATAAAATTTACGAAAAATATCTAATTATGTATTGCCTTTCAGGGACGTTGCGACAGGGTGAATGGGGTGTGTCTCACCTGCTCAATATCCTCAGCAGTAGGAAATTCCATTCCCGACACAACATCATTTGGCAATATCAGACTAAAAATAGGTTCAACTTGTCCTAATAGTTTGAGTTTCCAACCAGTATTTAGTGAGATTATTTTGTTTTTAGAAATGGATACTTGATGGGTCTGGATTCGGGGTCGGGTACAGTTGAACATTCTAAGGTGAACTCTGGGTCTCTGTTGCCATTCGATCGCCCGATTGCTAGTGGAGTGCTATACGTCGTTTGGAGACCATCTAATCACAATACTGGCTTTATGCTGAGGGAATAGCTAGTTGGACAATTCCAACCCAAATGGTAGAGGTGGACTTTCCCTGGAGTGTCGATCAAGTTAATCGGGCGCATTGGACACCCCAACAACGGCTGGCCACGTCCCTGCTTCACCATTTAGAGCTGGTCTAGTAATGTTATAGCCTATGGGAAAACACATGGGCACAGGGATGTGCCTGGGGGGGGGGGGGGGGGGGGTCTCCTTAAAATTTCCAACTACACCCCATTGAACCAGACACCAAACTCCCAGGTTCGCGAACAAACGTCTTGAAATCATAGAATTTTCACACGAGATGAAACAACACGGACACAGGGACATGACGGCATGGTCTCAGTTGGAGGACGTCCACCTTGTAATGTCAAATGCACCCCTCATAAAGCAGACCAAAATGTGCAAGTCCGAGAAATTCTAAAATTCTAAAACAATGACCGATAGTAAATATATTTAAGAGTTTTTGTCTAAACAAAAAACAATTTAAATACAGGTTGGAATATCAAACTATCAAAACAAATTCATCTTATATTCTGTCCGATGTTCAAACAGGAAGAAATTTCCAAGTTGTAAATTTTGACCAAATTTTAGGTGTCTACCCCCTGTCGCCACGTTTCTGTATTGCCCCTTGGTTTATGTTTGGAACATACTAACATGCAGTGGTCGTATAATGTGGAATTGTCGTCGTCGTCGTTGTAGTCGTCGTTGTGGGTGGCTGTGTGGTCGTTATAGTCGTCGGTTCATGCGTAGTGGTGGTAGTGGCTGGCTATAATTAAGAATTAAGAATGCTTGAGAAAGTGTGAGAAAGCCTAGATATCAGAAAACAACCCCACTATAATAATATAAAGACACACATACCTAATGGATTCAATATAAAGAGCGTTTTACTTTAACTCACATGCAACCCAAAAATCGTTACATGTGTTATACATCACGCAGAAGTATATCTCATGTACTGGCACGAACCTAACCTATATCTCGAAAGATTAATGTACAACATCAATAAATTAAAAATTATATAGACAGAACACATAGCGCATCTTAATCGAGAATCTTTTATCGAATGAGTTGCGGATGGCGCAAGGATATATTTCGCGAGAGCGTAGCTCGAGCGAAATATAACTTTGCGCCGTCCGCAACGAGTTCGATAAAAGATTCGAGATTATGATGCAAGTTGTGTTCTGTATTTATTCTACACCGTTCAGTAAGATAAGTTCAATCCAAGAATGTCACCTTCATTGTTACTATAGCTACCTTTATTGTGATTTAAGTCTGACAAATAACCAGGAATTATGGGGGAATCACCGGAAGCGGATGATCGACGTAATGTACGTCATCTTTCTTGGCGACAAGGTCAACAAGAATTGTTCCGGCTTGTATTCCACTAGAGGTATACACTAATATGTATTCAATTGCTGGGATTCCGTTGAATACATGTGTCTCACGTCAATGGGTTTGGAATAAATTATTTTATATAAATGGTGTGAACATTTAATTTGGGTGCAAATAATACAGGAAAACGCGATACCCAATAAACGGAAGGACGTGGGGCGTTCTTGCACCTTTTAGTTTCTGACTTGTTGTCGTTGAGAAACTCCATTGTTGATATAATGTATAGGGTATCTGCCTGTCATTAGCTTATGTCAGCTTCCGACTGGAAAGTCATGGTCGTGGACTCAAGTGTCATTTCGGCACCCCCATTTACCCACAAATGTTGGTCTTACAGTGGTCGTCGTTGTTTGTAGCCGCGTGCTACTGGTGGTCGTTGCTTGCTGTGTTGTACTGGTAGTTGGTCGTGGGCTCGTAGTAGTTTCTCCAGCAGTCTTAGTTTTAACCGGTCCGAGAGAAGTTGAAGCTACAATGAATTACGCAGACGAGAACTGTATTCTAATAGCAGCCACTATAATGTTACACCACTAAGGGGCTGGGCAGACCAGTGGTTAGTGTAAATATATCATTGTATATACTTTGTAGATAATTTGTAGTATCACAACCCACCAATTCTTCATAATTCCATTGAGCTTATTTTAGCTGCCATAACTGAGGTATACCTCAATGTACATAGCTTTACTATTTGAGGAGCGAGCGTTTTAATATAAATGTATAGCACTTTCCTCGTGTGTTGTATCTTGTATTTACATATTTAAAGATATCTTGATTGCCGCAATATTTTAGGTCCCCAAATAATAATGCCTTAACCGAATGCATATTGAAACGCGTGCGATTATTGCAAAGTGTGATTCTTTCTTAAAAGTGTAGGTGGCATTCATAAAAATAGTGGAAAGCGTTTTCTCCGGAATTCCCATACCTACACGTGGCACCCTTTGCTTTTGCTGAATGGTTTCCGTGCTCACATCCTCGAACACTTAGCGAAACAAGGTACATACCTCCACGCCCATCGTAATTCACGTCACGAAACATTGAACAAGAAACTGCTCGAAAAGCACTCTGTTTCGGCAATGCATACCAACAAGTGAGCTCTCCTGCTCAGGTGCAACATATCACCGGGTACGTTCCGTGGGGTTACTCGGAGCAGTAGCCGAACAATTTCCCGTTAATCGATGACAACTCTATATATTGTAAACAAATTCGGTCAGATGCTGGTAGTCCGATTATATATACACACGCGTGTATATTCACAAAATAAAACCGTGCAAAAACTGGCCGGTTGTTTACTGTGTATAATTTACCCACGGCGTTAGATTGGCAATGGGTTATCAGTGTTTATGTGTTGTCGGTCTTCAGTGGATGCAAGACCGCTCTCTTGGCGTGGGGTGCCAAGTATCACAGACTCATTCAGTGGTGCCCCTCTCGTCTTTGATTCTGCTTTCGGCCTATTTGTTCTATACGAGCATAGAACCTACGGTTATGTATGGACCATACACTAAATGAAAACGCCCACGTGGCGATCACACGCGGCAGCCCTATAACGCAATAACTGTGTTCTCGAAATGATACGGACGACCGATCGTCAAAAAACGTGACACCAATATACATAGGTCGTGGCTTATCGACACAAACTATGGTGTGCTTTCCTTGTGTATATCTCGCATACATACCATGTATATAAACTGGCTACCAGCATCTGGCATCTGGAGTTGTGCTCGATTACGCATCTCCATCATGTCTGCCCGTGGCGTACTGAATGCGCATCGACAATCGCAACGTACTCCATTAAAATGTCTTTACTGCCGGCGTGCGACGCTGGTGAATCGAAAACTACTGTAAGCAGTTCTCGGCCAATCAGAGTGCGTCTTTTAGCGACAAACATTCACTGTTAATTACAATTCCACATAATGCATCCGACAATAGCACATTTGTGTAGTGAGTCATATATTTTAAGAAATAGGTCATTCTAATATATTGTAAGAAGGTATACCACCAAATACCACTCGGTACGACACTTACATCTGGTCACCTAATACGCCCACGATTGAATAGCGAAAGCTATTTAATAGCGACTGGTGTACAATCGGGATCACACTTGCCAGCGATGTTGGGATTATATATTTCGAAATGAGTATCCTGAGTTATTATATGAAGGGTTAAAAACACTTATTCGGCAGTCTGGACTAAATGAGGTTGGCGCGGGTTCTAACCCCGATACGGGCGAAAATCGCGACATTTTTTTCAAGCGTAATCTTAACAAGCTTGATCTTTTCACGCTTGATCTGTTTGCAATGTGCAATTCCGATCGATACATGGCCAATTCGATAAGAAATTAGAATGTGTTCACGCGCAATGAATCAGTGGACAACCATGGTATATCAGTGTCTCTATAAATATAATATATAAACGTAATACAAATTATCAAATATATACTCATCAACAGTGTTGCTCCATGTGCAATTCCAATCGATACATGGCCATTTCGATAAGAAATGAAAATATGTTCACGATCAACGAAGCAATGAACACCCATTGTAAGTTAGTGTTTACATAAATCTGATATTATATAATCTGAATAAAAATGATCAAATATATACTCACCAACAGTGTTGCCCAAGGCACCGCTGAACGAGCCAATACCCGTTGATTTCACGGAGATGACTATGATAATGGCACCCGTGATGGTCAGCGTAACGGCGGCTGTCATTGCGATTTTCAGTTTAACTGATTTACTGATCGTCGCCCAGAACGCCATTTTGTGTCTGCTTAAATAAAACAATAACGGAATTATTTTAAGGAACCCAAGGCTCTTGCGGTGGGTAAATGTGAAAATAATATATAAGTCTGTACAAAACAATGCCACTGAGAATAACATGGGGAAATAGATAAACTGAGTTCCTATATACATTATTCATAGTTCTCCAATAACGGAATTTCGCCCATTAAAACAATCGGTATGTAAATAGAACTGTGACAGTGATTTGTAAACAAACATCGCTAATCTTAAAGTAAGTTAAAATATTTTAATCCGAATACGATTTTCAGAATATTTTTCAATGCTGTGACCTTTGTCACTGTCAATTTTACTATCATTGCGGAGTAGTTTTCTTCGGAAATGTTCAGATAATAAGTTCAGCAAATGACTATATAGATCGGTTGCTGATCTTATTATCTGAACATTTCCCTCCAATGAATATGAATCATTCTTCTCTTGTGTTATCTTATCTGGGTTTTTTTTCTGTCTGTCGTCTGCTTTTATTACATGAACACCCATCTAAAGGAGTAATAAGCCATTCTAATGTATTCTTTTGTAACTGTATGGAAGAATCCATGTAGTATAGCAAGGGTTTAAGTCCCGTGGCTGTATGAAGCATGAAATTGTGCTCTCTTTTGTCGAATCCATGCATATACAATTGTGGGAATCAACATAGTTCAATAAATACGCGAAACATTTAAACAACAGAAAACAAATTTCAAGTCATCGAATTTCCTGCAAAATATAGAACAGTTAACAACACACAACGTTCAATAAAGCGTTTTGTCTTGTCCTTAGATAATACAAACAGGCTAGCCCGACAACACCATTGGTGAGGTTAAGGCCCGTTCCAAACGACGGATTTTTGTCGACTCGAATCTAATACCAGACCCACAATTGTATTAAATGCGTCAAAAATGCGACGTTTGAAACAATTAGATCCGTGTCAGACGCATCACAGACGAATCTCCGTCCAATTCAGACGAATCTTCGTCGGTGATGCGTCTGAAATCCGTCTTGGTTTCAAACGACGGATTTTTGACGACTCGAATCTAATACATGTGACGAGAAGAGCCGAAAGTTGCCGAAGAACGAATGCAAATGATATGATAATGATATGATAATGGTATAATAATGAGGGGGCTCCCCTTATCTGAGGAAATACCCACATGACGTCATTTGTCGCACGCTCTCTTTGTCATAAAGAAAGATATATCTATAAGCATAGCTTAGGTAACATTGTGCAATTTGTAATTATTTTGGTAGTTTGATTCCTCAACGAACATGGCATGTCACTGACTCACATCTTATAATGGATATAGTATCAATGTTTTAGAATAATCCATATATACCGGTATAAGGGGTAGGGGTTGTAGCAACTGATTTATAATAATTCATATACACCGATATTCCTTATTGTAAGGAATAGGGGTGGTAGTCTCTGATGTATAATAATTAATATATTTACCGGTATTACTTATTATAAGGGGCAGAGGTGGTACTTCTGATTTATAATAATTCATATATACCGATATTACTTATTATGAGGGGTAAAGGGGTGGTAACCTCTTATTTATAATAATTCATATATTCAGGTATTACTTGTTATAAGGGGCAGAGTGGTAGCCTATGATTTATAATAATTTATATATACCGGTATTCCTTATTATAAGGGGTAGGGGTGGTAGCCTCAGATATATAATAATTCTCATAAACCGGTATTACTTATTATGAGGGGTAGGGATGGTAGCCTATGATTTGTAATAATTCATAGATACCAGTATTCCTTATTATAAAGGATATATAGGTGGTAGCCTATGATTTATTATATATAATTAATATATTCCGGTATTCCTCATTATAAGGGATAGGGGTGGTACCACTGATCTTATTTATAATAATTCATATATACCACCATTACTTATTATGAGGACTATAGGGGTGGTAACCTCTTATTTATAATAATTCATATATTCCGGTATTCCTTATTATAAGGGTAGGGATGGTAGTCTCTGATTTATAATAATTCTTGTATACCTGTATTTACATGCATGGTATACACATATATGGCAATTGGTTGCACGATCTAACATTTATTTGTAGCGCCTATTATATTATATTATATAACTATATGTACTATATACATCCTCATATACATATGGACATATATTCGCGCTGCAATCGCGCATATATTTATACATAATTTATACTGTATTTTGGTATATATATGTATAATATACCGGTATATATAGGCCTCTATATCTACGCGTGACCAATTTTTGACGGTAACCGGGAATCCACCTTTAAATAAATCGACCGATGTATTAGATTCGACGCGACAAAGATGCGTCCGTCTGTAACAAAATCGACCGCAGACGCATCACCGACGGATTTAATACAATTAGATTCGAGTCGACAAAAATCCGTCGTTTGGAACGGGCCTAACTGCATGTAACAGCAAATCATACAATTATGAGGCACAGTCTACATTAACCACACGTTTGTTCAATTAAAGAAAACGATATCGACCTATTTGTCAGTAGATAACATGCTAAAATCTTCAGAGTGTGCAAGATACATAGACCACACAGTTGTGTGAACCCAATCTTACAATGTTATGAACTACCAGCGTTAACCTGCTTAAAATGTTCGGCACTAGGCCTGGTAACGCTAACAAGATATGACCTTTAAAGCTTGAGATCCGATCTTAGGATGTTGCGCCAACATTGTTAACATTATAAAGGGCGTTTTTTTAATCCCCGAAGAAGTTATGTTAAAGCACTCGTCTGTCGTGTCGCGAGGTAATTCTCGAACCTATGGTAGTCGTTTTACAATCGCGTCACAACCAACTCGTGTAATAACGTTAGCACGCTTACACATTTGTAACATTATATCTATATATCCACTCATCCACACTATAGTTCTTCGTTTTATTGCACGCGTTTCCAAAGAAACCATTTACAATAAGTGTTATCCCTGTTTAAGAAATATGTACATAGCTCGCGTGTGCGAAACACTAACTCATGTTTCGTCATTGGTCAACTGCCAATTGGGTCATGCATTTCAAATCTCATTAAAACACATCATAACGCGGACCGGCGTCACACCTTCTTGACCAACCAGATAACCAAAGGCGGTTGAAGGAATAACTAGCCATAGCTTATTTATTACTATTCGATCGATTATTAACAGGCCGATTATCAATTTGGGCTAACTAAAAGTTCCACATGGTGAAATATATCCAGCTGATTAACAAATAAAAAGGAACAAGGGGTGCGCACCGGAAGATGGCGCTCGTCTAGTTTTGTTGCCTGAAAGAGTGGATCTTTCGCAAAAGAATTATTAGCGGCCATGTTTTTTTAAACGAATTTCGAGAAAAAAACCCGGATGCTCCCATCTAGAGGTCATTCCGAATATCCCTATATGAAGTTTGGTGACGATTGGATGAGAAATGTGACCTGTAAGGTGTGCTAAAGGATTTAGTCATACACAGAGTAAAAAACATTTTTTAAAAGAGAATTCGGAAAAAATGGTAAGCACCAATCAAGAGGTCACCCCAAGGATCCATGTGAAGTTTGGTGTTGATCGGATTCGGATGTGTGTTATGTTATGCAGGGTGTGTAAAGGATTTAGTGATGCAAAGAGTAAATTCCAATATGGCTGCCGGCGGACATGTTTTTCATCGAAAATCGTTCAGATTTGACATCTGTCATGTCGTTTAAATCGGTCAAAGTTTGTTTTAGCTATCGCGTTAACAATCGCGAACGATCAAATCGCTAAACAGGGACAAACTAAGGCAAAAAACTCTCGTATAAAAGATCTGACAAACTTCGTTTTCGAACTCGAGCTAGTTGCAATACTATGGAATACTATTAGGGCCACTTCCTAATGGCGCTTTCGGCGCGCGCCGAAAGCGACAAAAAGTGCGCCATTAGTAACGCGCCGAAAGCGCCGAAAGCGACAAAAAGTGCGCCGAAAGCGACAAAAAGTGCGCCGTCACGGCGCACTTTTTGTCGATTTCGGCGCGCGCCGAAACATACCCTAATGGCGCACTTTTTGTCGCTTCTGGCGCGCGCCATTAGGGAGTGGACATAATAGTATGCCTAATGGCGATTTCGGCGCGCGCCGAAAGCCACAAAAAGTGCGCCATTAGTAACGCGCCGAAAGCGACAAAATGTGCGCCGTTACGGCGCACATTTTGTCGCTTTCGGCGCGCCGAAACATGCGCTAATATCGCACATTTTGTCGCTTTCGGCGCGCGCGCCGAAAGCGCCGAAAGCGACAAAAAGTGCGCCGAAAGCGACAAATAGTGCGCCGTAACGGCGCATATTTTGTCGCTTTCGGCGCTTTCGGCGCGTTACTAATGGCGCACTTTTTGTCGCTTTCGGCGCGCGCCGAAAGCGCCATTATGAAGTGGCCCTAATACACACCCATAAACCAAATATCAATTAAATCGGTTGACGGTTGCTTGAGTTGTCGAGCTAACGTTCACGAACGATCAAAATCGCTAAAATAAAATAGACAAACTAAGGCCCATAACTCTCGTATAAACGATTGGACAAACCTGGTTTTCGAACTCGAGCTAGATATTGTTGCAACAGACCCATATCTATATATATACTTTCGAATGTCTGTCTGTCTGTGTCTGTCTGTCTGTCTGTCTGTGTTCTATAGAAATTCACATGGTACCATCTATATGATACCAAAGGGGTCTACTCGGAGTAACTTTTTACGAGAAAGATAATGGTGCGGGTTAGAATTTTCTAAAGTGACGCCGTTGTTGTCAGGGGCAGAAAAGGGGAGGGGCAGATTTTTTTTGTCGCCGAGTGGCGAGTAGCTCTCCTACAAAATGTCGAGGCGAGTAGTATCCCACAAGGAGATGCCCTCCCCCGGAAAATTTTGAAAATTAGATGCTCTGAGATTGATACTATACGATTTGTCCCACCTCAGAATTTAAAAGCCTTCAAATAACGATTTTGTGTCAATAAGTGACAAAAATGCAATGCCACATCAGGCCACATTGCTAATAGTACACAAGCAAGTAAGTTGGTATATTTGAAATAAAGTTATCTGATATATTACGCACATTTGAAGCATATGTATTCTGAGTTATCGATAGTATTTTATTGAACCACGTGGTCTCTCTGTTTGTTGTGCAGAAATTGTATTGCCGATGTGAATCGGAATCAGTTCGATTTTGAATTAATTCCTCGATCTATTTTAGTAAATAGCGCATATAATAAAAAGAAAACCTTCGTGTTTTGAGTGAATACCGGAATTACCTCATTCGTGGTCACAGTGAGATACTGGAATCATCACCCGTGGCCTAAAGGCCACTCGTGATGATTCCAGTATCTCACTGTGGCCACTCATGAGATACTTCCGGTATTCACTCAATACACGCAGGTATCCTCTATACGTGTATAATAAGTTTTAAAAAGCCATGATAAACTATGAGAAAAGATGAGAATGGATTTTTTTTTTCATTGCAATTTTTTTCCTCGACCAAAACCGGACCCACCCCATGGTTTCAACTGTTAAAGGGAGAAATTGTGGACAAAAAAATTAAATATAGAGCCCCCCCTCACTTGTATAAGGTTAAGCATGCACTACTATATGAATCTGATTGTTTCAATTCATTTTGAAGCTGTAATTTGTCTTAGAAATGATTTTGGAAAAAAATTGCATGACATCAGAAAAAATCTGCATTGCCGGCTCGGGGACACCCACACACCCGGTCCTTGTATCCTGTAATTTTTCCCGACCCCCCCCCCCCCCCCGATTTAGACGACAAATTGGTGTCGTTTGGTGAAAGATTGAGTGGGGTGGGCACTAAATTTGATAATATTGGGTTTAGTCACCGATTGCCATCACACTTATACAAAATCATCCCCATGGTATGAGGAGTCTATTGGTGTGGCTTAAATCTGTCAAAAGTGGGCTCATTTTTGTTGTCGGTGATTGCCACGATTGCTCACGAAACTTACATATAATCATCCCCATGATATGAAGAATATAGTGGTGTGGCTTACATCTGTCAAAAGTGGTCTCATTCGAGTCAGGGTGCACTGAAAGGGAGAGGGGCACCAAAATTGATAAAACTAATTTTAGAGCCGATTTCCACCAAATTGATATATATTCTTCTTCATGATACAAGGAATCTAATTGTGCTATTTAGACGCCAAATTGGTGTCGTTTGGGTGAAAGATTGTGGGGGTGGGCACCAAGTTTGATAATAATGGGTTTAGTCGCCGATTGCCACCACACTTATACAAAATCATCCCGATGGTATGAGGAGTCTAATGGTGTGCCTTAAATCTGCCAAAAGTGGCCTCATTCGAGTCAGGGGTGCACTGAAAAGGAGAGGGGCACCACAATTGATACAATATATTTTTAGCCCCAATTTCCAACAAATTGATACACGTTCTTATCCATGATACGAGGAATCTAATCGTGTGATTTACGGGCGACATATTGGTGCCGTTTGGGTGAGAGATGGGGAGGGGCTTTCACCAATTTTGTTTTGTCGCCGATTAGCACCAAACTTATAAATAATCATCTCCATGATATCAGGAGTTTTACTGTGTGGTCTAAGGATGTCACAAGTGGGGCCATTCGAGTCAGTGGTGCATAGAGGTGAGAGGGACACACAAAATGATAAAAATATGTTTAGCGCCGATTTCCACCATATTGATAAATATTCTTCTCATTGATACGAGGAATATAATCGTGTGGTTTAGATACACCAAATTGGTGCCCATTGGGTGAGAGATATGGGGACCTTAAATTTTATACGAATTTGTATACTAGCCTATATTCACGAATCATCTAGATGATACCAAAGGGGTCTATAAGGAGTAACTTTTTACGAGAAAGATAATGGTGCGGGTTAGAATTTTCTAAAGTGACGCCGTTGTTGTCAGGGGCAGAAAAGGGGGAGGGCAGAATTGTTTTTGTCGCCGATTGCCACGAAACTTACATATAATCATCTCCATTATATGAAAAATATAATGGTGTCGTTTAAATATGTCAAAAGTGGCGTCGTTCGAGTCAGGGATGCACGGAAGGGGAGAGGGGCACCAAAACTGATAAAACTAATTTTAGCGCCGATTTCCACCAAATTGATATATATTCTTCTTCGTGATACAAGGAATCTAATTGTGCGATTTAAAGACACCAAATCGGTGTCTTTTTGATGAGAGATTGGGAGTGGCACTAAATTTGATAAGAGTGTGTTTAGTCGCCGATTGCCACCACACTTATACAAAATCATCCCATGATATGAAGAATATAATGGTGTGGCCTAAATCTGTCAAAGTGGCCTCATTTGAGTCAGGGTGCACTGAAAGGGAGAGTGGCACCAAAATTGATACACAATATTTTTTAGCCCCAATTTCCATAAAATTGATATATATTCTTCTTCATGATACAAGGAATCTAATTGTGTGATTTAGACGCCAAATTGGTGTCGTTTGGGTGAAAGATTGAGGGGGGGTGGGGCACTAAATTTGATAATAATGGGTTTAGTCGGCGATTGCCACCACACTTGTACAAAATCATCCCCCATGGCATGAGGAGTCCAATGGCGTGGCTTAAATCTGTCAAAAGTGGCCTCATTATTTTTGTCGCCGATTGCCACGAAACTTACATATTATCATCCCCATGATATCAAGAATATAATGGTGTGGCTTAAATCTGTCAAAAGTTGCCTCATTCAAGTCAGGGTGCATTGAAAGGGAGAGGGGCACCAAAATTGATAAAACTAATTTTAGCGCCGATTTCCACCCAAGTTGATATATATTCTTCTTCATGATACAAGGAATCTAATTATGCGATTTAGACGCCAAATTGGTGTCGTTTGGGTAAAAGATTGAGGGGGTGGGCACTAAATTTGATAATAATGGGTTTAGTCGCCGATTGCCACCACACTTATACAAAATCATCCCGATGGTATGAGGAGTCTAATGGTGTGGCTTAAATCTGTCAAAAGTGGCCTCATTCGAGTCAGGGGTGCACTGAAATGGAGAGGGGCACCAAAATTGATACACAACATTTGTAGCCCCAATTTCCAACAAATTGATACACGTTATTATCCATGATACGAGGAATCTAATCGTGTGATTTACAGGCGCCATATTGGTGCCGTTTGGGTGAGAGATGGGGAGGGGAGGGGCTTTTCACCAAATTTGATAAAAAATTGTTTAGTCGCCGATTAGCACCAAACTTATAAATAATCATATCCGTGATATCAGGAGTGTACCTGTGTGGTCTAAGGATGTCACAAGTGGGGCCATTGGAGTTAGTGTTGCATAGAGGTTAGAGGGACACAAACAATTATAAAAATATGTTTAGCGCCGATTTCCACCATATTGATAAATATTCTTCTCCGTGATACGAGTAATATAATCGTGTGGTTTAGATACACCAAATTGGTGCCCTTTGGGTGAGAGATATTGGGACCTTAAATTTGATACGAATTTGTATACTCGCCAATATTCACCAATGATATATATATGCATCTCCATAATGAGTCTAAGTGTGTGGTTTAATGGTGACAAAAGTGGCGCCGCTTGAGTCAGAAATAGGGACGAGAGGGTAACCAAAACTGATATTTTTAGTACCAATTACCATCAAATTCATACACATTCTTCTCATATGACACGAGGAATCAAACCGTGCTATCTGTCTTTCTGTCAGTCTGTATGTGTTCTATATGTAACTTCACGGGGTACAATCCATATGGCACCAAGGCGGTCTAAGAGGGGTAACTTTTTACGAGGAAGATAATGGTGCGGGTTAATTTTTTCTAAAGTGACGCTGTTGGTGCCAGGGGAAGAAAAGGGGAAGGGCGGCAAAATTAAAAATATGGTAAAATAGTTTTGTCGCCGTTTTCCAACAAACTTATACATAATCACCTCCGTGATATGGCGGCGCTGCTTGAGTCAGCGTTGTAGGGGCATCAACAATTGATTTAATAAACTATTTTTAGCACAGATTTCCACCAAATTGATATATATTATTCTTATCCATGCTACGAGGAATTATATCGTGTGATTTAAAGACGCCAAATTGTTGCCGTTTGGGTGAGAGATGTGGTGGTGGTCATAACTATGATAAGAATGTTTTTAGTTGCTGATTACCACAAAACATAAATATAAACATCGTCAGTATATCAGGCATCCATGAGTCTAATGGACGTGGTTTAAATATGTAAAAATGTGGCGCCGTTAAAGTCATGCATGAGGATGGCAGTTGCACCAAACCTGATACAAATATATTTAGCACTAATTTCCACCAAATTCATACACGTTCTGCTCCAATGATACGAGTAATTAAATCAAATTTGGTGTCGGTTGGGTCATGATGGCGAGAGGATATGCACTATCATTTATGAGACTGCTATTCGCCGATATCCACCTATAAGTTATATATAGTCACCAGGCCATCTCCATATCGTTTTAAGGAGTATTTGGCATTCAAATTTCACAATCTCGACAAATGGTGACCCAATTAAGTCACATGAACAATTATATCTTCTCAACTGTCATATTTATATTGGGATGGGAATCAGGGCATTCACATAGTGAGCTAGCAAAAACAGATATATAGAAGAAGCATTAAAGTATATTTATCATTCTATTTAAGTGATACATATATTCTTGCAAATTGAGAGACCTTGAACCGTCAGAGAATTGCATATTAGAATGGACATGTTTATATTATAACACAATTGCGTCTGTTCCATTCAATCCAGTTTCCACACAAAAAGTTACAATTTGTCAAGAGATATGGAAATGTATCGAAGGCCTGTTAAAAAATAGAGGTCACAGTATGCAGTCAAATATATTTTCTTCTGATATAAAGAAAACGCAGTCAGTAGTACATGACTTTACGGGATCCTCCAATACTGACATCTGACAATGGTATATCTGCCCGATACAGCGGATTTTTTAGAACAGACTCATTGACTAAATAAACAACTCAAATTCTCACTCTGTGTCGGGCACATGTAGCTGATATACGTGCATAGCAAGATTTCTTTTAAACAGAATAATTAGCCAGTATATAGCACCATGAACAGAGGAGCACCTGGACATCTCTTTAAAACATCTGTATCTTCATGGAAATATGATAGCCAGGTGTCGTCAAGATCTTAGTCCAACCAACTGGATTGATTGATACATCTCTATATGTAAAACCCAATTGTCGTCTTTTATTTTTGCGAACTAATGTGTTTATGATATTCATGTATTATGTTATAACTTCTAGAGTATAGGCAGTTGTAAATAAATAATACTTCGGAACGGATTAATCGCGATAAACAAAATGCCAATCGACAAGGTGAGCCACTACTTATATTCCATGACTGTAAGAATAATGTTTTGGGATGCTATTTGAATATACAATTTATGAGAATACGTGTAACACTTTGAGCAAGAGTATTCTCTATTCCCAACAAATATACACAACATGCAGAGGGTTTCACACCACGTTAACCTGGGCAACGCCGGGTAACCCTGCTAGTACCAAATATAAACTAGATGTGTGACTGTCTCAATGGGACTGAGGATACCCCCGTGTTTTTAAAACACTAAGATGTTTCACATGTCAGTAAACATTAACATAAAATATAAAATAACAGATTCATATTGCAGGTGCACAACCCTAACTCTAATCCTAATCCTAAACCGAAATATGTAGGAATAAAAGCTCGGACAAAATTATGCATGTTGCGAAAATGTTCTAAGTCGAAAAAGGAAATAACTCCACAAAAAAGGCTGACATACGTCATAAAGCCCCTGTCACACTCCGCTGCGATCAGGCTGGTGCTTGCATTGCGCTGAAAAGGTACCAAAATATGAGTAACATGCAGGAGGAGCGCGGAAAACTTTCCAAATTTTTTAAAACAAGGTATGCTCCTATTCCGTTTACCACGTTTTTGTTGCGCTCTTATTACGACCCATTGCGTTCCTACTTTGTCAAGTCTCACGCTCTCACGCGCTCTCACAATAGACAAGTTGTCCACTAGTTGTCAGATTAAACCCCTGTCACACTCCGCTGCGATCAGGCCGGCGCTTGCATTGCGCTGAAAAATTATCAAAGCGCCAAGCTAAACGCATTAAGGTATCCAAGATCCGATTGGTAATGCAGTTGACACTGGCTAGGACGGGAGAGGGTCCCCATGTTCGCCCCTGAGCACCAGACCGCCGTTCGGCGTTCTGACCAGGGCGCAGTACTGTCGCCGTGGCAACGAAAGGCGAGCGACGTGAGCGTCCCGTTGACGTAGCGAGGATGAATACAAGCTACTCGTGGTCGCAGCAAGAAATAATCTCTTTCGTCTCTCTCCCGACCTTATTGCGCTCTTATGCCACGTGGTGCTATGGGCTGGTTCCCGATCACAGAACGTCCACACGATCTTGCCACTGCAAATATGGCTCTCGTTATACGTCCAAGCGTGACAAATGGCGTTCTTCCAACGTTTGCAGCAGGTTTACAGTACGATCCCACTTTGAAATGCGATCTGCTCACCCACACCATCGGAGTTTGCATATAATATGCAAATTTAAACTGGAATCCGATGTACATGTATTCCGTCACGAATGTGGCACAGATATAACATGGAATACGCAATAAGAATAGTGCACGTGAAGTGGCACCTAAATGGAATCCAATGTACTCCGTATATACATGTGCTACATGTAAACAGGCATAAACAACCATGGGTATGGTGCTGTCGACCTCCATAGGTCATGCCATTCAAAAATAAAAAAGGGCATATATGATGCCAATCTATTTAGTGACGCTGTTCCCTGACGAAAATCCGCGTTATCACTATCATACTATAGTGGAAAAGTGAATCGAAACATATGCTCAATTTAAATAATGACTATATATCCGGAACATATATAATTGGAACATGGACAACTAGTCTATTGTGGATTGTTGGGTATATTCCACAACCTAAAAACTGACTATGACTGGAACACGCAGGAGGCGCTATTTATACTCTCCATTCCCACGCAGAGAACGTTTTGCAAACTTATTGAGAACGGACTAGCAACACAATGACAGCGACGTGCGTGCTGTGTAAATAGTATGGAAGTAAAACTTCTTATATGTCATTACGGAGGATAAAGATTATTATCCAACTGAATTATTTTCTATAATCCATTGGTGAGCGTAAAATAAAAATACATATTTAAATAACAATAGTACACGTGCGGCTGAAGATAAATCAAGAACCAAACGTGAGTACGTGGCCTGTTATTATTTTAAGTGGGTTGGGTGCAAAACACAATTCTAAAAACCATTGAGCAGATGAATGCTTAGGCCTAAACAAATTATACATTTGTTTCTGCTAACGAGCTGAAAAAAATTAGGGTAGGTAGGCTTAACTTTTTTTTTTGTTAACTTTTTTTTTCAGTATCTTTAAAAATAACTGTATAATACTTGTCAATAACCCAAACTATGCACTTCTTAGCCCCAATCAGGTTAACCCAAATGACAGAGGAACTAAAAACTCCAATTCAATCTTACATATGCTTCAATATTTACATATATACTAGTCTATATACTAATATAGTCTTTGATAATCCTAATATTTCCCATATGGTCTGGCGACAACTGGAGTCAGTCCAGCACCACTGCACTGTCACATATTGGAGTGACCGTCTTGTGCCGATCTCTTAATGATGGCTTCACAACCCCACCTTCTCCTCCGCATTCGGTGAAGGATCTAGGTATTTTTTTGGGGACACCTGTTTTTGGGCAATGATATGCCAAAGACATAACCTGAAGGCCTGAGCGGAGGAAGGCTTGGGAGGGGTGACCCCCTGCTGATGGTGGGGGTTCTCCCCCTGGAAAATTTTGAAAATCCATTGCATTTAGAGCTAATCTAGGGCACTTTGAGTCAGTATTTTGAATTTTACTGAGAGGTCAATTTGATCAAGTTTCTCAAGCATAACTTTGGAAATTTTTATATATGTATGGATTGGAAATGCTTATAACTTATTGTCAGATATCTTTTGGTTCAATGGATTATGCTTATCCTGCTTGAAATGAGACTTATCATTATCACTCTAATTCATATAATAAGCTATTTTATAAAATTCAAGTGAGACACATACATAATATACTACATGTAGTACAGAAACAATGTCTATTTAGTTAGTATTTACTATTTATAGTACAATCTCTATGTTAATTTTTCATTTGGTATTATGAGATCCCACCTGATAACCAGGTTGATTCGATCAAATTGTTAATGGTCCTGTACTGTATTTGATTGAAATACTGAAGTCTGAAGGCTGAATCATAACAAACCTGAACTGAAACTATTTGAAGTTTTCACAGATGAAAGCTAGATAAAGCCAAACATACTTTACAGTATGATTACAACTGTTAAACTTAAATCTTTTGTTGAATTTTTGTTCTTGCAATGGCAATAAAACGTTTAGGGTCGGGGGTTTAAAATAGGGTCGGTCGGGTTAGCGGAAACAAACGTCTTTTTTTAGGCCTTAAAAGAACCACAGACACAGGAATATGTGACAATGTTATATAATAAAATTAATTCGGTCGTTTCTCTTATATATTAAGTATTATTTAGGCAACAATACAGGCGCCGAAAGTGGGATGGACGATTGGAGTGTTGCCTCATACCCTTTTCACTCCCGTCTTTCTCACATAATTATGTTACCCAATGCTTGTTGTCAGCTTATGGGGCCTCTCGCATGACCTCATTTTATTATATTTAAATTATATTTTAAAATCTCAGACAGCAGCATACTGGTAGGTTGCCATATATTCAAAAATATATTTTGATATAGAGATCAATGATTAAAACACAATGAGGGAAATAGCTGAGCATGCATTGCTAAACGTTAGGCGGTGAGTTCATGAAATTCAACATCAAAACTCGGGAAATATCACGTATGATTTCGCCCATAAAACACCCCGACTAAAATTAAACTGCAGACTCCATCGAACTAAAAAAAAATCATGACACGACTCAACATTTATCAAGACGGATAATGTTTCAAAACAGGTGTATTGATGAACTAGTGACTAGTCATAATGTGGTTCCCGCTGTTTTATGTTTTCTCCAGGAACAATTAACTAATTTAGATATGTTAAATTATTTTGCAAAAGTTTAGGAGTTTTGCTTATGGAAGTTTGTGGTCCTCACTGAGTCTTATCGTATGTCAGTATGTGAAAAAACATGCGACATTCGATTTGAGTAGTAGAAGCTACGAGAACCAAATTCAAGTATTGGCTAAATAAAGCTTGATGTTATTTCAATATACACAGTAATTCCCTAAATAATCGACTCCTTAACCACAGCAGAATTGTGGGTAATTTTTCAGGATTTAGTCGGAAATATGGCTTGTTGACATTCGTCGGAAAGCTCTCAGTGACAAGCCTTATAAATGTCTTGAACACTTTGAACTTATAAATCGTTTGCTTGAATTGCTTCTTCCGTGAACTCGTGCCGTTTCATGACAAATATTCAATGTTAACAAGTCAATACATTATAGAATAATGCAGTTAAATAATTATAGTTATACCCAGACCTGATAACGTACCTTAGTGAGATTGGGGTGACCTGAGATTGAGTAGAACTCATCAAGGGTGACGGCTTCATCGGATGTGAACTGAAAAGAAAGTGGTCAACAATCCGATTGTATCGGCATAATTACGACCCGTGCGGACAATATAAAGCGCTCCGGAAGAAAACAAGTCTTAACATCGTGAGGGATGAATTATTAATGTAACATAAAAAATGTTCAATTCCTTTATAGCCGATACAAGGTTTCACCGAGACTGTTGTACTTTATACACGTGGTCCCGCCGAGACCGACTATATTGTATATCCTATATATAAGAACATTTGTTGTTCAGCAAACAACAAACTATCTAACCGTTGGGGGTGACCTCAAATTAAAACTGGTATATTACACCCGGTGGTATATCTATATTCTGACCGCCGTATGTAGTATAATAGTTTTAATTTGAGGTCACCACACACGGAGGCTCTTGTGGTTTGTACCTACAATACCGATCAACAGTAAGCAATTATTTCATGTGTCTTTTGGGAACAGTCAAAATTGTTGTCCCGATGTATCAGGAATGACTATCGAACTGTTGACCAAGGCCGAAGGCCGAGGGAAACAGTTCGATAGTCATTCCTGATACCGAGGGACAACACTTTTGCGTGTTCCCAAAAGACACATGAAATAATTGCTTTGTTACCCAATACATTTACTTGTATATAATCAGGTCATTGCTAATTAATCACACTCTTTAATAGTGTTATTTCGAATTTTGAGAACTAACTGGAATATACCGCCATGTATCTGAATGCAAAAAGGAAATAGCCGAAACGTCACGGAAATTGCAAACCATGTAACAGTTCGTTCGGGCCAGTCAACAGTTCGCTCGGAGCCAGTCAACAGTTCACTCGTGACGTCACGAAAGCTGACCGTGATTGCAAACCGGACAACAGTTAATTCAGGGCGGGCAACAGTTCGTTGTGGCGTTACGAACGCGAATTTGGGGTTAACCAGTTAATTCTAAATCCCAATAATTTACGAAGTAAAACTCTACTATTGGGTAACAATATTTATTGACCGAGCCCCTTAATGATATGGGAGAAAATAAGGAGACCTATGTCCGGTAAGGAATGACTCACTGTTGATTATTGAAAACCAAAATTTAAAATTACAACAGGAGTCGAAAAAGTTTAAAACAAATGGGTGGAGGGCAAATCGCCAAAAACATTTAGAAGCTGTGCGATAAAGACGCGCCATCAACCCCCGGAAAGAGAAAAACATACAATGTGTCCTACATTTATATTTTAGTATCTATCATAAGTCAAGAGGTTGGTGGAGATGGAGGTGGAAATTAAGAATAAACTCAGGCTCTTTTCCGGAGAAAATATTTTTTGATTGATTCTGTTTTCAGGTATCCAGAAAAGAGGCTGGGGTCAGCGTCTCCGATTCTCTCTTCTACAATTCATGCGCACACGTGAAATAGTCCTAAATAAAAGTTAGCTGTAGAACGTGAATAATTTTATTGTCGGATTGAAATTACTTATTTGTCGATCTGTTATACATACAGGAATGTTTGTTGTGCGTAATGTTATGTAAACAGATCTTAAATCGAAGGTTATAGGAAGAATAGAATTTTGTAAACATCAAGGCGCAACCGCTAGGGGTCGCAATTCACATTTTATTAGAACATACACGGTCGAGTCCATAAATTGATGGAGGGGTGCTGCTGCCCCATACCTTTATTTATAATGAATATTGCCGGTTATATGTTGTTATGATGACTTGTAATCGATGGGTTATATATCCAAATTCCGGGCGTGATATATATGTTTTCTCAAATTTCGAAACAAGCCCTTATCTAATTCATAGCTATATATACAGTGCTTCCATGCATTTCAAAAATTCTACAAATACAATCGTTAGAGTTTCATATGTTGTGCTAGTACCCCAAAATAAGATTCTATATTGCTATGAAGATGTAAATATTATGATTTATCTTACAATTTAGCTATTTTTCATTAAATACACGCGAAAACGCCTAGACGTTTTCCGATCTTGTATCCTGGACGGCAACAAGGATATCGTGGACGGAAAAGGCTGGTGCACATGCGTTTCGGCAACTGGCTTGCTTTCAAAACAAAACGTCTAAATAACCAACTAAAAGTCGTGAATAATTATAATATAGTCATGTGCTACGAAACGAATGTAAAATAATAAATAATTATTTCAATAAAGTGGACAAAATGTGGAGACAGGACCGAAAAAAATAAACAATGTCGCCCAAAAATGGTTGGAATCAGAAAATTACTATTTTCTTGGCTTCGGGGGTAAAATATATTTGATTCGAGTCGAGGAACCGACTTATCAAAGCTCAGAATGATCAGATATCCATTTTTGAAATCTATTATATTTCACCACCGATACTTTTTTGTGTCCCAGTAAAGAGTCGACGAGAAGACGGTCTCAGACCAAATTGAGGATGAAGATGGATAACTAAAAAATCAAGTGGTTTTTTGTGTTAGATATTTGACAAACCGGCAAAATTTCGTTGAACAAAATGTTGATAAATAACAGGTTTTGAAAAAATTTATGCTATAGTTGACTGTTGTTAGTATTATTTTTGGGCAATTAATCGATTCTGATAACTGAAGCGGCTTTTAAAAAAATTATTGTTATCGGAATCTGATGATATGGGGACAATCGAATCGGATTGAGTACCTTTCAGTGGCAAAATCGTTGCCAATTTTATAGAGTCAAGTGTCTGCCACTACAGTGGACCATCGTCTTAACTTTTCGAATTACCTTTTCAGTTACTTTTATTTCTAAACACCTAAAAAAAAGAAAGTCCCCCCTGATATGTTCGGTAATATTTTATGAGATATTGGATAAATTTTGACGAAACTTTACGCAAATGTTTATTGGTACCTGATACACAACCTGTGCGAGGCACCGTCCTGTGAGTTATGTTATGGACTGCTGGGCATGAATTGAATGGAAGAGGTGTGATTTTCAAAAGTTGCAAAACACTGACGTAGAGTGGACAGTCACTCCATTGTTCCACTGTTCACACAGGTTGGCTGTAAATGTGGTCTAAAAGTGACACTGTGGGGCCACGATAACATGCGTGTCATCTTTAGAGGAGCGGCCAAATCCAAAAAGGGCCTTAGTTTTCGAGATAACCCTATCCTCGGTAGAACAAGTTGAATCCAACTTTTTCTGGAAGGTAAATCTATATCATTTTCTTTGTTAGAAGAGAATCAAAATCCAAGATGGCGTCCAATATGGCATTCGGTTTTTATTTTAAGACTTAGTGAAGCGACATACGAAACATCCAGAAAAGAACTGTCACCAGTGGTAAAATGTATATTATTTTAATGACCATATAGAATAGCATTTCATATCAAACATTAGTTTCACCATTAATGCATCTTATCAATTGGTAAAATAATAGGCAAAAATTTATTCCGGCGTTCAATGTCATAAAATTCGAACTAAAGTTGTCGCCTGGGATTTGAACCACGAATGATCGCATAATGCGCAGTGTTTTGTTATATTCAATATAGAATACACATGCGAATTGACCAGAGAAAATTGCCATCCAGATTTGTTATTAGAAGAGTATCAAAATCGAAGATGGCGTTCAATGTGGCGGCCAATTTTAATTTTAAAACTTAGTGAACGGGCATACGACAAATATTATCAATTGATGAAATAATAAGACAAAAAAACTTAACCGCCCCTACAGTCACAAACTTCCACACAAATGGACCACTGAGGATTGTAGTACAGGCCAAAAAGAAATGGGTATGCATTTTGGATTTCATTTGTGCTGAATACGATAAAGAAACAAAACGTTTGTTTCTCACACCACTATGGCGCCATAATGGCGGCCAACATGGCAGTTAAGTTAATGTCAACACTTTGTGAACAGCTAATACGTTATGCGAGCGAAGGACGTCTCATATGGTATTACTTATAGCGATGTATTAGCTAGAGTGTGTGTTTCCATTAATAAATGGAAATTTATTGTTTGCTTGATGACGGAGACCAAAATATGGCGGTCAAGTATAAACAAAAAATCAAATGAGCTTTGTCATGTCACAAATTTATAACAATTCGTGAAAACAAATACGGGAAAACAGGACAAATGACGTCTCCAGTGGTATATATTATGGCGATTCATTACATTAATTTCATTACATTAGTCATGTGAAATAGTAGTTCAGTCATTAACATATCTTTTAATTTGCGAAATAATAAACACAAAACTGAACATTGATCATCTCTAAAGTTATAACATTGCGCACAAATGTACCTCTGAGAATCGTAACAAAGAATAAAACAACAAATGCGCAGTTGAAGATGTCATTTTGTGCGACATAATTATGTGACAACCACACTCGCTATCAGAGGGATCTCAAAATACAAGATGACATCCCATAATATGGAGGTCACTTCAATTTTGCGAAAAAAGTACAACAGCCAGAGAAGAGACGTCCTTTTGTGATGCTTTGCGCTGGATTTGCTGTTGAAGTGCCAGAAGTTTTCAACAACCGTTCAAATGGTTTGTTTGTTCGCTCTAGTGCCGGTTGTTGATTGTAGGTATCACGCGATAAGTTAACTTTTCAATAATAATATTTTGGAATGGAATAACATCGACATATCTTTATCTACATATAGATGAGCAACATTGCTTTTCTCAATCATAAGTATACTACATGGCTCTGATAGCCAACCATTCAATTAGCGTTCAGTGACTAAAGGTCAAACATGACCCCAGTGACGACATGTTTATAGAGACATAGAGACAGATGGATCTGATAAATACATTTCTAACTCCCACATTTTCATTGAATATAAGTCATACAATGTGAATCTATGCATCGCAGCAATGGGCACTTGAGCATGGCACGTCTAGGTTTTCTTGAGAAACGCAAAGGACTCTACTGGGTGAACAAGAACACAACACTAACACAAATGCCAGTTATTTTGAGTTGATTACATGACTTACACTCAGTTAATTGTATCCCCATAAAACACTAGATCAACGGCAAAGGTGTTATGAATCCCGATCAGCAACACTAATATGAGGTCCATGTAAAGTGAAAATAACTTTCGAATATCTGCCAGTTTGGGGGTAGGTGGTTTATGTGTGGACTGAGTATATTGATTCCGCGGTACAGATATTATATCCACCGGAGATATAGAATATTCAATTTCAATTAGTCTAGCCCGGGAATTCAATATCTTCTGTTTGTAACATATATGAATCCGATTGACATTCACAACAATTTAACGCACATATTAGTCGAGACTAAAATATCAATGTTTGTAAAAACATGCACATCAAGCAACATATGGCGAGAACAACTTATATGCATAGGTGTGCGGTGTTGTTCTCTTGTTTGATACTGAGCCGAAACTCGGACGATTATACAAAGCAGCAACCTCTCGACCACTATAACGCCTATTTATAACATATTTATAACGCTGATTGCATTATATAGATATTGTGGTCCCATGTTATGTCTAATATTAAAGAGCATGTTGTGTGCGTGCGATGATGAATTCCGTGTTACGTTAATAGGTAGTTACTATGATGTGTGAACTTTGATTGCTCGTGAACTCATATCCCACTTTCCCAAAACTAGAGATCGATTAGATATCTTATTTGCTGAATTTCAAAATGAATGCCTTTTTTTTGCGTTGATGCATATAACAACAGATAGTGATTCTGTTATTATACTTCCATGGTGTAACCAAGGAAGTATATTGTTTTTCTATTGGGGCCGTTTTCTGTTTAATTGAAAATACTCAGAAACTAATGGGAGGATGACCGTGAAATCTCTAGGGAAAGTAGGCATCTAAGGGATACAGAAAATGAATATATCATGAGTTCGGCCTAACGCTTCACCACGGAGTGAAATTATTAAAAAAAAATTCACTATTATTATTATTATTATTATTATTAAAATACTCCACACTTTGATAATCGCTATATTTCGGAAAGTATGAGCAGTAGAAAACTAAAAGTTGGTAAGTATGTTGGGGCATATGATTTGTATGCCTTAAACGTATAACGAATATTGTCCGCGCTTTCCTCGCAGACTTATCTCCCTTTATCTGAAAAAATGTCATTTTACTATCTCGGAAATTATGAGGAGCAGGGCATCAAAATTTGGACCATATGGACAACTCGATATGCACTACTGCACACGGGCATCAACACTTGTGTCCGCGCTTTCCCTGTGGAGTTACCGCCCATAGATAGGCATACACCGAATGTACTAGATTGGAATAACATTCTGAAAGGTACTGAAGACATAAACTCGGCGACTTGTGTATTCTCTAGAAAATTTCTCTCAATAATGAGAGAAACAGTTCCCAGAAAGAAAGTTTTTTTCCGAAAAAAACGACAAGTGTTGGTTCAATACTGAACTAAGATCTGTCATCCGTAGTAGAAATCGTTTACGCCACATAGCCCAAAAATCGGGGAAACCGAAAGATTGGATCAGGTACAAAAAGAGTCGAAATTCTGTGAATAACATGAAAAAGTATGCAAAAGCTAAATTTGATCAAGATCTCGAGACTTCAATAAAGTCAGATTCATCAGCAAAATGTTTTTGGCACATTGTCAAAGAGCTTCTTGATAATGCACCGAACTCCTGCATTCCACCCCTGCGAAACAGCAGCGGAAATGTGGTGTTTGATGACGATTCCAAAGCCTGTCTCCTTAATGAAATTTTTTTTGCTAATTCAGATATAGACAATTCTAAATGCAACCTTCCTATTTTCCGAAAAAAATGTGATAATAATATATCAGATTTACCTGTCACGATCGATGATATAACTGAAGCCATACAATCGACCAAACCAAATAAGGCACGTTCGCATGTTACTAGGAACGATTGACCGAGTGGTAGACCCTCTTCGCATTTTATTTTTAATGTCATTTGAATCGGGATGCTTTCCAGATTCTTGGAAACAGGCGAATGTTATTCCAATTCATAAAAAAACGACCGATCCGCTACTGACAATTACCGACCAATCTCACTGTTACCCGTTCTTGGAAAGATTTTTGAAAAAGTGGCATTGAAATACCTTTCCAAACATTTCTTTAATAACGGATTAATATATGATTATCAGTCCGGTTTCATTCCTGGCCACAGCACACTATACCAGCTGCTGGAAATACAACACTCCTTGTGCTAGGCTCTCGATCAGAAAGTGTGCACATGTGCTATTTTTGCGATATTTCCAAGGCTTTTGAACGAGTCTGGCACGAGGGGCTGTTATTTAAGCTTGAACAATGCGGAGTCAATGGACGACTTCTGGCCTGGATTAAAAATTATTTATCTAACAGGACACAAAGAGTAAAAGTTGGACAAACATTTTCGAGTCCCCTGCAACTGAAAGCAGGAGTGCCTCAAGGATATATCCTTTGCCCATTCTTCTTCCTAGTTTTTATAAATGATATACGTGAGAATATAATATCTTTCACGCGTATGTACGCCGACGACGCGTGTTTTACCTCATTCGAAGACGCCAGTACCTTATGTGAACATAACCTGCAAACAGACGTAGAAAGTATATTTGTGTGGTCCAAGCAATGGCTGGTACAATTCAACTCTTCCAAGACAAAAATAATAAATTTTTCCTTTTCATCTAATTACAATACTCTAAGTGTCGCAATGGACGGTCAGTTAACAGAGCAGGTGGACACACATAGACATCTTGGTGTGTTTCTTCAGTCTAACCTCAATTGGGACAAGCAAATAGAAAATTTGTGTGGACGCTTAAGATCTCTCCTATCGCAATTGAGACGATTGGAATTCACAGTTAATCGGCGAACCTCGGAATGTATGTACAAAACCTTTATTTTGCCGCTTATGGATCACGGAGATGTAATTTGGGCTCACGCACCGAACACTCTTCTTGTACTGCTTGATCGGATACATTATGATGCCGCTCGAATTGTTAGTGGGTTAAATAAATCTGTTTCGAATGAAAAACTCCTCATTGAACTAGGATGGCCTACACTTTACACCAGACGCGAACACCATAAATTTAATACTTGGCAGAAAATAATTCTTGGTAAAGCTCCCAATTACCCGAGTACAATTTTGCCGACCTTTGCTAAAGATCAATCTACCTACTCACATCGATACCCATTATTATTCTTACAGAAACGCAACAATACAGAACATTTTAAATCGACCTTTCTGCCTGAGATGGTAATCAAATGGAATGCAGTAGTAATAAATGGTTCATCTGATCGCACCAAAACCGACATATTGAAATTAATGTATGACAACTTGCCTATATTTCCCCCAAAACCGCCGCCATACTTCAATTCAGGCTCTCGCAAATGGAACATCGTGCACACCAAGCTAAGGAATAACTGCAGCGATTTAAATTTTGATAAACTTGAAAACTATATTTCTATAACAGCTCACTGTCAATGTGGGTTTTATATTGAAGACGCCTCACATTTTTTCTTCCAGTGCCCGTTATTTGAAGAGAGTCGCTTAATATTCATCCAACGCCTTTGGCTAAATGGAATTTTCGTTGATAGGGTTGAAGATATCTTTGGTCAAAGCAACCTATCCAATACTTTAAATGATAAATTGTTTCGCAATACGAAAACTTTCATTGCATCATCGGGTAGATTTTATTGACGGAAAATCTTCAAAATCCAAATAAGCCTATATCTTCATACATTCCCCATATTGCCATCAAAATACTCGGCTCAGCTCGCCATAGGACCTACATCCCATCCTTGATAACTGTCTACTCACTTTATACCTCACCCTCATTCTCGACCCTCCTCGTTTTAGGTACTACATTCCAATTATAAGCTAATATTGAGTCCTACATAATTCCATATACAATTAATAATTTGCGTTTCAATATTGCTAAGGGAGAGGAGCAATATTCTAAGTTGAATAACTTGTACTCCCATCCCTTTTGATTAACTCATATCTTATTTCAGATTCTAATTTGTATTATGTAATGAGGGTAAAATAAAATATGTTCAAACATACACCGAATTAATTGTAGTCACCTGTACTCTCCTATCATTCCAGATAACTGAATTCGGTTTCCACAGTCCTCTTGGTCACTTACTGTTCAGTGGCAAAACGAAAACTGGACAGGGTCGATCTCATATTTTTACAATGGGGTGGGGTGCCAAATTAAAAAAAAAAAAATTCGTTACGAATCTCGTCTATTTAGGTGCATCGCTTCACTGCGTAAAGCTGATAAAATACCGCGAAAGATTTTTGAAATCTGAGTAGAAATACCAGAGTTGTGGGCCCTCAAAAATTGTATGTTTTGGGGCAACCGGCTTGTCGTCGTATCTCCTTTAAAACGGACAATCTTTGGAGATAGTGACACACTATCCAGAATAACTAGTGCTCGGTGTGTGGCAAATTTAGCCAGTGTCGGTTAAGTATTGTGGTTTTGGGGAGGGGTGGTTTTTTGGTGCCAAATTTTATTTAGTCTCCGAATCAGATGAAACTTTGGAATATAACATCTACCATACACGCTGATCACAAAACTGAAAACAGATCGCAAATCCGTTGGAAAATGGCGGAGATTTAGACCCTCAAAGTTTGAACTTGGGGCCCATTTGCTTTCCAATAACGGAAATGTTTTTCGTCTCCGATTCAGATGAAATGCGTTTCATACAATCTAGGTGAGCAGCAGATCACAAAACTGAAAACAATTTTAAAATCCATTGGAAAATAACGGAGTTACGGGCCTTCAAAATTCGCATTTTGGGCTTGGGTTGACAATTTTCCAATCCCGTCATCCAATTTCGAGACAGGGGTGGGGTCACTTCCAATCACTTGAGATCAACATAAAAATGGCAAGGACATGATATAATAGTCCTACTTCCTATTTTCCGTCCCTAAACTACGATATTTTCAGCTCAAGATTCGCCCTATTATTATACTTCCATGGTGTAACCAAGGAAGTATATTGTTTTTCTATTGGGGCCGTTTTCTGTTTAATTGAAAATACTCAGAAACAAATGGGAGGAGGACCGTGAAATCTCTAGGGAAAGTAGGCATCTAAGGGATACAGAAAATGAAGATATCATGAGTTCGGCCCAACGCTTCACCACGGAGTGAATTAAAAAAAAATATATTTTTCACTATTATTATTATTAAAATACTCCACGCTTTTATAATCACTATATTTCGGAAAGTAGAATAAAGCTCTACACTATACTTATGTCGGTACATACCAGTTGGGGTGCAAACCTATTTTAGTTTGTTTATAATGTATGTTTGAATATGACAGTGTAGTGATAGCGCGGTCGCAAAGGAACGCCGTTGCTAGGGTAATTGTATACCAGTATTTATCTTCGATACGGCGGTCATATAAGACCGACTAGAGACTTAATACTTTTGAATATTGTTACCAATATATAGGAGATGTATAATGCTGGATGAATGCATATCACGTAAGCATATGATCTCAGTTAAATCATACCGAAGAAAAGTGACTAGACACCCTCTCAGTGCCAATAGAGCCCGGGCCGGATGAGGGTGTGGCCCGCCCCTTGGGCTCTCTGGCGAATAAAAAAACGTCTGTTCACATCATCAAAATCCGAACGTGGTCTGGGGAGGTCAATTTGTCATAATAAAAGAGTGCATTGGCACCCTCTGCTGCTATATTGTAGATATAACGTTCTGACATTGTGATTTTCAATCCTACGATTTCCACTTAGACCTTGTGCGTGTAGATAGAACGTTCTTGCGCTACGGGCGAGTGATTGATATGTTACTTCATAGTGTTCCATCTACGTTTGATAGAGTGATTTAAGGACTCATCATATTATGCGTGTGAGTTAGACCTTCGAGTTATGTCTCGTGTATCAACTTGCACTGCCCGATTTGACCTTAGACCGAACGAATCCCGATTTAGCTCAAAAACACAAAGCCATGCCGAGCCGTTGTCACTACTTGTCCCAGAGTCTTGTCATATATCATGGACTTAGATGTATCTGAGGAGGTTTATGTTATGGTAGAGACTTTTTCTGTTTAAATATTTGATTTTTGTGGGTGAATTGTGGGTGAAGTGTGTAAGCGTGTCACTGTCCAAATCCCAATACTTTCCTAAATATGCCATGACTTCAATATATTTTGATCGTCTTTCCGCAACGTCCAGACACGATTTTTTCCTTTTTGGAAGGTAATCATTACCCGAGATTGAATGGAACCCAATAAGTGTATTCTTCTGTATATTGACATCTCGATATCACTAACTTGAATCACCTGCCCATTAGCATAAAAATTGATAACTATTATCAGGGGAAATCATTTAACGTTTCCTCCATCGTGCATAAATGCCATCAACATGGAGAACTATATATTAGTATATCGTTGAGTTATTGTGGAAAGCAATAGCGACACAAGGTACAATCAACCCAGTAACATACAGTCACTCCATATATATACACATAAACAACACACAAATGACAAGATAGTCACTCACTCTATACAAACACCTGAACCATGACAATAAAGTCAATACTGTATACATATTCACCACTTTCATGAGCATAAGTCAATCCTTGTATGCCTATTCGAGATAAATATATACACCCCATCCATGACCATAGAGTCACTCCATGTACATGTATACATATGCATATCGCCATTGGCCATATAGCCACTCACTTTATATACGTAACCATCACCCACGGGCCACGATCATATATATCCACACTCATGTATACCTGTACACTCCCACACATGCATGCCAATACATCCATGCACACATGTAGGCACACTAGGTATACCCATACACCTGACCATGACCATATAGTCACCCATGTGTACCTATTCAACGCATTCGTGATCATACAGTCAATACATATTCACCTCACTATTTGTCACTCGCTGTATAAATGTTCACCAAACCCATTGCAAAATAGCCACGCAAGTTATACATTTACTCACAACCATGACCATAGAATCACTCCAGTTAAACATATGCACCTCATTAAGGGCGATATAGCCACTCACTTTATGCACATATCTCTCCATAACCATAGCCACACTTGTGTATATCCGTACACTCTACACATGACCACACATCCATGCAGGCCCACTAGGTTACGGCATACTCCTACACCTGACCCATAACCATATACATGTCATTATAGTCACTTCCTGTATACCTATTCATCACATTCATGCGCATACAGTCACTCCTTGTATACCTGTTCACCTCACCATTTGCCATACAGTGAGTCGCTGAAAACATATGCAACTCACTATTCGCCATAGAGTCACTCACTGTATACATATTTGCCATGTCAGTAGTCATATATCCACTCGATATATACACATATACATTCACACATGACCATGCACACGCTTGTCAATGACCATTCAGCATACATCAGGTACACATTATGGCTACTGCCATTCCATGTACACATCTATGCATTACACATAGCTGCCCATCGATTTATCCATTCACCCCACCATGATCATACAGCCAACACATGTACGTCATATACATAAATATACACCTACACATGGCAATACAGTCACACCATGTACACATGTGGATCCCACCCATGGCCATGCAGTCACTCCATATATACATCAACATACATATTACCATGTATGCACTCTCGTTAATTACATAAACCACACCAATGCCAATTAAGCCACATTGTGTACACATGTACTGGGTAGTCATAACTATAAAAACCATACAGTCACTCCCTGTATACCTATTCACCTCACACATGACCATACACTCACTCCTTGCTTACATATACATCTCACCATGCACACCCCGTTCATGACCATATTGCTAATCATGTACACCTATTTACATCATTCATGACCATACAGTAACTCCATTTCTACACGTTCACCTCACCTATGATCACACGGTAACTCCCATATTGCCATCTTGACCTCCATCCTATATCGTGTTGATCAATTGTTATCCTAGTAGGTCAGAATGGCCACAGATTATGATTAATTTCAGTTCCATTTCAAAGTTCTGCCCATTTATTAAAAAAATATAGCCAGTATCCAAAGAGGTTCTCGGAAAAAAAACCCAGATAAGGCAACTTTAAAATTTATTTGTTATGCACCATAAGGAAATGAGACAACCAGAATAGAACATTTAGTTATCAGTTGATTAGCTAACATGTAAAATAACCAAGTTAATCACAATTTGCTACATTTTCGGAAACGCAGAAAATAATGTTCGAGATATATGTAAAAAATGGTTGCCATTTTGGAAGCCTCATACATGTATGGTTCACATTCGAGAAAAGTGAATTAATATAAGGAATGCAGCAACAAAGAACGCTCTTTATGTTTACTATCATAATATAAACAAAAACCAGGAAAGTAACGTTTTATGCTTTTGTTTACATAACAATGGTCAAACATATGACAATAACATACTGTTTATGTGATATTTCTTATTTGTGGAAATATTTTCACAGGATACCCACCGCCAAGACCTCCCGTACCTTTAAAGGTAGCGTGGTTTCCCCACTAAACGTCAATGACTATCCTTTAATCTGGGAATCTTATCTTGATCTTGGTATCTAACTCAATCAGACGTAAGGGTTGTTGTGGTTGTGATATTCCCAAATGGCATTCGTTACGACAAACAACTGTTGTAAAATTTTATAATTTATATACTTCGGTTTGATAGCCAAAGAGAATTCATAGATGGTATTCAACAACTATGGGTGAATGTTGATTGCAATTCATGACATAAGATCATCACTGAAATGGCTATGCACTGGGTTGGATCCCGGGTGATTCACTGTTGCTTGAACCATGTATATTAATTGTAGCTATTTCTTTAGTCAGATCCAGTCTGTCAGATCCGTTAAAATGTTTAACACCATTGCCAAAGGTGGCTGTGTCTGCCATAGAAGCATATACTATTGTTATCCCTAGTAATGATATATTTAATTATAGAGGCTGACAAGTATTAATAATAAAATTTGTTAATATTAATACCACCGACTAACCCTATTAAAACCTTATTGGTTAAATCTGTTTTTGATTATAAATACACATTTAGATAGTGAGCTCACAGAGATATGTTAATGTCGACCGCTTTTCCATCTAAAATTATTTACACCGTTTTTTCAACATGTATACATTTGTCAACTTTGTATAAATTGTATATATATATATATCATTGCCATTAAATAATCAAATCTAATCTAATCTAGATTAATCTACAAATATTGTGATTTTTTGAGTTATGAGTTAATGAAAATTATTGCTATCAATAATTATTTTCCGAATTGAGACTCTTTTCCGGCGTTCTAATATTCGCTAATGCACGAATTAGCTTATCTTTGACCTTGAACCTGCCATCAAGCTGCTCTGGATGAGTGCATTCTGTTAGAAGATGTCTCAGACCATGTACCTCCTCAATGTGTTCTGGAATGTCATGGAGTAGCCCTTGATAACCAGCATGTATTCTTTCCATGAGTGAGGTAGATGTAAATTTCCCGAAAATATTCCGACAGACTGCATAGTAATTGAGATCATTGTATAAATGATTGCACATATTTTCACAGTCTTCTTTACACTCAAAATAGTTACTATGGTGATACTCATTCCAACCCTCTGGTTTTACTGTGAAATAGACAGTGCAAAAGTATAGAAGGATGATTTCACAAAAACATTTGCACCTAATGGTTTCAGTCGTGACATTTCGTAACACCCCCTCCGAGACATACTTGTTGGCGGAAGTGTTGGCAGTAAGCTTATTAACATTGGGGAAAAGTGCCCTTCCGAATGTTGTGCCCCTTGCCCTTCAGTGCTTCCACCACCCCTGTTGTTCGTGTACTGGTAAATTCCACTATCAGTGAATAGCATGCAATTCCCATGAGACCCAACCTCACATGTCTTCAGACAACCAGCCGATTGAGAGATAGAAGATCATTAAAATTAACCCTTTCATGACGGGAGCTGCACTGGAGCAGCATTAATGATCCTCTGCCAGTGCATTATTGTATATGGGAGTCTGCGATAGGGAATGGTCTGGCTTACAAGGTCAATTTAAATATTATTATGTATTTCTTATATATGCGAGGCTCCCTGTGGGAGACTCGCATATATAAGAGAATGCAGTGGCACAGGGTTTTCGCAAAATTTCAGGAAGCTCCAACTGGTACTTACTATTAAAGGTACTCAATCCGATTCGATGGTCCCCATATAATCCGATTCCATCAAAAACAACATTTTTAGAAATACCACTTCTGTTATCAGAATAGATTAATTGCCCTAAAAAAAACTATCCAATGTCAACTAAAGTAAAATATTGCCAGAAACGTGCTATCTATCAACATGTTGTTCGCGGCCTTATTATCAACACAAAGCCTCTTGATCTTCGATCGGAATTTGGTCCGAGACAGTCGGTTCGTCGACTTTAATTTTACTGGGCACTAAGAAGTGTCGATGGTAAAAAATAATAAGATTTTAAAAATCGGTATCTAATAACTCGGACCTTTCACAGGTGGGTTCCTCGACTCGAATCAAATATTTTTAAACCCGAATTCAAATACATTGTAATTGAGGGGCGCTTAATCGGATTATGCATTTTAAAAACAAAGTAATTGAATTACATAAGTTTTTTTAAGTAATGCATTCTATTAAATTACATGCAATGAGAGTTTCAATGACACGGTAGCTCAACTTGGAGGGGGATAAGTTCACGTGTTACAGTCAATGGAGCGATTAGGCATGAATAATGTTGAAATGCCTAAGTAATACAAGATGACAACATGAAGATGTATATAATCCAAGATGGTCACTGGTGGCTTTCTTCTCCAATGAGATTCAAAATCATTTGATAGCTCCCATCTAGTGGTGGAATGACAGTAGTTTCTCAGTAGTAATGTATTCAAATTAGACTGCTGGGTGTGAAATAATGTAAGTCTCCTGTGAAATAAATTTCTACCCTAAATCTAACATGAGAAATATTTCTAAGAATATTTCACATGAGTTTATGGTAGAATATAGGGTAGAGATCTGAGTCAGACTTTTAGGATTCTGACCACATAATATCTCAGGAATAAAGTCAGATTTCCCAGATGAGAATATGGTAAAATAGGGTAGAAATTTCTAAATCAGATTTCACTTGTGGCAGATAAATCTGATCTGATGTCTGCTGGAGAATGTGAATTAATTTGCGCCAATTTTAAACCAACAATTACTTGAGGTAAGCAGGCTGTGCATGACCAGTGGTAAAATCGTTATTTCTGTGTTTATAGAAGTTGTATTGTATTCATGAGAAGGGGAAAATTGGAGTTATATTATGGTCTTATTTGTGGATATTCTTTAATGATAAGTGCCACATATTGTAATGGTAACATTTATAGATATGGCAAAGGGTGTTGGACTTCACAAACATGCAGTACTTTCCTGTCGCTTTGACTTCAGGTTATATATGTAATATATCAACCGAGTAAACTATCTTAAAGTTGATTTTTCCAACGATATGAATCATATATCCAAAATAAATAATGAAGAATCCTGAAACCAAACTATACATGATAGTGGACGTGGTTGATAAATATATACAATTGTAATAAACAGATCAATTGTGAGAATCTATTTACAAAATTATTGAAGGAAATTTACTTGCATGTTGCAGTGTATACACAACAATTGAAGTGGTTTGTCAAATATTAAGACATTTGAGTTTATAGCGAGATTTATATGATAAATACAGATCTGTACTTGTACAATATCTATATGTATAGATTTATTCCACAACTGCTGCATGTCTAACCTGTGTCTACTGGTATTGTTCCTATAAATGTATACTCAACTGTGCATTGGAATATTTCTCAGATCATGACCATCTAACTTCTGAGATCAGGAACGCCAGGAGCAGAAAATATCAAGGAGGCAAAAACACCCTAAGAGCATTTTCTGAGGTCCCATTTACCACAGCTACCTGGGCCAGGGCAAGAGGGGATGTGTTTGGGGGGTGTAGTGCCACATACCCCCTGGTCCAGCTGATGTCTGTATATCCTATTTTAAGCAGAATTATTTCTACCCCATTCTCAGGAGAAATATTCTACCCTATTCTCAGGAGGAAAATATCTACCATACAGGAGAAACATTCTACCCTATTCTCAGGAAAAAATATTTCTACCCTATTCTCATTAGATTTCATTTCTATCCTATTCTCAGTAGATCTCCCATGAGAAATACATAATTGTTCACAGGACAACGCATGTGTGTGAAAACATGAAAACTGATGTTAGGTTAAAGGTCCAAGCTCATTTGCATCTTAAAATCTACTGTGATTCCGGTAAAATGGCGCTCTTGTAAGTTGTTTTGGATCGAGCTCCGATAAAAATCGGGAAATTATCGCAATTATAGCGGCATTATCGAATTAAAAAACCGCCAAATGAATTCATAAGCTACTTAAAAAACTAATTGTGCCAACAATATAAAACAGACACGTTACGTGTCACCAAAAACTCTCCGTATTTACGCGACAGTACGTCGAAATTGGAAACATGGCTCAAACGAGGTCGATGTCGACGGAAGAACTTGAAAAAGAATACGAGTGTAAAAACTTCGCGGACATAAGTACGTGTTTCGCCAAAATGCATGGATCATTAATACACAGACTAGAAGCTGTTGAAACTAATGTTGAAGACTTAACAACAAAAGTAAATTCTGTGGAAAAGAAATCAAAAACAGCCACAAAAGAGGTAAAAAATTTCAAGGAAGTTGAAATAAAGGACATTTGGGACAAACTTCGTACCTTAGAAGCTTCTGTAGCAGAAAATTGTTCAGTATTGGAAGAATTAGTAGAAACAACAGATGACATTCAGTTCTGCCAGGGCACTCTTGAGGAAAATTTGAATGATGTAACCCAGAAACATGAAGAATTAATGGCATCGCACCTCAAGATTGATCTCAGGGGAAGGAAATGGAACTTAGTTGTGGAAGGAGTAAAAGGGACAACTAAGGAAACATCAGATTAAAAATTAAGAGATTCTTTCGCCAAATCACTGTCTATAGCACGTCCGGAAGTAAAAGAGATGAAGTTCGCAGCATGCCACCGTCTTCCGACTGGTCAGGACAATCAACCAGACATTATAGTTAGATTTGTATCGTTATCTGACAGAGACACTATTCTAAAGAAAGCAAAAAAGTTAACAGCAGGATGTGGGTATGGAGTTTCTGTAGATCTGCCTCCCAGCTTAAATAAACTTAGGAAAAAGCTTCTGAAGGAAAGATACGAATTACCGATTGAAGATAGGAAGAAGATGACTTTAGTGTACCTGAAAACCGAACCTTTCCTGATATTGGTGAGAAAAAGAGATGGAAAATGATTCTGTTCATAAAAAAAACAATAAAACACTGAACCGTTGAGGATGATAAGCGTCATGTTGATCTAAATAAAAAAGTGCGGTATAAAATAACATTTAGTTTATATAAATACATGCAGCTACATGTATTGTTTGAGAAACATTCCACTTTCCTTACAAAGTATTATTGTGTACATTGATGTATTCATGTACACGTGTGTTTCGAAATATTCCATATTCCTTACAAAGTATTATTTTATACATATCTGTAGGTGCACGGTGCATGTATGGGGAAAACATTCCACATTCCATATAAAGGATGATTATTATTTTACTTTACAAGTACAAATGCATATATATGCACCAATGTGCTGTGTATTTTTTTTATACACAACATAATGTACAGGTGATATACGGTATAGTACCACACTGTGAAATGCTTTGATATTTTCCTGATTAATTGTTTATATATGTATGTGTGTCCTTGCTATCCGGATAAAAAACCAAATACAAATGAGGGTATGTGAGTAAGTCTTCATCCTTTAGGAAAAATGAGCTTTCAACTGGTATATGTCAACAATACATCCGTAAAGTAGAACTTGGGATTTATTTATAATTACTGTTTGCTGTTTGTTCTATATGAAATGTTTTGCTAATTAACAAAAATTAATTTATAATTAATCATAATTATATACCAAATTAAATATCTAATCAGTTGTCAGAAAATAAAGATTAAAAAGCTCATAAATAATTAATAATAAGTAAACACATTTCACTAGATACTTGCTAAGCTGAACTTCGTACCAACATGTACATGTACTACTCTATATATTACATCTACATAAATAACAAGCCTCACCAAATCTTGTAAATTCTTTCAGCCTAATAATCTTTTCTATCAGGAAGCAGAGACACACATATTAAAAGTAGAGATGACAAATTGACAATAGGAGCTCGGCACAAGCAACACACAAGAGTGGAAAAGAGTAGAACAAATGACACTTATATACATGTACATGTATATAGTGCTAGTTGTTCTATCTCTGTTGATGGGAAATTGGCTTCTGCAAGCCAATGACAGAGTAAGTGCACCAGTGCCAATTGATTGGAGGTTAACTGTTATTACATGTATTGTTACTGTTATTAAAAACAAAAGGTCTAAATGTGAAAATGTAAATGCATACTTTCCAATCAAAATCTTTGCAGCAAATTATTGGTATAAAATAATCAGGGGATATTATTATTATGTCTAATTTCACCATAGATTCCCTTAACTGCCGTGGGCTTGCCTCTGACAAAGTGAAGTGTCGTGACCTTTTTCAAAAATGCAGAGAGCAATTTGATATATCAATTCTTATAGACACACACTCATCGAAAAAAGTAGAAGAAATATGGAAAACAGAATGGGGATATAAAGCAATATTTAATTCATTCACAAGCTCCAGCAGAGGAATAGCAATTTTATTCAGAAATACTATAGACTTTCAGTTGCACGATACTATACAGGATCAAGGTGGAAACTACCTGATCATGGACATAACCATTCAAAATCAAAGATTATCGTTATGTGCCATTTATGGACCAAACGATGATGATCCAAAATTTTATCAGGACATTTAAAAAAAAATTGAATTATTGGAAAATGCAACTATTCTTATAGGTGGTGACTGGAATGTACCCAAGAGTATGATTTGGACACAACAAAGTATAAACACAGGAATAATGTCAAATCAAATGAAAAAATCCAAGTGGCCAAACAAACACTAGATTTACACGATGTATGGAGATTAAATAACCCAGATAAAAAGCGTTTCACGTGGAAGGGACCTGGAAATAAAATGGCCAGGCTAGATTACTTTCTTGTATCATCTGACCTCCAACCTTTCATAAAAAATACAGATATACTCAATAGATATAAATCTGATCATAATCCTATATGCATAAGTTTTCAATTTATTGACCATCCAAGAGGAAGAGGTTTTTGGAAATTCAATGACAGTCTATTAAGGGATGAAGAATATATAAATATAGTTAAAAGAACAATAAATGAAGCTGTCTGCCAATATTTCCCTGAAAGTAATGCAGGATCGCAAAAAATAAGTGATCAGTTATTCTGGGAAACACTTAAAATAATGATTCGGGGAGAAACCATAGCTTACTCATCTAAACAAACAAAAATTGAGAGATAAAAGAGAAAGAGAAATAAACAAAGTCATAGCAGAATTAAACTTAAAACTTGACAATGGCGATTTATCTGTAGAATCTAAACTAGATACACTCCAAAATGAAATTGAATCCATTAGAAATAAAAAAATACAAGTTATAATATTACGAACAAAGGCCAAATGGAAATTGGAAGGGGAAAAAGCCACAAAATACTTCTGTAACTTAATTATACAGAAAAACTTATTTCAAAAATCATCAATCCCGATGGTTCTGAAATTACTAACTTCATTGAAATACTTAACGAACAAGAAAAGTTTTATAAAAATCTTTATAAATCTACTTTAGAAAATGAGGAAAATGAAGCAAATGAATTTTGGGATGAAAAAAAACCATTCTTAAACTTTCTAGAAAAAATAGACTCTGATGCAATGGAAGGTAAATTATCAAATTCGGAATGTGCAACAGCCTTAAAATTAATGAAAAACGACCGTTCCCCTGGAAGTGATGGTTTCACAGCCAGTTTTTATAAATTCTTTTGGAATGATCTGGGACAGTATGTGATAAATTCAATAAACTATGGGTATTCCAACCATGAATTGTCAACCACACAAAGGTGCGGCGTAATTACATGCATACCAAAGCCTAATAAGAATAAATTTCTTCTAAAGAACTGGAGGCCTATTACACTCCTAAACGTGGACTTTAAAATAGCATCAGCCGCTATAGCGAACCGAATAAAAAATCATCTTTCAACGTTGATATCTAGCTCACAACTAGGTTTCATGTCAGGGCGGTACATTGGAGAGTCTTCCAGACTAATTTTTGATCTGATTCAACAATGTTATAAAAGGGATATCTCTGGCATTCTTGCAATCCTTGACTTTGAAAAAGCATTTGACTCTCTGGAATGGAATTTCATTGAAAAATGTTTCAAATTCTTCAAATTTGGGCCATCTATGATTAGCTGGGTCAAAACCTTTTATTCTAACATATACAGCTACGTTGTCAATAATGGTAATATATCCAAACAAATCAATATTAATCGGGGTGTAAGACAAGGTGCCCCTCTCTCGCCTTACTTATTTATACTCTGTGTTGAAATACTAAGTGCTCATCTAAAGTTTAATCCAGATATAAAGGGTATCAATATAAATGACTCTGAATATACGCTGACACAGTACGCAGATGACCTAAGCCTCTTCCTCCAGGATGATCAGAAATCGCTTAATATTGCCCTGAACACATTCGATTCCTTTGCATCAATATCTGGTTTAAAGGTAAATTTTGACAAAACACAACTTTTATGGATTGGTGCAAAACGGGGTTGTGGCGAAGAATTAGCTACCGACAAAAATATCACATGGAACCATAGTCAATCAGTGACCATACTGGGGATTGAACTAGACCTATTCAGTGACAATTATATAAGAAAAAACTATCAAAACAAGTTGAAGAAAATGGAAAACTTGCTCAATGATTGGTCTTTCAGAAACTTAAGCCTATATGGAAAAACTACAGTAGTGAAAACACTTACCTTACCAATATTAACCCACTGTCTTTCAGTGCTGCCCTCACCCACACCAGAAATGTCCGAAAAAAATCAAAAAATACTCTTTAAATTTTTATGGTCTGGAAAACCAGACAAAATAAAAAGAAATGTAATGATAAATAGTTTGGAAAATGGGGGACTAAAATCCCCCCATGTAGATTCTTTCAGTAAAGCCCTAAAAATGTCGTGGATCAAAAAACTGTTGGACCCTCAAACAGAGGCTAGCTGGAAAACATTAATTATAGATGAACTAGAACCTTTAGGGGGTCACAAATTATGGAATCCTCATAAAGAAGGACTAATGGTAGTGCGCAAAAAACTAAATCCTTTCTGGAAGGATGTATTATATGCATGGTCATGCTTGGACCAAAAACCCGCCACAACCCCTGAAGAGCTTTTAAATGAACCAATTTTTTACAACCCAAATATTTTAATAAACCGACAAATTTTTATAAATAAAACGTGGATTAAACATGGCATATATTTTTTGAATGATCTCAAAGATGAAACCATGAACCTTATGAAATATGAATACTTCTGTATACGATTTAATCTCTGTACTCCATTCACCACCTACCAAGGATTAATTTCAGCATTACCACACTCATGGAAAGTAGGTATTATAGGCAACCGGGCAATAGGCACCGTGACCACAGAAAATATCGAAAAGCTTAAAAAATGTGATAAATCCTGTAAAATGTTCTATCCATTATTCCTGGGACAGTACACCCAAACTCCTTCCTTGTCACAGAAGAAATGGGAGGATAGACTCGAGAGAAGCTTTACAGTAGAAGATTGGAAATATAATTACACCAAAACAGCTAAAAGCACAAATGACACAAATCTTTTATCATTTCAATATAAAATCAATCATGATATTCTGTACACAAATACAAAACTCTTCAAATGCAAACTATCAGAAACCGAAATGTGCTCTCTCTGTTCCACAGGGAGAGAAACAATTTTACATCTGTTTTTCGAATGCTCTGTCACTAAATCGATATTGCTAGAACTCCAGCAGTTGTTGAAAAATAAATGTAACCTCGACTTGAAAATCACTTCGGAGAAAATAATCTTTGGTAGTGACTCAGTACATACAGTAACTGAAAATGTAATGGATATTTGTATCCTATTATTAAAAAAATAAATCTATTCCAGTAAAATACGGGAAATTGAGCCAAACATTAAAGGCCTGTTAGCATGGATCAAGAGCTACAGATCTTTGGAAACATATACAAGACCAAAATGGCTTGGCATATCTAAAAAGGAAAAACTCTTTCATAGTAGATGGCTAAAAGTCGAAGATCTTTTTACTAACTAGTGGTCACGGTGCAACAAGGTGCTTAACTACAAATTCAATTTAAAAACAAAAAAACATAAGCCGAATGCCTTAGAAGCTGCTCACCTACATTTAACAGATTATTGTCTTTTCCAATGTAGCTGCACAGATGTGAGGTGAACTTTGACAAATGTTGTGAACACAAAAGGTTCATAAGAAATTTGTCTATTTTTTTCTTCACAGCCATGTAGTAGCATTGAGAATGACATTCATTTGTTATATTTACATTCCCACATGTACATATTCCTTACAAATTAAAGGACTGATTGAAATTTTAATTGCAAAATATTCCGCCTTGTTTAATTATTTTATATGCATATCATCACATTGGGCGAACTATTAATTAGATGCACATTGTGTACAATAAAGTATTATAAATTATATTTTATAGTGTCATACAGGAGAGTTCACGACAGTTAAAACACCAAAACAAACAAAGTGGTTAAAATGGGGAAAACACTTCATTCAAAATAAATAATCTGGCCCCATTAACCCCTCTAAACATAAGACGAATTGAAATTTTTTTATTCACCACCAATTACAATTTGTGAAAACCCTTATAATATGTATTGATATGTATGTTATATTTCCATGTTTATGACCGAATAAAAATTTATAAAAAAAAAAAAAAAAAAATCTACTGTGAAACTCATGTGATAAACTAGCATGAGTTTCACAGGAGAAACGCATGAGAAATAAGGGTAGGGAAATTTTGTAAGGGAGGTTGCCGAGTGTGCAGATGGATTCAAATATAAAATCGAAGATGGCTGCTAGTGGACATGTTTTTAAATAAATTTATGGCTCCAATCTAGAGGCCACACTGACGATCCATATGAAGCTTGGCGATGATCGGATGATGTCTGTAGTGCGTGCCGAAGGATTTAGTCACGTAAAGTGTAAAATATTAGATCTTCCAAATGCGATATCTCCCATCTAGAGGCGTTTCTGTAAATTTTCCAAACAAGTATCCAAAAAATGCGGGCTGCAATGTTTGCCGATGGATTCAAATTTGTAATCAAAGATGTTTTTGTTAACGTATTTCTGAAAAAAAAACGTATGTCACCCACCTGGAGGTCACAATGAAGATCCTTATGAAGTTTGGTGATGTAATCAGTTGAAGGGGGTGCCCTATAGGGTGTGCCAATAGATTTATTCATACGAAGAATAAAATCCAAAATGGCCGCTGGCGGGAATGTTTTTCTTGGACCAATTTTTCAAATTTGACAGCTCTCACCTAGAGGCAATTCTAAACATGCCTGTAAATTTTCAAAACTATTCTCCAATAAATGCGGGCTGCAGGGTGTGCTGATGGGTTCAAATTTGAAATCAAAGATGGCTGCTGGCACCTATGTTTTTGTTTTGTTTTTGTTTTACGAATTTCGGAATTTTTTTTATGGCTCCCATCTGGAGGTCACCCGAAGATCCATATGAAGTGAGTGACGATAGGATGAGAGATGCGATCCGTAGGGTGTGCTAGCGGAAATTGTTGACTTGAGAAAAAGTAATGCATTGTAACATCAGAGTGAATCTGTTCAACAGATAATCACTAAACATGGACAAACTAAAGAACCATAACTAAGATCTACCCGTAAGGACTATAACTCAGGTAAAACAGTTGGGTAAACCTGTTTTTTGAACTCAATCAAGATATTGTGGTGGAATTGGTTGATATTTGTTCAAGTTTTCGCACTAACGGTTATGAAATTGCTAAAAAAAAATAGACCTACTAAGGCCGTAACTCAGATAAAATAAATCGGACAAACCTGGTTTTCTAACCCGATATTGATGTTGTTGTGAAAGGTCCACATATCAAATATGAATGTAATTGGTTGACGTTTGTTCAAGTTATTGGGCTAACAGACCTAAACTTTCCTAAAAATTATGCTGTGCAGTCAATAGCATGATAAAGAAAGGAAGTCAAAAAGGTTCAGTAAATTAATTTCATTTCAAACATTTATCCTCTAAATGTGGGGCTGCTGGGTGTGCAGATTGATTCAAATGTGAAATCCAAGATGTATCCAGGCGCCCGTGTCTTTAACAAATTTCGGAAGAATTGGACAGCTTCCATCTGGAGGTATGAGGAATGAGGGATGTGGCACGTAGGGTGCGCCAAAAGGATTTAAAGAGCAAAATCCAAGATGGCCACTGTCGACCATGTTTTTTTTTAACAACTTTCGGAAAACATCGTTGGCTCTTATCTAGAGGTTACCCCGAAGATCCTTGTGCAGTTTGGTGACGATCGGATGAGGGATGTTGCCGTGTGGAAGTATTTAGTCATTTTGTATGCCACTCGCACACGTCCCCGGATTTTTTTTTTACCCCCACTCCAATAGTACTTAATCCTATGGAAAGGTATCCAACTTGGACGTGCCTAATCTTTCACCATTCTACAAACAAGTTCAAAAACACAAAAACAATATTTGTTCATAAATGCCTCATATATATGTAGAAATATATTGAATTACTCTTCAATATAAATGTAAACATTGGTTCAGAAAAACTCCGGTTATGAGTACATGTCTGACACAAACCGGCTGTAAAATTTCACTCGTTTGATATGGTGTCCGCTAAATTGGGTCAACGAGACGGATTTATACACCGACTTGCGCTTCAAAAACACTCAACACACACCCAATTTTCGGTGTACAGATGACAATTAACTCATATACCAAAATTTGTCAGAATCATGCATCAGCCACCCGTCAACCGTCCCTCGCCATATAAGTTATTATAGTCAAGTTTTGACTGGACTCAATATAGGAATCTAACAATAAACTGCATATACGCCACAACCGTCCCTGATCTCGCTAATCTCACCGAGCAGCGAGATCGGGGACGATTGTGGCGTCTATAAACGGCAGTGTTATCCTGTTGGCTGAGGGTGGGTCACGTGTCGGGCCGCAAATCACTTTGTTCCCTCGAGGATAACTGTTCTCAACAGGTGTTGACCGCTCAGGGATTATCAGTAAAGATAGAACTACGTGTACAAAGAACTCAACGTGCAGAGAATCCCTCACAGCTCTCTAACAATTTCCGAAAACACTTATTTTATAAACTGCACTGTTTCGTAACAACCGTGGTCTTTGCTAATTTGCATAATTGTTGTTTTTAGTGTTTAATTAAAGCACGCTATGTATAAATGGTGTTATGAAGGATATAAATACGTTATAAGGTGTAATGTTCCTATTGGACCTCCTTATATAAATAATAAATACCGTGGAACAAATAGATAAACCTTATAATGCAGTTGGTATGAACTGCAGACAATTGCACACACGATGTACATACGTTACAAATACGTTTCTGTACTGAGCTCTAAATATCAAATAGCCACTGTATAATGTTTATCAATTGACAATGTCCTTTCGGCTATACGTTCCCCAGACTTCACATGAATACCCGTATGTTGCGAAACAGTATGCAACGTTGTCAATTTCTGTTTGCACCACAACAATTCCGTTAAAACAACTAATCCTACGGCTTATTACTGCAGGTTTCTCATTCACCACACAAAATGCGGATCAATATCGGAGGTATTGTGTTCCCGACAAGAGTGCATGACCCAGCCATTGTTCATACCTAAGCGTCGAAAGCAATTAACGCGGTCATAATGATTATATACTGCAACTTTTAGCCACCCAGCGAATACACACCCCACTAAAACCCGAAATGTGTTGTCCTGTGAGATATCCCATCGCTTTAGCTCAATTTGACACGACCAGATTAGCTTTTCTACAATATCCTAAAACAATAAAGATTCTCAAATCATCGGCATAGTCAACAGAACTTTCACGAAGTTGGACATTCCAACTACAACTTTTACCGGACTAGGGGTCGCAGTACAACTTTAACGCGTCCCAAAATAACCGCAGTGGGGTTAGCACTAGTACAGCTTTTAAAGCGAACCCAATATATTTACAAGAAAACCATACTCAGAAATGGTAACGCCCTCGAGATCATATTACTATCCATAAATATAAATTATAATATAAAATATAATGGTTACATGAATTCACCCCCTCAGAATTCCGTTAAAACAACTAATCCTTCGAATTATTACAAACAACTACGACTTATTACTGCATGTTTCTCATTCACCACACCAGAAAGCTTCTAAATGCGGATAAAAAATCGGAGGTATTGTGTTTCCGCCAAGAGTGCATGGTCCAGCCATTGTGCATACATGTACCTAAAGATCATAATTATTACATACTGAAACTATAATACCATCACAACACAACCATCAGTGGGCTGAAGAACTAAAAATGTCTATAAAAGTGGAAATATAAGACTTACAAATTATCTTTTAAATTTCTTTTATTGGAAACTAATAAACCGGAAAAACCATAAAACCTACATAGGACATGGAAGTCTATAATTTGGGCCACAGTTATTATCCTTCATCGCGTTTTCCTCTCTTCTGATTGGCTGATGGTGGGTCACATGGCGGGCCGCAAATCACTTGTTAGCCTCGAGGGTAACATTTCGACAGCTGTTGGCCGCTCAGAGATTATCAGTAAACATAGAACTACGAAGAACTCAACGTGCAGAGATTCCCTCACAGCTCTCTGGCAAGTTCCGAAAACACTCATCCGTTATAAGGTGTAATGTTCCCAGGGTTCGCGCTGCCACTTGCCAAATTTACCAATGGCAAAAATAATCCACATTGGCAAAAAATATTTTCATTTGGCAAAAGTTTTGGCAAGTCACTTTTTAATTCCTCAAGTAATTTTAAAAATATTGGTCAATCATTACCATTTATTTCAGGAAACTCTTTCAAAATAATTATATTAGTGGTGTTTTATAAGGTTTAGGAAAAGTTAACACCACTTAGCAACCCTTCTACCATTGTATTGTTCGGTGATTGTTGTGTGATAAACCACAATAGATATGCGAATATAATTAATTATCAACTAACTGCTTTTCTATCGATATCAAAATTCGTTCAACCCGCGATTGTCGAAACATAATAATTAACATTGCAGAAGATGATACTATCAGGGAGAGCATGTGGCAAATGCTAATATAATTTGGCAAAAAATATTTTCGTTTGGCAAATTATTTGGCAAAAGTAAATTTCGGTTCAGCGCGGACCCTGAATGTTCCTATTGGACCCTTTTATATCAATAATAAATACTGTGAAACAAATAGATACACATTATAATGCAGTTGGTATGTACGGCAGGACAATTGCACACACGGTATGCATGCATACATGTACGTTACAAATACGTTTCTGTACTGAGCTCTAAAGATCAAAAAGCCACTCTTTACTGTTTATCAATTGACAATTTCCTTTCGGCTATACGTTCCTCAGACTTCACAGGAATGTTTTATTTCCTAAAAAGCGAGGGTTCCAACATAAAATGAACTCTTCGAACTGGATTAAAGAATATACGCGCGCACTTAGGCCTTAGGCCTGAGGCCTGAGGTTTGTGTGTACTCCTTTGTCAGATAACAAAACAGTTGTCACCCTTGTTTTCGTGAGACACGGGGATTTGTCGCCGCGCTCGACCAGGAATGTCATCCTCGGGCCGCCAGGTGACATTCCAGGTCGAGAGCGGTCGACAAATCCCCGTGTTTCACTCGATCACGGGCGACAACTGTATATTGTTATATAGGCTTGTTGCCGTCCATCCTGACGACCGCCAGTCAGTACTGCCCCTCGCCATATAAAAAACACTTGACCAAAAACCAGTTCACTTACATTGCTCAACAGCTTTCTTGTCAACTACAAAAATATGTTCAGCATCAATGACTGTTACCTTCCCTGTCTCATCAGCAGAAAAGTTTTCCCATTTCACGTCTGTCCAGTAAAGGGCATATTCGTCTTCGTTCTCGGTAAGATGTTGAGCTATTTTCAGTAAATTGTATGCGATATTAGCCTGAAATAATGAAAATGATTTATCAAAGATCAAAATTCACAAAATACTGTTAAACAGTTGGTAAATGTTTAAAGTGACGTGGAACGCTATGCCTGGGTGATCTAATTGTAATAGAGAATAAATTAGTTATTTTCATAAACTGTATACATCCAAATAGGTAGTATGTAACAGCATTCTTTAACCCTTTCTATACTCAATGGATTCTCTGTTATGGTTCGTTTCGGTATATGTAACCGGAACAAGCGCATTCCGTGCTTTGAATTGGTACGAAGTAAAATAGAAGAAATGTGCTCTCCGTAATTTCGCATAAATACTTCTTGATTGATATATCCAGAATAAACACATCGATTGTTTATGAACGCTAATGTCTTCTCCACCCATTGAGGCATATTACATATTGGCGACGAGTCATATGAATCCATAAATTTCGTTTAATTCTGATCGATACCTCGAATTTCGAAACATGATTGAAACAACTGCGGGTATCAGTGCGGCAACTTCAACGGTTACAACCTCCATGACCAATTTAAATCCGCCTTCGCCCTTTCTACACACACCAGGTCGACCCTCAATTCCATGGAAACAATGGATTTCTATGTTCAGTAAATGTTTACTTGCTGCTGGGGCAGATCAGTGTTACCCCGAGCGCCAAAATGCCATTCTTCTTCTGAGCGCTGAGGGACAACGCATTTACTATATTCTGCCTGAAATGGCCATGAATGATGCTAATGCTAGTGCATATGACCGTACAGTTGCGTCATTAGCTCCACATTTCTCACGACCAGCAAATGTTGTTGTTGAACGTTACAGATTTCTACAACGTGCACAGTTACCACATGAAACAATTCTAGAATATGTGGTTTCGCTTAGAAGTTTAATTGCGACATGTGACTTTAAGACTATGTCTGATGAAATACTGCGAGATCAGATAATTGAAAAAACAAGCATCCCACAAATTCGAGAATGCCTTCTATTAGAACCAGACCTCGATTTGATAAAATACGCTTGTAATTGCAAAACAAGTGGAACAAGCAATGAAGGAGGCTCATTCTCTTCATCGGGCCACAGCGCCAAGTGTAATGTGGTAAATGAACAGTTCAACCAACCACGGAAAAAGACAAAAAAAAAACCATCGTGTTTCCGAAGTGCGGGACCTCATTTGGCAATGATCCAAATTGTAAAGCTAGATACGAAACGTCTACGGCGTGTATGAGAGTTGGGCATCGGAGCATTGTCTGTAATGCAAAAAAAATGTGAAAAATATTCAATTGAAACAACCGATGGAATTTATTGCATGGTTGAGATTCTGGACAAAGAGATTCAATTACTAGTTGACTCAATAATAACAGACAGACTTTTCCAACAACACTTCGCATCTGAAAATTTGAAACCAACCACGGTGAAATTGACATCATATTCTGGCGACTGCATTAATGTGAAAGGTGTAATGTCAGGAGCAGTTTCACAGGGTAATGAAAGGCACCAACTGATTTTTATGTGGTAAAATCAGGTATTCCACGTCTGGGGTTGGATGCAATTCGTCAGTTGAAAATGTTTCCAATTGAACAAGCTCTTACAGGCAACATGACAACTGAAAAAAACTGAAAAAAATATACATGTAAGTTCCCTGCCACCTATAGCTTCTCAACACAATTTCAGCGGGATTATGGAGAGCTGTTTTCATCGGAACCATCACAGATAAAATAATTCTGCCATTCTGTGAAGTTACAGGATGGTGCTAAACCAGTGCAACAAAAGCTCAGACCATTAACATTTTCAGTGCGGTAACAAGTTTCGGAGGTTCTGCGCGCTAAAGAAGAAGCTGGAATAATAGAACGTGTTGAAGCGTCTGAGTGGGTTTCTCCATTAGTGGTTACCTGGCGTAAATCAGGTAAAATCCGTGTCTGTGGCGACCTTCGCGAAGTCAACAAAAACATCATAATTGTCCCACACCCCATTGGAAACATTGATGAAATTCTACAGGAAATACACGGGGCACGTTTCTTTACTCGGTTGGACATGTCTCATGCGTTTAATCAGTTGGACTTGCATCCAGACAGTCGCTACCTAACGACGTTTATCAGCCACGAAGGACTCTTTCGCTTCCGTAGAGCATGCTTTGGTTTAGCTAGTATTCCAGCTGCGTTCTCTCGCATGATGTCAATTATTCTTCGTGACATCAGTGGTGACATGGACGCTCTAGTGGGTTATGGTAGGAACCAAGTGGATCACGATCCAAATACGAAAGCTCTTCTCGCGATGCTCCTTGGATACAACATCAAGTTGAATGACAAATGTGAATACAACGTTACCTCATTGAAATTTCTTGGGCATGTTATTTCGGAAGCTGATATTTTCCCTGATCCAGCACACGCGGAAGCCATACGGCATACATATCCACCAAAGGACACTACATCATTACAGTCTTTCCTATGACTTGCGGCTTGTTACTCTAAGTTTCTTTACGACTATGCATCCAGAGTAGAGAATTTGCGGAAACCTCTCCGAAAATCTGGTCACATGAGCAGTTTGGTGACATTCGTAATGCGTTAAAAAACTGTGATGGATTGTTAATGTTCGACCCCAGCTTGTCAACAACAGTAACAGCTGATGCATCAGGATATGCTTTGGGTGCTGTATTGACCCAAATACGTGATGAGAAATAGTACACTGTTGCTTTCGCATCCCGATCGTTAACGAACGGAAATATTCAGTCGGGGAAAAGGAGGCATTAGCTTGTGTATGGGCATGCGAACGATGGCATACATTCTTATGGGGTCGTGTATTCGAACTTCGTACGGATCACCAAAGTCTCCGAACACTTCTTTCAACACCAGGTTCAGGAAGACAACCTATGAGAATAGCGCGATGGGCAGCCAGGTTGATGAACTATAATTATGTTGTCAAATACTGGAAAGGCTCCGAAAACAAAGTCGCAGGTGGGCTGAGTCGCATGCCGCTTGCTACTACAAATGGATTTAATGTTGAAGATGAGGTTATTTGTAGTCTCATATAATCTGAGAGTGATATTATTGCCAAGCACAAATTGATTCATTCATCAGAGAACGATGACACCATTCAAACAGTTATTTCTTACACGCAAACACAATGGCCAAATAAGAAAATGATAAGCACTGCAGAATTACCTTTATATCATGTGCGTGAGGAACTTTCAGTTGTAGAAAATTTGCTGATGAGGAATGAAAGAATTGTTGTCCCAGTAGACCTTCAATTCAAAATTGTTAATATTGCTCATGAATGCCATCAGGGTATTGTTCGTACAAAGCAGAGATTGAGATTATTATATACTGGTGGCCAGCTATGGATAAGTTGGTAGATAATGTGATAATAGATTTTGTAGATTGTCAACAACACGACATCTACAACACATATTCCACCCTTAACACCTGTTGAACTACCCAATAGAGCTTGGCAAAATGTTGCCATAGATGTAGTTGGTCCTATGGGGAAAGCGGCTCAGTCAAGTCGTTATGCTATTACACTCATTTATTATTACAGTAAATGGCCATAGGTTGCATTATGTTCAACTGTTACTTCTCAAACAGTAATTGAGTTTCTTCAAACATTGTTTAGCCGTGAAGGTTTCATTCAGGAAATTGTTACAGACAATGGGTCTGTTTTCACTTCATTTGAGTTTGAACAATTTCTTAAGAACATAAACATTAAACATATCAGATCTTCAAATTATCATGCACAAAGCAATGGTGCTATTGAGCGGTTCAACAAGGTTTTTAAAGATGCTTTGAAAACTGCATTAATTGAAGGCAAACTATTCAAAACATCACATTTGAATTTCTTATGTATATATCGTAGTACACCACATGCAACAACCGGTCAATCACCTTCAATGATACTTCGTGGTAGACATATGTATACAAATTTGGATATTCAAGGGGTCAAGTCATCTCCTGTAGTGGATTTTTCCCAAGTGTCGGAGAAGGTTCGACAGAGTCAAAGGTATTACAAGTCAAAGGCAGGCAGTGACAGGAAAGATAAATTTAATGAATTCAAGGTTGGAGACTATGTAATAGTTAAAGCTAATAAGAAGGTAACTAAAGGTGAACCAGTGTTCTCCAAACCGTTAAAAGTTGTAGCCCAGAAAGCTCAGTTTACATTTGAGTTGGAGGATGGAAAAGTGTGGAATTCTTCAAGATTTTCATTATGTAAATTCCCTGTCACTGAACAGCTTAAAAACCTTCACAATTTTAATGCTCATTTATTTTCTAATTCAAGTTGCAAGGCTGATCAGCCAGTTGCAAATAGTTCTAGTTCGGGTGTCGGTGGGCCTACCATAAGTAACTTTGTTGGTGACATTAGAAGAAGTGGCCACACAGTCAGACTACCATACTGGCATTCTGACTATGTTGGTTAATGTTGTGCACGTAGCTCATATTTTGCATATGTCTTAATTTCCATATATATCAGGGCCACTAAACTCGGTCACGTGATGGGTAACGAAACACTCATAACAAATAGCTAATTCTCGCTTCCGATGCTTATTTCTCGAAAGCAACAAATATTCTTGTTGTGCCATATTAGCGAAAGAATAATTATATATCTCTTGTGTCCATTGAACAAAACCGCTTTTAGAAATATAGTCCCGTATAAAGCTGATGCCTCGCACAAATTTCAATCTCTTACTTTTCACCCATTTTCGCGCTGGTGGCTTTTATTGATAACGCCAACACATTTATCCCAATTTCACCAGAAAGAAGCATCTGAGCTTTATTTAGAGCATTTGTCCATCCGGTATAATAAACAAAAATTGAGAAACATATTACTGCATGATTTTCAAAATATATCTTGCAAATTTGCGCATCTATCCCCTCTCTGTGTCTTCAAATGCAATATCGGTAACGGAATCACTGAACTAAATGGTTTCCCATAGGCGACAGTGTTAACGTTTCGGCCAAATTCACTGAATTGAAGCCTGTAGGCCATACCAGTGATGTTTACCCAGCTAGATTAACACCAGTTGATCACGAAAATGCAAGAAAAATCATAGGTCATGTGTTTACTTTTTAAAATAAATCCCCAAGTCTACGACAGGGCTATCTCACAGCCAAATTTGATCTGGAAAAACCCAGGACTACAGCAGCTAGTTAAATAAATTTCCCGCTCACAAAAATCCATTCCCCCATTCATTCACCAGTTTAAATTATTTAGATATTATGTACAAATCAAATAAACGCGATGTCATCCTTTAATAAAATGTCGCATGTATCAGGTGAACGTCATTCTTCAGTTACCTTCACCTTTAGCATTCCACGGTGTACTCGCTCCCCGACTATAGAACACATTTAGCTCCCTGATTCCTATATATATGTATATGTGTGAAACACAGCGTTTCTTATAGTATTTTATCAAAATATAGACCTTACTGAAATCAAAAATGGATTATATCGAGCAGTAGTGATTTATTTTTCCAATATGAAGCATCCTGAGAATTAGTGTCAATCCTCAAAATAAAGCCAAAAAATTAAGATATTTTTTTTCAATTTTACTAGCTGATGCATCTCGTATAACTGAAGTATGCCCTTATATACCATAATATTACTAAACAGAAGAGGAAATGTTAATATACATTTTGAGAATGATATCTTGTCCAATTTTAAACACTTTTCATGCAGAATTTGGCAATTTATAATAAACATTTACAAAATTAACAGAAATTTTAAATAAAAAATACTTTAATAGCAATATAAAGCAACCATAAGTCAATTTAAATATCTAAACATAAGGATACAACATCAGACACAGCCTCAGGCATGAAATTTTACCAGATGGCAGGGCATACTGTCTGTTTAACAAACCTGCCATGACAATTTTGCACGACAGTAACTCTAGTGCTGATGCCATCACCCCCCCCCCCCGACTTGGGTGGGGCTACGGTCCCCGTTAAGAGTACTGGGTGCCGGAAAAGCTTAATTGGGTCAACTGTCACCTTTTCCCAATGGGGGGGGCTAACACTCCTCAAAATTGTGGGGAGAGGGGCTTTAGACCCCCTGACCCCCTAATGGTACCTGATGTCCATGCAAAATTCCCAGATTTGTCACTTTCTTTACTATCTACAGGCGAATCCATGGGTTTCTTCTTTAAATATGTCCAAAATGTGGTCATTATCATTTGAAAATAAGAAAATATGGAATTAACAACTTATCATGGCGAGACGTGAATTTTCGTAAAATTCAAATTTTTCTTATAGAAATCACTGAACTAAATGGTTTCCCATAGGCGACAGTGTTAACGTTTCGGCCAAATTCACTGAATTGAAGCCTGCAGGCCATACCAGTGATGTTTACCCAGCTAGATTGACACCAGTTGATCACGAAAATGCAAGAAAAATCATAGGTCATGTGTTTACTTTTTAAAATAAATCCCCAATTCTACGACAGGGCTATCTCACAGCCAAATTTGATCTGGAAAAACCCAGGACTACAGCAGCTAGTTAAATAAATTTCCCGCTCACAAAAATCCATTCCCCCATTCATTCACCAGTTTAAATTATTTAGATATTATGTACAAATCAAATAAACGCGATGTCATCCTTTAATAAAGTGTCGCATGTATCAGGTGAAGGTCATTCTTCAGTTACCTTCACCTTTAGCATTCCACGGTGTACTCGCTCCCCGACTCTAGAACACATTTAGCTCCCTGATTCCTATATATATGTATATGTGTGAAACACAGCGTTTCTTATAGTATTTTATCTAAATATAGACCTTACTGAAATCAAAATTGGATTATATCGAGCAGTAGTGATTTATTTTTCCAATATGAAGCATCCTGAAAATTAGTGTCAATCCTCAAAATAAAGCCAAAAAATTTAGATTTTTTTTCTTCAATTTTACTAGCTGATGCATCTCGTATAACTGAAGTATGCCCTTATATACCATAATATTACTAAACAGAAGAGGAAATGTTAATATACATTTTGAGAAGGATATCTTGTCCAATTTTAAACACTTTTCATGCAGAATTTGGCAATTTATAATAAACATTTACAAAATTAACAGAAATTTTAAATAAAAAATACTTTAATAGCAATATAAAGCAACCATAAGTCAATTTAAATATCTAAACATAAGGATACAACATCAGACACAGCCTCATGCATGAAATTTTACCAGATGGCAGGGCATACTGTCTGTTTAACAAACCTGCCATGACAATTTTGCACGACAGTAACTCTAGTGCTGATGCCATCACCCCCCCCCCCCCCCCGACTTGGTTGGGGCTACGGTCCCCGTTAAGAGTACTGGGTGCCGGAAAAGCTTAATTGGGTCAACTGTCACCTTTTCCCAATGGGGGGGGGGGCTAACACTCCTCAAAATTGTGGGGAGAGGGGCTTTAGATCCCCTGTCCCCCTAATGGTACCTGATGTCCATGCAAAATTCCCAGATTTGTCACTTTC